>JABCMI010000019.1:0-600000 GCA_026261945.1 Hirschfeldia incana | reverse complement strand
CATCAAAAAATTCTATAGTCTAAATTTTACAGTAAATTTTCTACAACTACAATCGAACCAATCAGCCTCATTGTCTTTGTGAGTCAACTGACTATGAGTATTTTTAGCTAAGAGAGATTTGAAAGGCCGAGGAAGGAGTAGCAAAACACCAAGAGTTAGGAGCATGCACGGTTCAAGAGATTTTGTATAAGTCTTTGAACACTAGTGACGATCTCAGCAAGACAAAATCTTGGATCTCGATGAAAGATTGCTTTTAAAAATGATACTTGTATGTTCATTATAAAAGGATCGATGTACATAGTCGTAATTCTTGAAAATATTATCATTTGTTATTGTATTTCTAGTTCCTATTGCAGTTGACTCTCATTTATAACCTCCTAGCCCAGTTGAGCTGGAACTACGCTGTTGCAATGTTATGAGTTGAGCGGCTGAGTTCAAGATCAGTGACGTTCTCCACTGCGTCCATGCCCCTTACTGCCAAAGACTACGCCAAGATTGTTTACATGAAGATCAGACTATGCCACTTTGCCAGAGCTCCACAATAAACAATACATATGTACAACTCAAAAATGGAAAATGCGTTGAGGATGATAAAATAGAGGCACACTCCATAGAAAGGTTTAAGGAATATTTATGGGTTAACGATTTATTGCTCCACGAAAACTATCATATAACATCAAATATCCACCAAACTATAACCTTATTCTAGTTCTTCATGAATATAAAGTTCTGAACTTATTTTCCCCCAAATCACACGTTTTAAACTTATTTATCGTTCCATTGGTTAACCATGATTCTTATTACATACCTTCGTTTCCTTCTCTGACGCATTTACCAAGACACTTGTGTTTTCTCGACGCCGGTGGAGCGAGAGCTCGACGGCGTCGCCTCTGCGCTCCATCTTTTTCATTGTTTCTCTTGCTAAAAGTCAAAGCTCTTGTTCTGTCATTTATTCTGCCTTAACTCAATCATTTGTTCTGGATCTGGAGTTTTCAAAATTGGAGAAGACCTTCATGGTCTCTGCTCGCGTTTTGGAGACCATCAGACCTGCATCCTTCACCAGGGACTCCTGGAAACGCGGTACAAAGACCACCTCTCCCAACCTCGACCCACGAAAGGGATGGCTCTCTCTCTGCAACAGATCTGCTAAGAACGCCCCAAGCCACCGCAGCTCTTCAACGTCATGTTACAAACGGGACTCCGTAACTCTTATCGATGGCTGCTCAATCCCTAAATTTTCGTTCGTCAGAGCCCCCTCTCCTCCATCTTGCGACAGCGCCCTTCATCCCGACGACGAGGTGTTCCCTAATTCTGCCGCACGCACATAGCTATGCAAGTTCAGATCCGTTGAATGTGATGCTGACATCAGTCCTTCCATTTCCTCTATATGGGCCAGGCCCATGCCATTTACAAAAGGTGTCAACCCTTTCCTTGTCTTTCAAAATATTAATTTGCAGGTGAGGACCAAGCCCAAAAGTTATCTTTTGGTTATTTTATTTAATAGTTTTTCAATGAGTCTCGATGAATTCACCGAACCTTTAATCCAAACTATTGTGAGCGCAACGTTATATCCTTCGTTTCAGAAGCGATCTTTACTTTTGTGGTTGCCAGTGGATTCACTGATACCATCATTTAAGACCTTCTCCATGAGAAGAGTCATTTCTCCTGCTGCAAAGCAGATGAAGTTGTCAAAATATAACCGTTTTGTTATCTTGTGGAACGGTTTGTACGGGGCCTGATAAGATGCAAAGAATTTCGTTTCAACGATATTCGAGGTGTGGATTGTCTATCAACGTCACGATTTAATGTGACTAAGTTTCAACTTTCCGGCTTTGCCGTGAATCTTACTTCGACGCATTCGAGTCTTACTCAGAATTCGCTGTCAATTTATCCAAAAGCTTTCTCTGCGTTTATCTTTTATGTTATATTGTCGCTTTGTACTGTTGGTTGAGACAGGTTTATTCCTTTTTCAAAGTGTAGTCCGAATGTTTAAGTTTTAATGAAAGTTGTGTTTTAAAAAAAAAAACTTATTTCTCTCAGAACAAATTATTCAAAACTTAATAACCCTCAAACCAGTAGTTTTATTGGTTTACTATTAACTAACCAATTCTAAACCAGTTAAATCAGTGAAAACTCTAATTTTTATTGAAAATTTTGTTTGATTAAAAACATTTAATCAACAAAAAAAGATTCTCAGAAAATAATTGATTCATGAACATCCATACGCTCCTCCCTTCGATCTCAAACGGACATCTCAATAACTTTACGTAAGTCATATAATTTATTCATCAAAGTTAATTCTCAGACAAATTTGTTCTCTTTCTCGTCAAACCCATTGACACATTAACAGATATCCAGCATCAAAAGAGCAATCAAAGCAATATCCGTATTGATTTTACTATCACACTCAAACAAAGTTTTCAATGTTAAATGGCATACGAACAAAACTCGACGAGTTTTATACCGAATTCACCGCTCCCTCAAATCTCAATTCCGACTTTGACTTATCCCTCACGTCTCTAATCTCCCCCATTCTCCTCTCTCTCACAGACTGTTACGACCTCGGTTGGATCTGGTAGCAGAAGGGAGAGATGTGGGAAGAGTGGAGTGTTGAAGGCAGCAGAGTAGCGAATTTCGACTGGGTTGAGGATGGAGAGAGTAGGTGTGTTAGAGATCGTGATAAATTCAATTTTAATTTATGGGTATCAAAATAGTTGATTAAATTTTGGGTTTTTTTTCAAAAACAACCTACAATTTGAACTTAAATGCAAAACCGATTTCATTTTTTTCGTCAATACTATTCACTTTTGAAATTTTCAAACCATCTTTATGTTTTTGAATTATTTACAAAATTACCATTATTATCTAATTATTTATTATTTTTGATAATGACAAAAAACCCATAACATCCTAAAGATTCCATCTTATTTACAACAATGCCTTCATCATCAATTTTACAACCACCATTGAACTACCATTTTTGAGCTCATAAAAGCTCAATATCTAAATTTATAATTTTTTGTTTCTCTTTCTAAAACAACAATTCTTCATTTCCTCTTGTTTTCTCTACATTTCTATCTCAAAAACTCCCATAACTCTTATTTTCATAATCTTAAACTTCATATTTTCGAATTTTTTCATCAGCAAATTGTAAAATATGCCTCTTTTTGCTCATTTTTGGTGTTTGGACGGTTGAAAGGGTTGGAATCAAGGTTCACACCAGAAAAAGGTAACTGTTTACATGGTTTTCACCATTTTCTTCAGTCTGTGTCGCGACAAAAGACTGTTATATATGTCTGCACCAGTGTGTAGACGTACGAATCAGTCTATTTGTCAATGCACAAGTCAGTTTTGCAATTGACCTTTCGAACTTTTTTTTGCAGCGCAGACTTCCACAACAGTCTACGTCCTTACCTTTGACAAAAAAAAATTACGTATACATACCAAGACGGCTACGGAAAAGAGGTTAGTTTTACATTTGACCGAACTTTTGACTTTATAAAGTAAACTTCACTGGAAGTCTACGAACTGTAGGCTGCCAAAGAAGTTTACTTTAGGTCAGTTTTGCATTTGACCAAAACATTGACTTCGTTGAATAGGTTAGTTTTGTATTTGACTAAAATGTTTTTAAAGAAAGTAAATATTTTTAAAAGTGTAGACTTGAAATGCAGTCTTCTCTTCTTGGACAAAAAATATTGAGACTGCTTGTGAAGTCTACAGATTTATTTTGGTTAAATACAAAACCAACCCATGAGTTTTGAAGTTAGACTTTAGGCAAAGTCTACGAAGCTGTAGACATGCATTTTAATCTACACTTAGAAAGTCAAACAATGGTCAATTGCAAAACTAACATTTTTCAAAAAAATTAAAACATGTAGACTACATATGAAATCTACATTCTAAAGTCAAAACTTGGATAAGTTTTGGTCAATGGGAAAAACTAACCTTTTTAATGTGGTAGACTGAAAAGTAAGTCTAAATGTATTAAGTCAAAACTTGGATGAATTCTGGTCAAATAAAAAAGGTAACCCGTAAAATTTTCTATTGCAAAAACCAACCCGAGTAGACCAATTTGACCGTCTACGACTGTAAACTAAAAAGAACGTCTACACCAATGTGTCGTAGACCGATTTCACAGTCTACATAGGAAAAGAAATTAAAACTGAATTTTTGTATTATTCATAAAGTTTTTTGCTAGATTTTTTTGTTTGAAAGTGTGTGTTAGTTAATCCTAATGGGTTTGAGTGATTTTGAAAGAAAAATTGTTGTAGTTATGAAATTATAATACTTTTGATTTTACAATGTAGTTAGGTGTTAACATGTAGACATATTTGTAGGTCTACGTTTGTAGTTTAATGAAACCTAAAATATTTATTTTCTAATTATGTGAAACTGTATTTTTTTGCAGGCAATGATTCAATTACCGGCCGTATACGGAGAATGGGTGGAGAAAAGCTCATTGTGGAGTTGGGAGAATGTTCCGATATATGACGGTTGTACACATGGGGAACTTATGCATGTCACGAATGATCGACAAGTGCAGAATTTGATTAAGTTATCTAATACACAGTTTGTACGCCTTTGTGTATCAAGCCAAAACTAAGTACACTACAAATTTTTTGTTTGGATATATGTTAGAAAACAAGTGTAGACATCTTTCTAAATCTAAGAATGTAGACTACATTTGAAATCTACGTCATAAATTCTATTAGAAGTGCATTTGTGTATTAATCATCATATATTTTTACTATATAGTTATGTTACAGTGTGTGTTAGTAAATTTTAATGGTTTTGGATGAATTTCAAAATAATTATACACTTGAATTTTTTGCAAAAATTTGTGATTAATTTTACCTCTATAATATCTTGAAAATTTTGTTTAGATTTTCTTCTACTCACATGTGTGTTAGATATTGTTTTACCTCATGGTGGTTTTACTTGTTTGGTTGATTAGTTCTTGTAAAAAATTGATATCTAACAACAAATTAATACTATCATACAAGTGAAACACAACTAAAAGTGAATACATTTTTTATTGATTATGCATCTAAAAATTATTTACAAATGAACATTTTATTATGAGAAAATATTACAAAGGAATTTATTTGATTGTGTTTGATTTTTCATAATCTTGATGCCTCAAATAAAATCTTGGGAAAAGTACCTGCAAAGTAAGATAAAGTTATGAGAAAAAAATAAGATAAAAAATAAATCATATTTTAGTAGACTTTTTATTAAGTCTACTTAAGGTTTATTGTTCAGTAGACATTAGTTGAAGTCTACACTAACGAAAAATTTTCAGATCCAAAATTGTACATTTAGAGCTTTTGAAAATATTTTTTTTCTGAAGATATTTCAAAATAATTTTTTTGTCAACCTTGTATCAAAGAAAAAGTATAAAATATGAATCTATAAATTTAGTCCAATATAAAAACAATATATATATATATATATATATATATATATAATGAATAAATGTAAATCTTATATTTTTAGGAAGATGATTTGAAAATTTTGGAAGGAAAATACTTGCAAAATAAAACAATTTTATGAGAAATAAAATTAAATTAAAATAATATTTGAGTAAGCTTTTAATGAAATCTACTTAAAAATCAAGGCTATTAGAGTTCAAGTGAAGTCTACCAGCCCTAACTTTTAGGTAGACTTCATTTGAAGTCTACCATATAGAAAAAAATCTAAATCTGAAAATGTATATATTAAAAAATATCAAATAAGTTTAGATCTAAAAGCTTTAGAAAATATAATTTATATGAAAATAATAATATACTAAAGTCATGGAGTTTGAATATGTAGCTTTATTTAAATATAATTACAAAAAGAAATATTTAAAATCTATAAATGTAATTCTTACATCTTTTGGAGGAGGAGATAACAACCATGGAAGAAAATACCTGCAAAATAAGATAAATATTAGAAAAACATAAGAAAAAAAGACTAAAGTCATATTTTGGTAGATTTTCAGTGAAGTCTACTTACTTTATAAGCAAACTTCATTAAAAGTCTACACTGTCAGATAATTTTCAGATCTGAAAAAATCTATACATTTTAAAATATGAAAAACAATTTTAAATCTGAAAATAATCTAAAATAAAATTTATCAGATAAAATAGTATAAAAGTAAATGTACAGAGTTTGATCTATAACTTTATTTGATTATAAACTTATAAATACACATTTATAATCTATAGATCTAAACTTACATTTTAGTGGAGGAGATGAAAACCATCAATGGTAATACCTGCAAAAAGATATGTGAGAAAGAAATAACATAAAAATACACATTTAAAGTCTATAGATCTAAAACTTACATTTTTAAAGGAGAAAATGAAAACCATGAATCATAATACCTAAAATGACAACATAACATTGTGAGAAAACATGTGAGGATTTTAGAGAGAAAAGAGAGAAATGAGAGAGTTTAGAGAGAAGAGAGAGAGTTTTAGAGAGAAGTGAGAGAGTTTTACAAAGTTGTGCAGCCATTTTAGAGAGAGACTGGGTAAAATTCATTTATATATGGAGACAGAAATGTAACTAGGTTAAAAGATTGCCGACATTGTAAACTTCTTTTGAAGTCTACTAAAATTAAAAATTAAGAGTAGGTTTTATTGTAACGTAGTAGACCTATTGAATGTCTACAATGATAATTTTATTATTGTTGTTAATTCATTATTGTTTTAATAATTTTAACATAAACTTTATTTTTTTTTTTTAATTGATAGTTATAGTATGTTATTTCACATTTTATTCTTAAAACTCAATTTAATATAAGATAATAATTTTTTGTTAACAAAATTTAAAAGTGCAGACTGAAAACGACGTCTCTGGCATTATAGACTTTATTGTAGATCTACGAAACCCTAAAACACAAATCTCAAACCCTAAATAGTTTGTTTGATAATCAAAAAGTTTCCTTTACTATATCAAATATCAAAATTAAACAAAATATATACTACAAAACATTAATAAGCAGATTTAAGTCAATAAAACAAAAAAAAAATCAAAATCTAAAGTCTAACCCTAAAAATCTACCACTAAGAGACATAACACGTAACAATTTTTTGTTTCTAAACTATGAACATTGTTTAACACATGGTTACCAATTTAGTATATGGCCTTAAAATTGTTCAGTTATATACAATTTTAATATAGTTACTTCATATTATCTATTATATTGATGATTAGTTCAAATCTATCACAATAATTTTTTTATACAATTTTAAAATTAAATTAGTAGATTAAATTTTGATGTAGACTATACATCAAGTCTACAATTTAGACTTCGCTGGAGGTCTAAAATATGTAGACTTCAATCTTCTACATGTAGACTTCCGAAAGGATATAAGCGTAAATACAACTCCGTTTTTTTGTTTAGTCATAAGGAAGACTAAATAGTATTTTCATCACCCATTTAGCTTGGTTCTGCATTTGACTGAAATTGGGGTACACCAATGCATTTGACTTCAATATTTATGTTAGTTTTAGCAATTCTCCCTTAATTTTTTTGATAAATCATTTTAAAAAATTAGAGTTTTGACTGGTTAACCTGGTTTGAAATTGGTTGTTTATAGTAAACCAATAAAAATCCATGGTTTATGGGTAATTAAGTTTTGAATAACTGGTTCGGAGATATATAAGTTTAGAACTTGTGATTTAGAGAGAAATATATTTAGAGATTTTAAATTCATGGAGAATTAGAAATATGTCATAGTTTGGTGAATGTCTGATGTTATATAATTGTTTTTGTGAGAAAATAGATCGTTAACCCATAAAGCTAGGAAGGGCTTCCACCAATTCCAGCTATCGGCCAAAAATCTATGCGACACTAGAACCTTCTCTGGACTCAAGACTTCAACCCTTCAGACTGCACAAACTTTACAACAACATTCCTAGCGACATCGAGACTCACCAACCTCCCGCCCCTCGTAGTCAGCGGAGCTCTGTTCCAATGGATATGCTGGGTTATATGGACGGCACGGAATTAGCGCATCTTTGAAAACAAAACCTTCAACCCGGATGAAATTTGATCCAAAGCCATCGCTAGTGCTAGGGAATGGAACCTGGCTCAACCTCAAGCTCATCACCAACAAACAACACGTCCGATCACTACCGCTCCGCCCATCAGTACTACTATCGAGATTAGTTGCTTCACTGATGCGGCTTGGCACCAATCGACGAACAGAACAGGTTGTGGCTGGTGCTTTACAAATCATGAGAGTTCTGTCTTTTTGCAGGATGCATGCGTTGTTGACTTCATCTCAATGCCTCTTATGGCTGAAGCTATTGCCATCAGATCAGCTCTCCTCCATGCCTTCGAAGCTCGAATTCACGAAATCTGCATTAAATCAGATTGTCAGGCCTTCATTAAGGCCACTTCTCGAAGAATCACTCGGCTGATATCTACGGAATTATTCGGAACATCGAGACTTTATCCCTACATTTTACTCGCATCTCGTTTTGTTTTATTTCCCGATCTCTGAACTCATTATCTGATTCCTTGGCTAAGAATGTACTGCACTCCTCTTTCCCCCAACTAATTTGGACGGAAGTTTTTTAAAACATTTGGTGTTAAAAAAAAAAGAATAAGTCACCACACGTTTACGTAAACGACTAATTAATAAAATGTATTATTATTATTTTTATTGAAAAAGGAGCTTTTTAATAAAATGTATTATTTGTCTACTTCCTTTAATATGTCAATAAATACAGTTTAACAAAATTACATTTCGTAATATGCACAATACAAACCACGTGTTATTAACTAAAGAGGTCAACTTTGAAGGCCTAACCAAATCACCTATCACATAAACTCGCTTCTCGAGAACTAGACACCATCAGGCTAGTAATAAAAACTAACAGATCTATGGGCACAGTTAGCAATTCCAACAGTTAATTTACAACATGAATAATATTAACTAAAAAAAAATCAAAATCAAATTACCAAGATGGCAAACAACTTTCGCATAACGCGGACAAATAATACAAAACATCCGCAACACACAAAAGATGGAACCTCCTTTTTTGGTCAAACCGAAGGTTTGTAACTTAATGGTTTAAAGAAAAAAATTGTAACTTAATGGTTAATACTAAGCTACTAGCATTGAATCTTTTTCATGTTTCATAGCATGGCTGGTACTATTTTTATTTGCACAAGCATTGTTAGTACTAATATTGGTTAGCATTAGTTACATATGCTCATACTCGAACTCAGATCTGGTGTTACGTATATGAACAAAATAATATTTTGCAATATTAATTTAGCGACGCATTGATTTTCATTTAAATTATCACTACAACAAAACATATGATTTATGAAAAACGATGATTGATATCGTTGTTAATTCGTCGTAATACTAATAAACAACGATATCAAAATTGTCGTAAAGCACATGGTGTAACTGACATCTCATCGTAAGATATGATCTTTATAAATTTTACAAAGAAAAATATTTATCGTAAATTCAAGGTACAGCAATTCGTAGTAAAGTTATTCTTAAACTAAAATGAAAGATTTCATCATAAATGATTCGTAAGGCTTTGTTGAAAAGTCCTCGTAAATAATCAAAGTAAACTTGTAGTTCAAGTAGTGTAAACTTTACACGAGTATACAAAGAAGTCAATTTTAATTTTCGTAAATATTTACGGCAAATTTACATGTACATCTTAGTATATTACTCGTAAATTTTAGGAGGAATTTACATCTATGTTCACGTAAAATCAATGTAAAAATTACGAGGAATTATCAGATATATAACAACGATTTACGTATGAATGTTGAATTTTGGTCTAAAACTTAATAAATTGTAAACTAACCAAGGTTAATATTCTTCCTTCGCATCCTTAACTTAGGTTCTTGGTTTCTTATTTTTAATTTTTTGGTGAAATATCAAATATCATTACCAATTTTTATTTTACAAAATGCTTTGAGAACGATAACAAATAGGCACACTACATAAAAGGGTTTAAGGAATATTTCTATTACAATGACATTAAGAAGGGCCTCCACCACCTCTATCTATCGGCCAACAATTTGTGCGACAGTAGGACTTTTTATGGTATTCTTTTGTTATGCATGGCAAATTTCGAGCTTGAGTAACACCCCCCCCCCCCACCCCGCCCCCGCACGTTTTACGTAAACAACTTATTCGTCTTTATTTTTTCTTTTTTTGAACAACTATTATATTATTTGTCTACTTCCATTAATGTCGATAAATCCACTTACTCAACGAATTTACATTTCGTAATATGCACAATACAAACCACATGTTATTAAATATTATAGGTCAACTTTAAAAGCCTAAGAAAATTTACATCTCACATAAACCCCCTTCACCAGAACTTACGACCATCAGGCTAGTGATACTAACAGAATAAAAAACTAACAAGTCTATGGACACAGTTAGAAACTCCAAGAGTTAATTACAACATAAATAATATTAAGTAAGAAAAAATACATTATTTATGACAACTAAAAGAGTTAATTTTACGTAAGTTTTTTAAGTAAACGTGCGGTGGCTTATTTATTTCTCCTTAAGTATGGTTGTATGCTTGGGCGAGGACATTTGACCGATCGGATGTTATGATGGGTTAGGTGATTGGTTAAGGCAGCCGATGAATGAGAGGAATTCGCCAAAGCCTTCTTTTGGGAATAAATCATACCTAGCAGACCAAAACCATGTAATCAAGTCTTGAATGGATCGGTTGGGTCAGGAAGCCACTGTCATTCAAATACATTACGATCATGCGCATGTTAGGAATAGGTTTTCGGGACTAACCCTGTAGGTGGAATGATTCGCCTAAATAACCAATTGTAGAGTTGCTAATGCCTCATTTAATGTGGAAAGTTGTAAAGATAGTCTAGGTTGACGCAAGCTAGGCAGCTGATAGGTGTAAATGGTGTTATTTAAGTTTAGTGTTGTATAGGATCGATTTGATTATACTTAAACTACAATGTATCAAATTCATTATGATTTGAACAATGCGGCAATATAGCTTTCTTTGCTTCCGCGTATTTGATTGAATAGTTAGGCAATCATTGTTAGAACTTCACTTAAATACTACACTTAAACGGGATGAGAACTTAAAATGGGGTCGCCTATCTTCTAAAATTTTCGCCTTTTCACTCTGGAATTTTCTCCCTTTCGTTTCTTTGCAACGTCAAAATTTCATCAAATCAATGCAAGTGGGGGGGGGGGGGGGGGGCAATCATGATCTGCTAGTGGTTACTTGGTGAATCATAAATTTTTATGGTTATTGGGTGCAAATCTCCATAAATCAATTTTCGTGTATTAAATAACACTCTACAAATTGGGTTGTAAGATGTAAATTTTACTTCAGAAAAGAGACAGCGAGTCATGAGGTGGAGAACGTGGAGGTTAAAACTCATTGCAAATATTCGTACATAACGAGTTTACTTCAAATCCCATGCAAATTCTCATGCACCGAACGTTTCCTATATAAACCCTTCCAAGTTCATTATTTAGTCATCATCATATATTAAAACAACGACTAAGAACCAAAGAAAGCAAATCACACAATGTTCTCAACCATGGACTGTCAAAAAGCTCAATTCATTGTAACCATTCTTGTCATTCTCTTTGCTGTTTCAAGTAGCGAAAATGTTTGTAACCCAGCCTGCAAGGCTAAAGAACCCTTCAACTGCGACAATCCCCTTACATTCAACCGAACTAGTTTTCCAAAAAACTTCATTTTTGGTGCGGCTACTTCTGCCTACCAGGTACATTATCTCTTTCATACTGATCTTTCAATAAGATATATGGATTTATCAATATTATTTTCATCTACCAGATATACGAATAATCTTTTACCCGGCTTGCATGATTTTTCGTACCAGATCGAAGGTGCTGCACATAGAGCACTTAACGGATGGGACTATTTCACTCATAGATATCCAGGTCACAACACATCATTAATTAAAAATTTGCCCGTATATTTAATTAGCATTCACTTTGATATAGGGAAAGTTAAGTATAGAAAAAAACGGATGGGGCTATTTCACTGATCATATATAAATCCAAGTCATTCTCATATTTCGATCTGCTATATATATTTACAGAGAAGGTGCCAGACCACAGTTCTGGAGACCTTGCTTGTGATTCGTATGATCTTTACAAGGTAAGAGGCTTGATGATGAATGTGTGTATAATATAGTGTATACATGTTTGTTTCATTTCAGAAATGTAATTTAACCCTGAAACTCTCATATAATAGGAGGATGTAAAATTACTGAAAAGAATGAAGGTTCAAGCATACAGACTCTCAATAGCATGGTCAAGGATCTTACCAAGTAAGTGCAGATGATAAGACCATATTATTATTATTATTATTATTATTATTATTATTATTATTATTATTATTATTATTATTATTATTATTATTATTATTATTATTATTATTATTATTATTATTACTAATCTTATGATTGTATATGCTTCTACCCTTAGAGGGAAGATTGATTGGAGGGATTGACGAAAACGGGATAAAATACTACAATAATCTCATCAATGAGTTAAAAGCAAATGGTAAATACTATCATAAATTTGTGTGTTTAATAATGTATATACTAGCAAGTTTTAATTGTCCAATGTATCACTTTTTGTGTGAATAAAGGCATTGAACCATACGTAACAATATTCCACTGGGATGTTCCCCAAACTCTAGAAGATGAGTATGGAGGTTTCTTGAGTCGACGTATAGTGTAAGTGCATTCGATAATATTTATATTAAACTTGTTTTTTTTGTCTTAGGTTATGTTACTTAATTATGTACATCAGATCTATCTTTAATCTAATATGTATGATGCATGAGCAGAGAGGACTACAAAAATTATGCCGAGCTTCTATTCCAGAGATTCGGAGATAGGGTCAAATTTTGGATCACTTTAAACCAACCTTACTCTCTCGCAAGTAAAGGTTATGGAGACGGATCATATCCTCCTGGACGGTGCACTGGCTGTGAATTTGGAGGAGATTCTGGAACCGAGCCTTATATAGTTGCACATAACCAACTTCTAGCTCATGCAAAAACTGTAGCATTATACCGAAAAAGATATCAGGTCATATACTTACCAAATATGTCATGGTTTTTATTTTCCTCTTCCAGGATGACTTGTATGTAGTATATGTAACTTATAATCCAAAACTATCTATGCATGCAGAAACTGCATGGTGGTAAAATAGGAACAACCTTGATCGGGAGATGGTTCACCCCATTAAACGAACATAGCATTCGTGATACGGCTGCAGCAAAGCGAGCATTTGATTTCTTCGTCGGATGGTATATTTTAAATTGATTCTCAGATCACATGAATATACATGAACACATACACATCTATAAATCTTTTGTTATAAAGCGTTGAAATGTAAAAAATTCTAACTGCAGTATCTAATTTGTTATTTTGTATTCTCTATGCGTATGAAGGTTTTTGGATCCATTGGTTTACGGAAGATATCCAAAGATAATGCGTCAGATGGTTGGACGAAGATTGCCAAAATTCACACCTCAAGAATCAAAGTTAGTCAAAGGATCACTTGATTTTCTAGGGTTGAACTATTACGTTACACAATATGCGACCAATGCACCTCCTCCCACACAACCTAGTGTCCAAACCGATCCAAGAGTTACACTTGGATGTATGTAAAAATGATGCTTCTTATATTACATATATGTGTCAATATGCTAAACTCATATATTTTTCTCTACTTGGATACAGATTATCGTAACAGAGTACCTATTGGTGTTCAGGTAACAATCGACTTCGGTTAATAAGAATCATTTTTTGAATAGATCACACCGTTTATTTGAATTTCTTAATTTCTTATATGTTCCCTTCTTGTATACAGGCGCCTAGCTTTGTCTACTACCCTCCAGGGTTCCGTCAAATTCTAAATTATATCAAAAACAAATACGGAAACCCACTTACCTACATCACTGAAAACGGTGCCTACATATCATCAATACCAATACAAATATGTTTAACCAATGTTTAAGCAAATACAAATATGTGTGTGTTTAATTTGGAAATATTGTATTAAATTTTTTCAGGAGTCGGAGATCTTGATACGGGAAACTTAACGCTGCCAAATGCTCTTGCTGATAATGGACGAATTCAAAATCATTGCAGCCATATTGCATGTCTCAAATGCTCAATCGAGTGAGTTAATTTTATTTGACATACTTTTGAGAATTACAAGTGTTAACATTATTTCAAATATACACAGGGATGGAAGCAACGTAGCAGGATATTTTGCATGGTCATTGATGGACAACTACGAGTTCGGAAATGGTTACACTCTCCGGTTTGGTATGAACTGGGTCAATTTCAGTAATCCTGCTGATCGAAGGGAAAAAGATTCTGGAAAATGGTTTTCTAAGTTCATAATCAAACAATAAGAAGAATCGATATACATATAGATATATGATTAAATTATGTGCCCCCAACCAATTGAATCTAATAATTATTGTACTCGATGTATTGTTTGTTTCATTTTTATCATAATTATTTAATAAAGTTTACGTGATATGCATGTGTTTCTAATACAGTTGTAAGGCCTTGATTTCTGGCAATTCATAAATTAAAAAAAAATATTACCGTTCATATTTTATACTCTACGTGTCTTGTGCATACTCAAGCGTAACATTTCAAAAATTAAATCAGTTTAAATAACAAAAGAGGCACATAAGGTTGCCGTCCAATTCAAGAGAAAAATCAAACCAAAGTGCTTTTGCCTGTATTTTTGTTAGCGATTCAAGTTTGACAAAAAAAAATGCTCAAACATAGACTCTGCAGAGGAATATTGCGGCTAATATTTCGAGTTTTCATGTAACAGAAAAGGTACTGAATCGTAAGTGCGGGTGACTTGCGGTTCCGATGATCTTTACAAGGTGTGAGACTATTACTGACTTTCGTTTCTAAATTCGAACAACGTTTGGCTCTCTGCTTTCAGACTTCCAGCTTCTTATCTTAAAGATAATGAGATCAAAGACACAAAAACTATAAGACAGTTCTTCGTTGTATTTATTCTTTCTTAGCTTTCTTTCTTTCAATCGTTGTAGAGATTGTTCTTACATTACATCTCTATATATAGGTATTCTTAAGCTTAACCTATTACATGTTTATCTAGGACTTCTTGTCTTTAATCCTAAACCTATTAATATTAGTTATCCACCTTACTTTAGGATAACTTGATGACTAAGTAACTGAAGCTTATCCAACATTCTCCCTTCTAAGCTTCATGCCATCTTCTCTTAAGTCTTGAACCTTGATCATCTCCCTCATTTCTTTAAACTTGATCCTTGCTAGAGCTTTTGTTAATACATCTGCTCGCTGCTCTGCTCCTGGTACATGATCCACGTCGATTAGCTCTCGTTCAATGCATTCCCTTATAAAATGAAAGCGCTTGTGGATGTGTTTACTGCGCCGGTGAAAAACAGGATTCTTGGCCAATGCAATGGCTGATTTATTATCCACACGAATCAATGTTTTCTTCATCTTTCTTCCGGTGATCTCTTCTAACAGGTCTTGAAGCCAGATTGCTTGCTTAGCTGCTTCAGTCGCGGCCATGTATTCTGGTTCACACGACGATAAAGCTACAACCTCTTGTTTTTGTGAGCACCATGACACAGGTGTGTCACCAAAACAGAAAAGGTATCCAGTTGTACTTCTTCCATCATCTGGATCAGTGTTGTGGCTGCTGTCGCTATATCCTACAAGTTCTTGAGATCCTCCATATTTAAACTTCAATCCGTAGCCATAAGATCCCTTTAAATATCTCAATACTTGCTTTAGAGCTCTTCCATGTCACTCTCTAGGCGAATGCATGAACTTACTTAATATACCAACAATAAAGCCATGTCTGGACGTGTATGCATTAGGTATCTCAAGCATCCTATCCTTCTTCTGTATTCACTTGCATTTATTTCTGGTTCCTCAACGGCTTTCGAGAGTTGCAGACCAAACTCCATTGGTGTATGTACAGCGTTGCAGTCATCCATCTTTGCTTCTTCCAATATGCGATGAGCATATGCTTCTTGCTTGATCACAATGCCATCTGAGCTGCTTTACTTCAATGCCAAGGTACCCAAGTCTGACATCTCAAACTTCTCAGACATCGATGCCTTAAACTCCTTGATTGCCTGCAACGAGTTTCCTGTAATAAATAGGTCATCGACATATATAGCTACTATAAGTAGCTTGTCTTTTTCCTCCTTGCGATAGACCGAACTTTCTTTAGTACACTTCTTGAACCTCAAGCCTTTTAGTATCTGATCAAGCTTCGTGTTCCAGGCTCTAGGGGCTTGCCTAAGGCCATACAAGGCCTTCTTTAGCTTATAAACCTTGTGTTCCTCTCCTTTCTTCTCAAAGCCTTCTGGCTGCGATACATATACTTCCTCGACCAACTCACCATGTAGGAAAGCTGTTTTGACGTCTAGGTGATGTATCTCCCACTTTCTAGCAGCAGCAAGACCTATGAGAAGTCTAATAGTTTCCAATCGTGCCACTGGAGCGAAGACCTCATCATAGTCTATGCCGTGCTTTTGAACGTATCCCTTTGCCACGAGTCTTGATTTAAACTTGTTGATACTGCCATCTGCATTACGCTTGATCTTGAATATCCACTTGAGTCCTATAAGCTTTACTCCGTGTGGTTTTTCCACAAGCACCCATGTTTCATTCTTATCGATGGAATCGATTTCATCCTTACATGAGACTCTCCAGCGCTTGTCTTTGAGAGCTTCTTGTATTGTCATTGGTTCTTGATTCAAGGTAAGCAATAATACTTCACACTCGATATCAGCAAATAGAACGTAGTCCTTAAGGTAGCTAGGAGCGTTGATAGCTCGTGACGACCTCCTCAATTCTTGTACGGGAACCTCTTCTTCTACTCCAGGCTCTGTAATCTTCTCCTCTGTTTCATTAGAGTTCTGCTCTGTTTCATTAGAGTTCTCCTCTGTTTCTTCAGCGGTATCGTCGCTAGTAGCTCCAACGACAAAAGATCCAGCTCCATTATCTTCTGTAGATCCCCAAGTCATATGGAACATACCAGGCTCAGGTTGGACTTGCTTTCCCTCTCCCTTCCAATTCCAACGAGCCTTCTCATCAAAAATCACATCCCTGCCCACGATAACTCTCTTCGTCGTAGGGTTGTAGAGTCTATAGGCTTTAGTTCCAGGTTATATGCCTAGGTGCACGGCAGCTTCTGATCTATCATCCAGTTTTCTCAGCTGACCTGCATCTTTCTTGGAGTATGCAACACAACCGAAGACCCTTAAATGAGACACACTTGGTTTCTTTCCTCTTAAGCACTCGTATGGAGTTTGATTAACAAGTGCTCTTGTCGGTACTCGGTTAATCAGATATGTGGCGTGACGAACTGCCTCACCCCATAAGTAGTTAGGCACGTTCATTGCCTTTAACATGCTTCGAGTCATCTCCATGAGAGTGCGATTTCTTCGTTCCACCACTCCGTTTTGTTGAGGCGAGTATGGAGCTGTTAAATGTCTCCTTATACCATTATTGTTGCAGTAGGTATCGAACTCATGAGAAGTAAATTCTCCTCCTCTGTCAGTGCGTAGTGTTGCTATTTCTTTGTTGAGGTCCTTCTCGACGAGTTTCTTGAACACCTTAAACCTGTCGAATGCATCACTTTTCTCTTTCATTAATATCGACCACATATACCTCGAGTAATCGTCAATGATTACAAAAATGTAACGGTTTTGAGATAGATAGCAGGTGTGATAGGCCCGCAGAGATCTGCGTGTAGAAGTTCGAGTGGACGAGATGCTCGGAATTTCGTTGCCTTCGGGAAAGGTTGTCTTGCTTGCTTTCCTACGAGGCAAGAATCACAGAGGAGTCTCTCTTCACTAATCTTTGGCAAACCATGGACCATTCCTTCTTTTGCCATTGCCTTGACTGTCTTAAAGCTTACGTGACCAAGTCTGGCATGCCATCTCCATGGTTCCTCTTCCATTCTAGTGAGTAAACATGCTGCTCTTCCTACTTGCAGTTTGATTTTATATAGTCTATTTGCGGATCTTAATACTTTCACAAGTAGTCTTCCTTCAGGATCCTTTAACGTCAAGAAGTTGTCTCTCATACGTACGTCACAACCTTGGTCAGTTGCTTGTCCCAAGCTCAGAATATTACTCTTTAGCTCGGGTATGAAATAGATATCTGTCAACAGCCTCTGTTCTCCTGTCTTAGCTTCAAACAGAATTGAACCTTTTCCATTGATGTCGACACATGATCCATCTCCGAACTTCACTTTTCCTTTAATGCTTTCATTTAACTCTGAGAAGTAGGATCTTACTCCTGTCATGTGGTTAGACGCTCCGTTGTCTAGGTACCACATGCCCTCTTCCTTTTTATCTGCTTCAAGCTTCTTCGGTATCACTTTTTCTTCATTTAAGAAGACAACCTCATGCATATACAAAGCAGCATCTGACGTCTCAGTCTCTGTTTTGTTGAGGTCTTGATCTTCTTTCTTCTCCGGACACACGGAGGCGAAGTGACCCTTTTTATGGCAGTTGAAGCATTCAATCTGAGAGTAGTCTCTCTTTTCCTTACTTCTCTCGACTGAGTTACCTCTGCCACGTCCTCTTCCTCTGGTTCCTCTGCCACGCCACGGTTCCCGCTTCCTCTACCTCTTCCTTTCGAGTTATTATCATCTGAAGTTTCAGATTTTGCAAACAAAAGATTGTTTTGTTGATCATGTGAAGCTTTCCTTTTAATTCTTTCCTCATATGCTTTAAGTCTTCCCACAATATCTTCAAACGTTGTTTGATTTAGATCGAGTAGTTGCTCCAATGAGGCTGTCATGTGAATAAATTTATCTGGTAGGCTATCCAGAAATTTCTTCACCTTCTTCTCTTCGTCGATGCTTTGCCCTAATGAATCTGCTTTTGATGTGAGCTCTGTCATCTTCCCAATGAAGATGTCAATGGTGTCTGAATCACTCATTGTTAACCTATCAAACTCACTCATCAAGGTCTGGAGACGTGCCATCCTCACTCGTTCAGCACCGAGATTTCTTGACTTAATGGCTTCCCAAATTTGCTTTGGAGAGTCGTCATCTCCGATTTGTGAAACCAAATTCTCAGGTAAAGACTGATAAAGTAGAGCCGTTGCGAGGTTATTCTTCTTGCTGTCATCTCCTCAAACATCGACCGTCTCCCACACCTCGTGTACCCTTAGTAGGACTTTCATCTTCTTTGCCCAAACTGTATAATTGGTTGTGGTTAGCATCGGACAGACAACAATGTTTGGAACTCGTTCTTTGTGTTCCAAACCCTTTGCGTCTATTAATGCTTTTGAATCCGCCATGGTTACTTGATCTTAAGTTCGTTGTAACACGAAAACTCAGGCTCTGATACCAAATAATGAGATCAAAGACACAGAAACTATAAAACAGTTCTTCGTTTTATTTATTCTTTCTTAGCTTTCTTTCTTTCAATCGTTGTAGAGATTGTTCTTACATTACATCTCTATATATAGGTATTCTTAAGCTTAACCTATTACATGTTTATCTAGGACTTCTTGTCTTTAATCCTAAACCTATTAATATTAGTTATCCACTTTACTTTAGAATAACTTGATGACTAAGTAACTGAAGCTTCTCCAACAAAAGATACAGAGTTGTTAATTCTGTTCAGTCGGCCAAAGGTTTAATATAAATAGAGCAAAAAGATAGTTTGGAGGTGAAGTTTATAAGCGAGGAATGTTGTCTAAAAATCATATGGCATATACTGTATGTTCAGTCTTTACTTCAGGTTAATTAGATCTAGAAGTACCTCATTTGAAACGAGTTAAAATGGACAGTAAAGTTGAATGGAGTTACATGTTCTTTAATGCTGGGAAAGATACTAAAACAGAAAGGCATGGCAAAGCTTTTAACCAAAGTCAGAGTGAAGAATAGTAAAGAAATTTGTTTTGGCATGACTCTTGGTATCCATTGGACTATCTATCAAATATCATATAAAAATAGTAATTCTAAAAAATTTATAAATTAATATTCGATAAATTAGTATATATTAATAAATTTCATAATTTTTAAGGTTGGCCATTGTAAAATATAATAACTACATGATTTTCCCACACTTGCGGGTTTTATAATTTTACATAAAAAAATATTTTTTCCAACTAAAAAAGCTTTTTATTCATAGTTATCAGCACTTATGTTATTGTACAAAAATATAGGACATGAATGAAACAAACTCCAATCCGTCAAAGATTTAATTGATTTTTTTGCTAATAGATCTGCTGCGGCATTATGTTGGCGATTGACCTGAACCAAAAAAAATATATTACCAATTCAAAAATAATTAGAGTAAATTATTTTGATGTTTTTGAAATATTTATTAATAAATTAAATATTAAAAGATATATAGACAATAACTTTTTATTTTGATAAAATATCTTTTATCACGTAAAATAAACTTGAAAACATTAATAAACATATACATATATTTGTATTTATTTTTAAAATATTTTTGGATAACACAATAGAAAATAATTTTAGATAGTGATGATTAATGAAAATTAATTTAAATTTATGGGTAATTATATAATTATGTAATATATATTAAAATATAATCGGTTTATATTACTAATTCAAATTTAATGGGGAAATTTTCAATTATACCACAAGTTTGATACTAATTTTCATATTTACCACTAATGAATGACTATTTTCAAAAGTACTCTAAATTAATGATAAAATAACACTAAACTAATTTTTCAAAATATTTATAAAATATATATAAACAAAACCCAAACCCCTTAATACTAAACCCTAAACACTAATCACTAAAGCATAAACCCAAATGTTTGTAAATTTTTGATTGAGGATATTTTTTAAAAGTGCTACTTAACTTGTGGTATTTTTGACAATTTCTCATTCTTCTTAAATAATAATATAGATAGATAATAAAGTAATATTTTTTCAAAATTTTATGTAAACATATGGTCCCAATAAAAGCATAAATTGATAATTTATATAAAATTTATGCAGATAATAAAAACCTATTCTATATTTTATAATTAAGTCTATAATTAATTGTTATTAAGACTTCTAAATAAATTAATTTTATTTGTAATTTTATATCGAAAATACAATACATATACAGTAAGTATTTTCTATACACCAAATAAGCGAATAAGAACAACATAACATTTATATCTACACAATTAAGGAAAAATTATCAAAAATATCGCAAGTTAAGTACCACTTTTCAAAAATACCTTCAATCAAAAATTTACTAACATTTGGGTTTATACTTTAGTTATTAGTGTTTAGGGTTTAGTTTTAAGAAGTTGGAGTTGAGTTTATAAATGTTTTATGAATATTTAGAAAAATCATTTTTGTGTAATTTTATCACAAATCTAGAGTATTTATGAAAATAGTCATTCATTAATAGAAATTTTAAAAGTGGTATCAAACATGTGGAAGAATTAAAATTTTCCCGAAATTTAGTTAGTACTTATAGGGGAATTTGCCAAATATGACTCAAAACTTGACTTTAAATACAAAAGTGTACCCTAAATTCAATCATATGCAAAATTAACCCAAAATCCTAATGAAATTACATCAGTTCCTTATGAATAAACAAAAAAAATTGTAATCAGTTTTACCATTATGACCCTTCGTTAGAAAAGACTTACAAATAAGTCTTCTCTAGGAAGATTTCTTTGTAAGTTTTCTCGTTCAATAGATCTTAAAAATAATTAATAATTTTTATAAAAAAATATTTTAATGGGTTAAAATTTGGAATCATGTAATAATAAACATTTTTCACTGATGTAAATTTTGTTTATCTGAAACTAAATTATTTTCACCATAGATGAGTGAATGTGCATTGGTTCAATGTCTCTATGCACCTTACAAAGTTTGCAATCAAAATCTTAATTTTTTTGAATGAATTTAAAGAGAAAGTGAAAGAGATGTGATTTTTGTGAATAAGTATTGAGATATACAGAGTAAAAATCAAAACTTTGGTGCATTAAGAGTTTCAAATTGGTTGTTCATGGTGGTTAGTGTATTGATGGAAATGACAATATTGTAAATATTTAGGAAATATGAAGATGATAAGGTAAAAGACTCATTTTCAGAAAGAAAAAAAAAGTAATGGTATTTTTGTGAATAACTCGAACTTCTAGAGCGAATAGGAAAAAAGAAAATTGCAAAACAAAAACATGGATTATTTTTGTGTTTGACTTGAAATTTTAGGTTATATTTGAAAGAGCCCCGTACTTATATCGTAAAATCAAATATTCTTCTTTACAATATGTAGGCAAAATAATCATAGCTCTGTTTTGATGAAAATTAACATTCATCAACTTGATTGCGGTTTACAATGGTCTAGGTAACCCATCCAGTATGTGTGAGATTTTGTATTTATACTATTAAAGCAAAAATATATTGGCATTGTTACTCTTTTTAATTTTATTGAGAAGATTTTTCTTTGTATTCAATAAGGGTATTCTTGACATTCTGCGTCGGATTCTTCTTAATTGTTTTTTGGGTTTGTCATTAACCACCAGTTTCCTAATTTAATTTCGGTCTGCGATTATTTTCATGTTTGATACTGCATCGTTTTAGTATTTTTCCAATCGGTCATGTTTGAAACTGCGTCATTTTTTAAATTATTTAATGGTTTGTTTTTAAACCGAATTTTTCTAAATCTAATCACATCTACTATTGTTTATTTCCTGATTCGAAATGATAATAAAGTTGAATATTGTCCAATAGAACTAAAGTTTTCATTGAAGTCGTTTGGTTCTGTAATGAGTGGTTAGACTGGTAAGTTATTTAAATTCAATAATAGCATGCCGATTATTTTTAAGATTTTAGTTAATTCTAAAATTATTAATTTTGACGACAATCATTAGCATTTAAAACGATTTTGAAAAATATAAATATATTTTAAACAAATTTCCAACTTATGATCACCGAATTTGTCTTATCGTTAAAAAAATCACAATATTAAAAATATTAGGTTACTAACCGGTAACCCGTTCAACTGCAGGTCCGATTCGGGTTTCAAAACACCAATCAAAACTATAAAAATGTTATATTGATTTATATTTAAAATATCTAATTAAAAATTAAAAATTTAAAAATACATGTACAATATAGTTTTAACCGAAAATAAACCTGTATATAAAATACATATATGAAACAGATTATATAAATGCATATACAAAACATATTATATAAATGTGATTAGATAAAGTTTTCACCAAACATAAATCTGCGCTTTGAAAACGTGGATCAAAATCTAGTAAGAACAATGGATAAAGAAAGGAAAGTGTGAACAATTGTTAACACTGCTCTTTGGAGTCCAAGATCTCGATGAAATCTATACTATTAAAAGTAAGCTTTCGAGACTTCAGAGAGCGTCCACATCAGCGAAATAAAGGAGAGGCATTTGTGAACACGTGGCACTGATATTAAAAAAATAGAAACAAAATAAAATGTAAATATATAATATAAGGAAAATAATAATAAATAATACATAAATATACAATATAAGGAAAACCAAATAATAACTAAATATACATATAAGAAATAAAAATACTACATTAAACATATATATGAGATAATGTATATTTTACATTTTTATTATTTCCAAATATTTTAATAAACAGTAACATTACAATATTAGTAAATATTACATTAAAATTATATTTTAAATAACCTATAGTTTTATATTTTAATTATTTCGAAATATTACATCTATACTAATAAAATGGATTATTTGAGGTTTCGTAGAGCGTCTACATCAACGGAAATTATTCTTCTGAAAGATCGCATGTGGCATTAAAATATTATTAAAAACAGTAAGTAAATAATAATTAAATATACATATAAGAAATAGAAATATTATATTAACATCTAACATAATATTACCATTTGATATAAAAACAAAAAAAAAATAGAACTAGTAAATATACAATATCAGAAAAATTTAAAAAATAAATATACAATATAAGAAATAGAAAAACAAAATTAAACATATATATGAAAATTTATAGTAAATAATAAGTAAATAAATAATGTAAGAAATAAAAATATTTTATTAAAAATCTATTACAGTATTAGAATAAGGAAATATAAATATAAGAAAAATAAACAATAAGTAAATATACAATATAAAAAATATAAAAACTAAATTGAACATCTATCTGGAAAATATATAATAAAATATATAATTAATAAATATAAAATATCAAAAATAAAATATTACATTAATGATCTATCGTAATATTACAAATGTATATAAAAACAAAACAATTAGAATAAGTAAATATACAATATAAAAAATACATTAAACATCTATCTAGACAATGTGCAGTTTTACATTTTTATTATTTTTAATACTTTTATATAAAGAGACCGTTTAAATCAAACTCAAGCACATCGCTATAAATCGCTTTGTAATGCAATAACACTCATCGTGACTCATATGGCAGAATGAGCTATCGAATGTGAAATAGTCACATGTAAAAATATTGGTAATAGAGTCTCATTCTCAATAATCATTTTATCTTGAGTTGTCTTAGACCATCTATACATACTTAAGAGAAGACAATTTTCAATAAGAGTATGCTATGCAATAACCATAAACAAAAATCAATGAAAAAGCTTGAAATCAGTGCTTCTATATTTGTCTAAATTATTTTCAGTCACGGCAAGATATATGCTGCTCTTTCAAAAGTAACATCACCTGAAAATTTAAGCAACTTACAAAAAGAAAAAGGCTCAGGAACTAGAGTGAATAATATTTTCTACATATAAATCTTCAACATCTTCTAATCGTAAGGTCCGCAGATGGTAAATAAATATATTTAAATATATATACACAAAAAATATACATATCTATTCACTATATAAGTTCCTAAATCTGAAAAATACAAAGGATAATCACACCGATGAAAAAAATGAGAAAAAGACAGATTGCAGAGATGAGATGCGGTGGAGGAAAACCTCTTTTATATAGAAAAATATGTTTGGATAAGTTCATATTGAGGAAAGCCTATTTTATATGGAGATGCGATAGTGAAGAACCAACTTAAAAGAAGTGTTTTTCATATGACTTCATTGCTCATAGTTTCTTCATCTCTTAGACATGAGAGTCTTACACATTCTACACATTTATTCATGCGGTCATAGCTCTTGCAAGGACAAAAGAAATATAGACTAGAGATTGTATTTTGAATAAAAATATACGGTTTCTGAACAGTAAAATAGAAAGATTGACAAGAGAAAAATTATGAAAATATTACCATGCACATGATTGTTTTCAGTCATCTCCTTTAAGCATTACACAAATAAGCAAGAATCATTCTTCCATAAGGACAAGAAAAAAATAACAAATTACAACTTTTTGACATGATGATACATATATGTAGTACTAAACAATAACTAAGAAACCAAGTCCATATCTATCACGAACAAATACACTAGCTATAAACACCCACAAGCAACAGTAATACACAACTAAATATATCATAAGCAACTGCAACACAAGGAGTTAGGACCCAACCAAATCCATCATAATCAAACACCCCAATCATAAACACATCAATGATTAATATTACAAGTTAAAGAATATATCATATTGATTTTTAAGATGTACACATAGCAGGATCTCAAAAGCAACAAGCAGTAGTGTTGCCATAACATAATGAAAAGGAACCTAATGCCACAAATAAGTTTAAAAGTTATAAAATAACATGATGCTAACAGAGAAAAAATATGATAACCATAAAATGTTTCATACATGGAGCATGCAGCAAAATCTACCACGAAAAATCACAGCACAGCAGTTTTAAAAGTGTAAATATACATCTGCAGAAAATAGAGTTAAATGATGATAAAAGTTTCTACTGTAGACATAGTTAAACACAAGGATCCAATTTTATAGTTTGTACCTAAACTAAACTTATTCAAAACTAAATATCAGAGAAACTCATCAACTAATTTAGATTATTATCACAACTTTGGTTATACAAAGGAGAAGTCAAGGCAGCAATTACGGAAAAGAAAGAAACTGATCACCATAATTGATAAAAAAACATGATCAGGCTTGAGAGCGAGAAGAATGGTGAAGGAAAAGAGAAAACTATGCGCTGAAACCGTTTGAAACGACTTTCAAACTTCTCTAAGACACTATTTTTCTCTGCATCAATATTTATTTATTTTTAAATCTCTAAATCAATTAGAGAGACCATTTTCGGCAAAATTCACAATTCAAAATTTGATTGTATGAAACTAGAGATTTTTCATGGAAATATTCAAGAGGCAAGCACATTAGAGAATGGAAAAGAGTTTGTTCTAGGAGAAAAATGTTCTTTTCAAGCCAACACATTTCACGATAAAAACAGATGATGACAAACTTAGTTTACGATAATACCCTTTACGTTTTGTATGTGACTGTGTATAAAACTGAAAGGAACATTTGAAATTTTAAAATTAGATTTAGAAGGCTACAACTATTAGTTAGATGTTTATTTTCTAAAATTAATTGAAGTGAAATATTGTTAGAGGCAAAATTAGAACAAATTGTTTTTAAGAAATTCTATTTCATGATTTTATTCTATTTTATATATAATGTTTTATTTAAATATATATATATATTTCAATTATTTTTATATTTTGTACCCGCCCGTAGGGCGGGTTTAATCCTAGTACATTCTAGAAAGTAACCAAAGAAGATCATAATATCATGCAAGGGATTAGACAATTGCTCTACTGAACATTGCGTATTGTTTGCTTGAAGCCTGAAATTAGGTAAAGGAAACTGTGAACAAGTATTACGAGAGAAACTTGCTTGTTCGTAGTGCTGGGTTGAGGGTCAAACCCGCCTCGCATGATCCGCGACCCGCGGGTTTCAATTTTTTTTTGTTAAAAATTCCGATCCGCACAACCCGCGTACAAATAAACTTATACCTGCACCCGCCCCGCTAATTATGCGGGTAACCCGCGGGTCCCGCGGGTAACCCGCGGGACCCGCGGGTAATATATTCTTTTAAAAAAGTAATAATTTATTTTATTTTTTTTCTTCAAAATATATAAATAATATATTTATAATTAAAGTTTATATAGTTTCGAAATTTTAAATTATTATTTTTAAAAATTCTCGTATTTTTTTGAAAATTATATACTTTTCTACAAAAAAAATAAAAAAATAAAAAAAATAATTAAAAAAAAAATTTTTTGCGGATACCCGCAATGCAAAATCCACCAACCCGCACCCGCCCCGCATAAAATACTTATAACCCGCATCCGCATCCGCAAATCGATTTTTCCAAATTGTTCGACCCGCACCCACTCCGCGGCGGGTCAAACGGGGCGGGACCCGCGGGCTAAGACTCAAATTTCCAGGCCTACTTGTTCGACTTCAGAAAGAAACTTCTCACGAGCTAGAGTTACAATATCATCCAACAGAGAGTATCCAGATCACTTTCGTCAACCCATTGAAACTGATAGTTAAAATCTAGACAGAGGAGAACAGAGATTCCCATGTACGAGAACTAGTATAGCCTCACCGTCTTGTTCTGCAACAAAAGATCCACATAAGTAGTCATACAGCGCCTGATACTGAAAAGCAGCTTGTTGCAATAGTCGCATCTAAATGTCAGCATGTTGCAATAAGCACAGACACCTTTCTCTTTACCACAGGCTTTTCTAACGTATAACTATGAAAAAAAAAAAACATTCAGGAAGAGCAAAAGATGCATCTTTTGGTATATGATGTACATTTATGTAAAGTATGAACAGGAAACACCAAAACCTGCTTCATCTCTCTTCCCTTCACAACTTATTTCCAAGTAGCCTGCAGTTGAAAACCAAGCTCCTCAAGCATGCCGAAGGCATTGCTCTGCTATACACTAACCGAAATTTTAGGAGAATAATCAATTCATCACAAATCAAGGAAAGGATTAACAGGCTTGGTCCAGCTGGGATTTTAAACAATAACAGCAAATGCTTTTCAACACTAACAGGTCGAAAACAGTTACTAACCTGACATCCAGTCAGCAATTGGCATCTCATTGTATATTCAAAAGTCTGCTGGTTCCATCAAATTAAAAAAAAAAAAACATACTTTTGTTTTTTAAAACAGGTGCCAGTTCATCTTCAATATCCTTAATGCATTTGATAGGACACCCCTCTTATATCTTATGATATAAAGTGTCTTCCTCGGAGACGAAATAACCAAACTACAGGTAGCTAAGATTTTGCATACATCAACCAAAGGTCTTTAACTCACCCTGGTCACTGCGTCAGATCCAAGTTCGAGTGACCGCTGAATCGAAATTAATACTATATGCTGTGGTTTCATTTCTGGGGACTAGAGTTTTGCTTAAGCCTCCTGGTAATTAAAAAAAAAGAGTTTTGCATCATCATGATTGCTTAAAGCAAAAGAATAGGGTTCTTGTAGTATGGTTATGTCTGGCAAAACATCCTTATTGATTCATGAATTAAGTATCTATCTCACAACAGTTTAAAATAAGTGTGCAGACATGAAATTTTTTAATAAAGATTAAGGTTTGAAACACTTGAACATACAGAATACACATTACATTTGCAGAAAACAGAATTCTTAAAAGTCTTTTAGCCTGAATCTTCTTGGATCATCGCAATCTTGCACGATCAACAATTTCTGAGAGAAATGAATACAAAAGACTCAGTAAATTATAAATTAATACAGTAAATAAAAAGAGTAAGAAAGGGTAATACTAATAGTTACCATTGATTCTGGGAAGTAATACTTTTGTAGAATTTGGAGAATCTCCCGCGAGATTCAGGTTTAGGTATAAAGGTTTTCTTTCTCAAGCCAAAGATCTCTTGTACCAGAGGAACATGGCTTAGTACCAGCTTCCATGCCAAAACCCACCCTGCGAATTTCAAAGGAGAATTATGCGATACTCAGAGATGATCAAAAGCTAATAGAGATAAATCAAGACAGAAAGTTTCGGAAGAGAGTTACAGAGAGCGACGAAGGAGACAACAAAGGAGATGGCTAGAAGCGGACGTACGATAAAGAACAAGAGACAGTTCAGGAACGGAGGAGATTCCATCGAGGAAGCTAAATCGATTTGGTTTTCAACGATGATCTGTGTTTGTGTTTGGGTTAGTTAATTCAGCAATCGTTTTATTTTACAGTATATTATGTATGGGCCCTTTTGTTTTTCTTTTATTACCCGCTGGGCCTTCTAATTTTCTTTTTGCATGAATGAGATATCATTTTTTTTTTCTTACAAAACTTATATCTATTAAAGTAAAACAATTCTTAAAAAAATTGGGTTCGGAATACAAAATTCGAGTAGTTCTATTTATAATTAATATTTTTAATAACTATAAAACTATATATGATTAATATTTTTATGCATATAAAATATATGTTTTTTGATGAAATTTCAAATTTATTGATCACTTTAAAAAGAATTTATTTACATGGCCAGAGGAACAATAATAAATAAAAGAATGAGATTAAACTACTATCATCAGCCGGTGTGAGCTGCAAACCACCTCTGCATCAATCCTTGTAACTTCGGTTTCTTGGAGAAGTGATACGAGTAGAAGTGATACGAGTCCGAACCAGTAGAAGTGATACGAGTCCGAACCACTTTATCTATCATCCGCACTAAGTGATTCACTGGCTTCGATATACTGGTATGCTTCCTTTCGTTCCTCTCTCGCCAAACATAATAGATCGTGACTTGCAGTGCAAGTCTTAGAAGGATGAAAGTAAGGCGGTCGTAAGTATTTAACAGCAGGGACGACATGTTTATCCTAGAGATATATGAATAGTTCAAATACTTATGAACTTTTGATCAGGCTGGTTTCTTTTCGATTGTAATAAGTATTTTTTAACATGTTTTCTGATAGTGTTTCAAAAAAAAACATGTTTCCTGATAATAATTGTATGTATATGTGCAAAGAAAATGGGAATTTGTTTGCCAAAAAAACTAGGGAAAAAAAATTAGATTTTGGAAGAAAAAGTAGAGAGAGAGATAGGAAGAGAAAGTAGAGAGATGATGAGATTTTGGTTAGTTAGTGAATTATAATTTTGTTGTGTTATTGAACCTAATTTCCCATAAAATGGAAATAAAGTAATAGGGTTTTATCTATGATTTCACTAAAGTTAGGGTTATTTTAGCAAATCTAAACTATTAAGGCAGAAGTACAAAATTAACTCTGCCCTAATAGTTGCACAAAAATTACATAGGAATGCCACTGTCTCTCTTTCCTTATTTTTTAACAATTTTCGTTCAAATTATTCTGTTACAAATCCATTATATTGATTATGGCTCGAAATTGATTATGGCCCGAAATATTGTTCACAAAATGTTGTTCTGGAAGTGATGCATCATGCTGTGGGCTTAGAAGCTGTATATGGCCCGAAATTGATTATGTTGTTCTCAATAATTCTCTTACAAACCCATTAAATTACTGTGGGCTTACAATTTGATTATGGCCCGAAATATTGTTCACAAAATGTTGTTCTCTCACAAACCAAAAATGATTTCACGTTATATTCACGGTCTGTACATCTATATAAAAATGAGATCAAATCAAAACTAATTAAACTATTTTCCTTCCATTATACAAAAAATTCCAAAAACAACTCCTAATTAGACATGAATAATCAATCAAATCAAAAAAAGAATATGCTTTCCTAATTTTCAAAACTAATCAAAAATTAGTGTTTTAAAAATATGCTAGATGTTTGGAAACTAATCAAAAATTAAAGTTGAAGTACATTTTAGAGATGCTTGGAAACATTATTTGCAACCAATAAAAATTCATTATTTTACAATTACATTAAATAATGTTTAATAATTCAGTTCTTAATTTTTTTAAACATTTGTTTTCTTAAATATTTGCCCCATGTCTTTCTAAAAAAACTTTCACGTTATTAATTATTTGAAATGATTTATTAAATTAAACTTCAAAATAAAATCAAGTTGAAATAACAAATGATTAAAATAACAAAATCATAATACGGGTCTGAATTATCTCGACTTCTTAAAAAAAGTTTCATTTTAAATAAAAACTAAATCAAATAAACTAAATTTAATAAATTATAGAAAATATTTTGAAATGCACAAATAAATTTTTCAATACAGAGAGTGTTGAAGATATAAAATATTTTATTTAAATTAAAAAATCAGTGTAAAACAATTTTAACTTCAGATTCAATAAATAAAATCATATTACGGATTAGAATTATCTAGAGTCTACAAAATTTTAGTCATGTTTAAAATAACAAAAAATAAGTCATAAGTAAATTTAAGATAAATTTCATAAAAAGTTAAAATATATAATTTATCAAAAATCATAATTTTTATTACGTAAAATAATATTATATAAAAAGCAAAAAAAAATAATTAATTCAAAAACATATTTTAACTTTTCTATTCCTTCTATCAAAACATATACCAACAAATAATATTGTTTTAAACCATATATAAATAGTTTTAGGATACTGTCGTAGGAAAAAAAATCTCATTAAAAAGTAAAGTCAGGAGTTAGACATGAACAAAATGTCGTTAGAAAATATAAAAAACAAAACATAAAATAAAGACAGATATGTGATATATTAAATTTTATATATCTATAGTATTAGAAATATATAAACAACTCATTTATATAAAAAATGACACCCGTGCGGACGCACGGGTTACATTTTCAAGAAGGAGTTAAACAAGTGAAAGTGAAACAACGTCCGAGATATATGTTATTTGAACGAACTGTCGCGGCAAGGTGAGAGATTGAAGCAGAGATCTCTCACCCACACACCGTTATCTATCCGCCGCACCGGCTAAAGGATTGTTGCATCAATCAATGGTGAAGGCACTGCAAGGCGCGGCTCAGAATCTGCCGGCGGATGTCAACCAATTGATCGATCAGTTAGAGCGTCATTGCTTGGCTCCCGATGGATCTCTCGTCACCAAATCAACCTACTACGATCTCCACCTCGTAATCTCTCTCTCGATCTCTCTCAGTCTCTTTGTTCGGATTTTGCATCCCTAACTGCTTTTTGGAATCACCATTTCAGGCGAGAGAGGAGATGTCTCGGGAGAGATTGCGTTACTTGGAAGCTATGGTAACACTATCTTCAGGATTTTCAATTCTTTGGTTCAGTTACAAATGCCTAGGCCTACTAATTGATTAGCAGCAGTGTTAGTATTATTATTTATTTGGACTAGATATGCAAATATAAGGAAGGACTCACTTTTTCTTTTTCTATGTTTGTAACAACTCTGTGTAGGCTATCTATTGTGAAGCTGTAGCTATGGTTGAAGAATATCAGCAAGCTCTTTCAGTTGCTAACCATGGTGGAACTCGTGACGTTCACGGTCTTTTCCCTCAGCTTGGCTTGAAGAATTCTCCTCTTCAGGTTTACGAGACTCTAGAGCATAGGTTGGTGGTTGCTGAGGCAGCTCAGAAACTGAGGCTGCCTCTTATTTCAGACGACGGTGAAATTCATGAGGAAGATATCGAGAAGTGGAGTTTACTATCGAGAAGCTCTCTTGATAGTAGTGCAAGCACGAGTTTTACAATTAGCTCTGCTTCTAACTCGGTGAACTATGCGAATAGCTCTGCAAACAGTCTTGCTGCTGCTGATACTGACGTTGTTGGTGGTGTGCCGAATCGCTTTCTTGGAATAACACCTGCTTATTTATCATATGTCCAGCTTCAGAATACTATCTCCATGGTATCATCGTCAGATCATATTGTTTGTTGTGCCTTGTATTCGTCTCTTCATAACTATATCGTTCTGTTTTATGCACTGATTCTAACTTTTGTTTCGTCTTTAATAACATTTGCTTAGGATATGGCTGACTACCAAATGTTTCTTTCCCGTGAGATAGAAGGTAGACTGAAGGAAAAGTGTGATAAGTTGGCTGATGCCATAATTGATGACACTGGTGAGATCTTCACTACCAGTATATTCTTGTTGGAGAGATCTTTTGTTCCTTACTGAATTTTGTTTGTTCTTGCCTTGTGCAAACTTGGTCATTCATGTAAAGTTAGACTGCACGAGTGCACGTAATGACCAGAGTTTCCTTTTTGTCAGATTCAGCTTCAGGAAATCAAAATTCAAGTGCTAGGCTCCCAGAAAGGTTAGCTTTTTACCTCTGAGGTTTAACTATGCCTATAAACATCTGGAAGAGAAAAAACTTATTTCCCTTATTTTTGTTGAGTTTTCTCATTGTAAAACAAAATTAAATCTGATTGATGATTATAATGAAGCATGTTAGCTACTCTTCTTTCTAGGGACATATTATGTTATAATCCAATGAATTAATGTTAGTTATAAGCCAATGAATTAATGCTGTTCTTAAGACATCATATCCATAGAGAAATAATCATGTTGGTATTATAATTATGTTTATGTACAAAATTTATTCGAAAATCCTGAAGGAGCAGATGACTTTCTGACATTTATCCATCCTTCTGTGCTCTCTAGATCCGGTCAGTGACAATGTGTTCTTGAATTTCCAGGGTTAAGTTTATAATTGAGGAGATTGAAAGAGAAGAAGCAGCTCTACGGGAGGACCTATACTCGGCTGACAGGAAGTTTGCAGAATATTACAATGTAGGTGAAAAGGCATATTATAATTTAGTATGCAAAACGAAAATCCAACTACCTGACTGCTGCATGATATGTTTCTAAATATTTTTTTTTCCAGTAGATAAGTATCTTCATGTTATTAGTGCTACTACCTGTGAATTATCCTTGTATCCCCTAGTGCTAGTAAGTTCTGATGACTTTTCGTTTCTGTTCTGAACAAGGTCCTGGAACAAATACTCGGGGTACTTATAAAGCTTGTGAAGGATCTGAAGTTAGAACATCAACATAAATATGTAAGCGGTTTCAGTGTTCTCCAGTTTGATTCAGTTGCTCCCTTGTTCTCATTTTCCTTAACTCTATATATTGTAACAGGATGAGATGCAGAAGACTTGGCTGTGTAAAAGGTGTGAAACCATGAACGCAAAATTGAGGTATCATTATCATCATTCGCAGTTTAGCATCTAAATCTGAAACTATTGCAGTAAGTAATGTATTTTTTTTGCTCCCCCTTTGTTGAAGGGTTTTAGAACATATTCTCCTCCTTGAGACATACACCCCTGAATCCATACCAGCCTTGCACTGCATCAGGTTTTTAAATCAACTTTTCCAGAACTATATTTCGTACCATCAACTCATAAAGAAGCCGGCTCTCACCTCTAGTCATGTTTCGTATTTTTTTCCTTAGGAACTATCTAGTGGAGGCTACCGAAGAAGCTTCAGCTGCATACAACAAAGCGGTTTGTGTCTTATCTTCTCTTTCATTGCTTAGCTTGGGGCCCATCTTCATTGATTATATCGAGAAATAACCCAAGCCTGCGAAAATTACCAGGTTACACGGCTCAGAGAATATCAAGGAGTGGATCCGCATTTTGATACAATTGCGAGACAGTACCATGACATTGTTAAGGTATGTTTTTTCAACAAAAATAAAATGAACCATCAATTACTTATGTTCTTCCCCTTTTACTAATTTGACTTGTGAGAATGCATTACACAAAGATAATGAGAACTTCATATTTATTATGTAGAAACTGGAAAACATGCAGTGGACGATACATCAAGTAGAAATGGACCTTAAAGCGCATGCTTGAGATCGCTAGATTCATCTATATAACTGTTTCATTCATTACATGTAATCCAATTGCTTTCTTTGTTTGTATCTATTACTCTGATTTTAGTCCTTCAATTCTCTCACAAACGAAAGAAACGAGATGTATCAGTTAGGTCTGCAACTAAACCTAAAGCAAACGAAACCAGTCCTCTTCTTCTACCACAGAGTTTGCCTGATCGACAACAACAATGCAGCTCTGTCTTTTTGGATCGGATGAAAACATACAAGACAAATGAAAATGTGTTAGAATAATCTTGATTGCTGTGGATTACCACTTCTTATCATAGCACAAAACTCTTCATAGCTGATTTTACTGTCCTGTTAAAACGAAAATTAGAGAAAGAAAAACAAAAATGTTTTGTTATTACGTTACTCAGGAAAGAGATGAACTTTTGTTTGTGTGTTTTCATTATCAGTGTTGACCTGAGACAAGATATCTTGGATTGTAGCATCAGAGCCGTGTGGACGTCTATGTTTGCCCGAAGCCAATCACAGAGATTCTTCAACAAAAATAATAATACAAATTACTAGAGAAGAAAAATATATAAAAAATAAACTTATAAACAAAATAATAATTGTATAACAATTATTTTTAATTTTACAACTAATAGTAATTAATTTTATTTCATTATATTTGATAACAATTTTAAATAAAGTAATTAAATAATTAAATTACTCAATGTATTTTATGCCATGATTAAAAAAATGATCAAGTTTAAATTTCCTAAAATATTTTTAAAATGCATTCAAAACTATAACTTACAAGTGACAACCACTCTAATTATTCTAGTTCTTTAATAATTAACAATTGTCTATATTTTTGTTATTCATGAATCCATTTTTCCATTATAGTTCCATGTTTTTTATTCTAATTATCACAGTTCCTTGTTTTTAATTAGATTATGATTTTGTTTCTTTTTTTTTTGAAAAAGAGGATAGATTATGCTTTTGTTAATAAAAAATGATGCCCTTGATTTTTTAGAAAATTGTGATGACTGAAGTGGTTGCCTTCTTTTTTCTTATGGAGGCACGGCAGTGTGCAGCATCATCTCCCATTTCATATTCCCATTGTAATGTATCTCTCAAACATATTCTAAGAAAAAAAAGTCACACGATGTGAATCTATTTGTCTTTCACATAAACGAGAAAAAAACATAGATCACTTACGCATTCCCATTTTTGTCAAAATGTTGGAATGCTTTGTAAAGGCTTTAATTGCTTTCAAGCCTATATGCATCGATGCAGTAGCAAAAATGTTTAAAAATGTTGCAATTTTTAAAAAAATTTGAATAACCAGTTTACTAATTTGGTTTAAACATATCAACTTTAGGTTGTTTGGTTATTTGGTCAACTATATACTAGTAAAGGGTGAAAATTTGTACACGGAAAGGGGGGAGGGATGAGAATTCAGATTGATTTTAAGTTTGGTTTGTTTGCAGTGCATTTTTTTAGTTTGGATTTGATAAAACTCTACTCAGACGCACCCAAATTAACTTTGGTTTGTCTTAGTTGAGGTTTAGCTTGGATCATAATTATTTGGTTTTGGGTTAGTTCAGTTTGGTATTAGTTCGGTTCAAATATTATTAAATTATAAGGAGTCTCTTCATTTATAATTTTTTAAAAACTGTGTGATATTAAAAGAGAAGTCATAACTTCTCTAGAAAAAAACCATGTTTCATTTATTCTTTAATAACATTTTCTAACTTACATAACTAATCACTCAATATATTTGTTACTTTATGAACTGAACTACCTACGCCTAAAAAAACGGGTTGATTAACAAACATATATTTGTATCATTAATGATTCACATACACATATTTATATGTTTAGAAATATGCATATATCGAACCTAACCTTTTCTAAAAAAAATGTCAGCTTCAATGGGATTTAATCAATGTTGTCGATGTCGACGACACTGAGATTTTTTTTCTTCTGGAGTTAATGATGAAACCATGTGAATTATGTGGATACTCCACTGATCTATCTCGAGACAGTAATCTCCCTAAAATCTGTTGAGGAACTAGAAAACATCGTCAAGGAGTACGATAGCGTCTCAGGAGCCAGTAAATGAAACATAGTATCGCCTCTGAGATCGCATAGAAAAGAACCGCCATTATCTTCAAGCGGCGATCAATTTAATAAATACAGTTGTCCATCATGCCTTCCCGCCGAACTCGCTGACGTCGGCGTATGAGAGATCTATAGTATAGACATTGCTTACCTATCAAGGATCTTGCTAGAAGATACAATAATAGATCCACCTGGACGTTCTATAGTTAATGCATATTTTCTAAATTGCATTTTGGTTTTGTCTTGATAGGGTCCCGACATATTGATTCCAGGGTCGAGTCACTACTCAATGATCTTGACAGTAAGCCTTAATGATCAGCGATGAGGAATTCAAGGTGAGATAGCCCAACCAGATATTGTATATATCATATTCGCTTAAGAGAAACAATGGTTGTCGTAAAGAGAGACATCTACAACTTCACCTTTTGGATTCAATGATTCAAAGAAGTCATAGATTTGTTTGACGAATATATAAAGGGTGACGCATCAAAGAACCAATCCTTGAGCATATGCGTTTATGAAAGCCATCACTTGAAGTAAATGGGGTCTCACATAGATGAAGTTGCATCAACATTCATGGAAATAAATGATATTTTGGGTTTCAGAAAGTCTCAACCTCTTTACAAATCGTTGAAAGAAGGCGGGTTTCAGGGCAAGAGCAATGAGTTCTAGAGTGACGAGGAGTATACAGGGCTTCATAAAGCAAGAGTATTGCAGTAATTACAAGGTTTAAGAGGAAATGGATGAGTTTCTTTTTTGCTGGGAGGATAAGAGTTTAATAGTTGCTTCAGCTTGGAGGTGAAAAAGATAGTAACATATGTTCAATTAAAAATAATGTTTATGTTTTATTTTAAATCTTTGGTTATATAGTAAGTGGTCAAGAAGTCATCGCCATGTATTATTGATTAATCAATAGAGATGGCAGGAATGTATGATTGATTAATCAATAGAGATGGCAGGAATGATAATAGGTTCTGAAGCTAACCTTCCTCCTCTCTTATATAAAAGTCAAGTTTTGCTTACAAGTTTTTATTTCGGTCATTCAATACTCTACACTTAAATTCTGTTTAGGTTGTACGTTGATAATAGCATAGATTTGTTTGCCAAATTCGAGTGATCATTGATCAAACGAAACTTCTCTGCCTAAAGATAGTAATACTTTAGAGAGGATCAATAATACACACTTTATCTAGATGTAACAATTCAATTGATCAACATTTATTTTTAGTGGAAGTTTTTGATATGAACAAATGAAAAAAATCTTATCAAGTCAAAACAAAAACTCAAGTCTTTTGATGCATATAGATCATTCTGCAGGTAAATGATGACCAGCCAACAAAGAGTAGTATTTGCAAGGAACAAGCACACGTACTGTATATGCGATTAAAATCTGAACGTAAACAAAAGAAGGTTATCATCACTCATCACTGAAAACAATGTGATAAATTACAATGATTGCAATGGTTGAGATAGGCAAGAATCATTGAATCCAATTTAATTTAACTTCCATCTATACATTTCAAATTTATAAATAAAACCAGAAATTATGTTGGTAACTTCCATATATTCACTAAAGCTGATAATATAAAATCTTTGTAGCTACTTTAATAATGATATAAAATGAAAATTATATTTTATTCTTATGTATTTATTAATAATAATGAATCATGTTTAAACAAACTATTATATTGAACTAAATATGATAAAATATATTAAATCGATAAATCTCTAAATTTATTTTCATAAATATAAAATATTTATAAAAATTGACATATCTTAGATTTTTGTATATACAATAATATATTATCTAAAATGAATAAACATAAAAAATATTGTGAAATGAAAATCCAGTTTTGAAGAGTGGTGAGTTAGAATTTTGTATAAATTAAACACAAAATAATTTTCAGTTATGTTGTTTCACACATATTTTAATTTTTCTCAATAATTAAATGCAAATACAACAATATAATATATAATAAGAAGCAAAAAATGCATGTGGCGAATTTATACAATTTATTAATTATAAAATTTAGACTATAAAATTATTGTATCTGAAATAGTTAAACAACTATTTAAATTTATGATTAGTGTTAAAAATATATACCATAAATGATCTAAAATAAATAAATATTCTATAAACTGAAAACAAACATCTGCGCGGTTGTGCGGGTCAAGATCTAGTCCATTAATTAAAACAAAACAATCTGGTCAACTATTATCAACCATATTGGTATTGCTTTAATCACTATTTTCATGAGCAAAGTCGTTTTTCTCAAAAACAACAAGATGAAAACTTGAATAGCCTTAATTATAGAATTAGTTATAGAATAATCAAGCTGATGGGGATTACAAATCCTAATTTGGTCAGACTTGTAAAGGGAAATCTCTTTGCTTTTCTGATCAACTGAATCAGGAGCCCTAGTTTTTCTGACTTTGTGAAGATTACAAAACTCTAATCATGGTTTTCACAAAAAAAAAAAAAAAAATATTTCAGTTTAACAAATCAAAAATAATAAAAAAGGAAAATACTTCAATTTTTACAGCTAGTCTTCAGTTAGTTTCCTTTTCTGTACCAGAAAAAAGGAAACTTCGAAAAATGTCAATACTTACCAACGGTAAATTATAGAGACAACAAAAACGGAAAATGTGTAGTGTTTTACTCTATAAATACTTCTCCTACGTATCTTTCTCTCCTTCAGTTACATCTTTGTTTCTACATCGTTTTGTTTTCCTTACCTCTAGTGAATCCCTTTGTTATCAGTTAATGGATATCTACAACCAGATGACGGAGACTTCAAGCTCAAGCAACTCTTTGTTGCCTCTCAAGAAACGCAAGAGACCTACTTTTGATGACACAACAATAGACAATGTGTCCACGAAAAAGGTTGCACTTTTAGGCAATTCAAAGTACAAGGGAATAGTTGAACATCGTAACGGTCACTGGGGCGCTCAGATATACATAGACCACAAGAGGATTTGGCTCGGCACTTTCAAATCCTCTGTTGAAGCCGCCATGGCTTACGACAGCGCATCGATCAAACTACGAACCTTTGATGCGAACTCTCACAGGAACTTCCCTTGGAATGCTTTCACGGTTCACGAGCCCAACTTTCAAAAAGACTACACAACGGAAGCTGTTTTGGACATGCTCAAAGACGGTTCTTACCAAGAAAAGTTTAGAGATTTTCTTAGTCTCCCTTTCCATAATAGTATCAACATAGCTGGATCAAAACAAGTCCTAGGAGGAGGAGGTCAAGACTCAAACGAGTGTCTGACGTGGACAGAGCTTTTTAGGAAGGGGTTGACTCCAAGCGACGTAGGAAAACTCAACAGGCTTGTGATACCGAAGAAGTATGCAGTGAAGCATCTGCCTTTGATAGAGGAGAGAGAAGAGGGTGAAATAGTAGAAGATGTTGTTGAGGTTTTATTTTATGACAGGGCAATGAGACAGTGGAAGTTTAAGTATTGTTACTGGACAAGTAGCCAGAGCTTTGTCTTCACCAGTGGATGGAAACGTTTCGTGAAGGAGAAGAATCTCAAGGAGAGGGATGTTATCGTCTTTTACAGATGCGATTTGGAAGGTCAAAGCAAGAACTTCTTGATGATCGATGTTCATTACTATTCGGGAGACGATTCAGTGGTCATTGACGAGGAAGTAAAGGAGAGTCATGTTCACTACACTTCCGAGGGAGAAGTAGAAACAGAGAACGCTAATAACTCGAAGCTAAAAGAAGAAGAAACCAGATCAGTGGAGAACAAAGCAGGGTTTATGCTGTTTGGTGTCAAAATCCAATAGCTAAGGAGATTTTATTTTATTACTTCATTAGTGTTTGTTTCGAATATAGAGTTTATCATGTACTTTTTTGAATTGCAACAGTTAATATACTGATTTTTGAATGGAAACAAGACTTTTTCGAATCAAATCTTCTTTTATAGTCTGCATATAACCCAAAGAAAAAAAATGGAATGAGATATCTCAGAATTAGGGGCGGACCCAGAAAATAATATAACATGTGGCACAATATATACTTGTAAAATTTTATCATAAATATATATTACAATAATAATTGTTAATTAAATTATTCGTTAAAAACTTATGTTATGCTATATTATATAATTTTTTAAAATACTTTACTCTCTTAAAATTTATAATTATTTTTAAAATTAGTGAAATAAAAAGATAACATTTTTATAATTTTAAATAGTTTCAAGTAATAAAAAAAAGAATAATATATAACTTTATTATGAAAAATGATTCATTTTAGTCTTTTTAAATTAAATATCGGAAAATAAAACCTTGATAAAAATAATACTGAGTTAAACTTAAATAAAGTAACTTTTATTTTGAAAAATAAAACTAATATTAAAGAAAAGGAAGAAAATAAAATTTTCCTGTTAAGCAGTAGAGAACAAAAGAAAAATGAAAACTTGTAAAATGAAAAAGTGATTAAAATACAATAAATGTGTAAAGGAATCTGAAGACAAAAAAAATGCAGCAGCTCACACGCTTTGAACTTGCAATAGGTGGGAATAAACCATTAGAGCTGATAGTTACCAATTGGACTATCCTTTGTACAGATTTTTGTAATTCAACCTGTGGCACGTGCCACACTTCCTGGTGACCTGGGTCCGCCCCTGCTCAGAATTCAGAAATATAAAATTTGAAATTTACGAATTATTTGCTTAGCGTCTTAAATAACTAAATGTTCATTTTTTTTGACTTAACTAAATGTTCATTTTTGATTGGTAAATAAAATCTTAAGTTTTTTTTACCAAATGTTACATCAAAAGCATCGTAATTTTTTTTTTTTTTTTTGAAAACTATCGTAGTAATATTCTTCTCTGAAGTATATTCAGTTTAACCGAATCACAAATAAACAATAAACGAAAATACTCAGCCAGACAATAAGTAATTTTATGCATTGACCTCTCATGAGGTATCGTTGTAACATTGTTACTCTTCAATCCAGATGTTAAAAAAAAAAAGACAATAAGTAATTTTAACATTTTTTACAGCTGGTGTTTAGTTAGTTTCCTCCTATTCTTTACCAAAAAAGGAAACTTCGAAAAAATGTCAATTTACTATGTACCAACTACAAACGGTAAATTATAGAGACAACAACAAATGGAAAATGTGTTACACTATAAATATTTCTCCTACGTATCTATTCTCCTTCAGATATCACTCTCTTAGTTAGTTCCATCTTGGTTCTCCATCGTTTTGTTTTCCATCCCTCTACTCTCTGTTTAGTGAATCCTCTGTTATTATTGTTTTTTCTTAAAATTGAGTTAATTTGTTCAATAACCAAAATCTGGATGAAAATTAAGAATATATCATTGATTTTGACGTTATTAAATACTTCCTCCGTTTCTTAAAAATGATTGTTCTGGAATAAAACATTGTTTCAGAAAGATACTTTTTTTACCTTTTCAATATATGGTTTTATGAAAAACTGTAAGTTTCAAAAAAAATTAATGGTGTTTATTTTCTATTGGCTAAAAGTTATTAAAAGTTGTTATTTACAAAAAAACAATGTATTTACAATCAAAATTAATAGATTTTCTTAATATATGTGAAATTCTAGAACTACTATCTTTTAAAAACAGAGGGAGTAACGAATATCTATCTCATATTTTAACCGGTTAAATCCTCCCTAATCCCTATTAGCAAGTACCCAGTAAAATACATACAGAATGTGACGTCGTCACTTAGAGATGTGGACGAAAATAAAGGATATTATTTACAATCACCTCACGCAAAACTAGCCACGTCGCAATTAATTTACCTCATACATATTTATTATGTGTAGTAAAATCAGTGAATAAAATAGAAAACTAAACTTTTTCATTCAGATTTTGGTTAGTTACTTAATATTTCAAATCTATGCTATATTCTTAATTTTTATTCAGTGGTTATTGAGAAAAAATAACCCTTTTTAGAGAAATTGAACTGTATGACCACCAAAACTTTTATAATTAGGTAATTAAAACAAAATTGACCAAGATATTCAGATTTTGGTTACCAAGATATTCAGATTTTGGTTACTGAGCAAATTAACCCAATACATTAAGTATTATGGTCAAATATTTTTAATTAGATATATATATATATATATATATATATATATATATATATATATATATATATATATATTTGATATTCCCTCAAATTAATTCATATTGTTTTTTTTTCAAAAAATAAAACTATAAATGTTCGTCTAAAGAAGAGAAATGTGCCGCTGACTTATTAAAGTGGTAAATTCTTTTTTACCAAAAAAAGTGGTAATTCTTAAAGACCATTTAGTACTTTAGACAAAACAAAATGTTGAATAACGGCCAGCATACGGCAAAAAGCCATTCAAAGGCAAAATAATGGGCGGTTTTGTAATATCATTTATCACTTTGCCATTAGACACCATTCCTGAAAGGAAACACTTTCAAGAGATTTGTCTGAGTATAAACATCATTATTTGCTTACCAAAGCAAAAGGAGACTCGAAACAAAAAAACGAAGCTATAAAATGGAGATGAATCCGAGAGGATTTCGACCCCGTCTTCCGCGCAGCCGTATAGTTTATATCTCCCAATCTGTAACCGAACGTTATTCTCATGGATGCTTTGAACTTAGGGCAGTTTCCCCCTCCTCCTTACGCAACGAGTACGACGCAGACCTTGATCAACACCCAAGAGGACTTACCAGGACCAAGATGTGGTCATTCACTCACGGCAGTTTACCACCGTCTAATCCTCTTCGGCGGGTTTACTTCAGTCCCGAGCGGTGAATCCGATAACAGTACGTCTTTCATCTACTCCCTAATTCTAGGTTTTTCAAAAATTGTTATGGTTTTGGATTTCGTAACGTTTTCTGGGACATGATTGTTTTTTTTTTGTTCCAGGTTTACCAGGTTTAACCAATTCAGTATACTGTTTCAATTCCTTAACCAAGAAGTGGAAAAGGTAACTGACGACATTGATGTATCATTCATTTTCAGATGTTAACTTGTTTTGCTTAAGGTTCTTTTGTTGTTGTAGATCTATAAATCATTTTATTAATGATGTAATGATCATTGATTGTGCAGGGTTTATCCAGCAGGTGAGCCTCCATCTCCTAGAACTAATCATGCAGCCGCCTCATGTGGCGAAGGGGTCCTTATTCAGGTGATTGAAATGATTATTAAAATATTTTCCTTGGTTAGGTCTTGATTATGTCATCTAGAGATCTAGACCATATATGTATCTGACTGACACATGAGGATCGGATATTGTTTTTGTTGGCAGGGTGGAATTGGTCCTTCAGGCATTTGTAATGGAGATCTCCATGTCCTTGACATGAGTGGTGAAACTTTCGAATGGAAAAAGTATGGTGTCATTTATGGATTTTTCTGAGATACATATGCGTACATTCTATCAGTGAAATGTCTTATTTAATGTATATTCTTCAGGGTGGTGGCTGAAGAGGGTAGGGCTCCAGGTCCTCGCTATGGCCATGTAATGGGTGTGGCTGGGAATAAGCTTGTTATATTCGGTGGGAAAAACGGTACGCGAAATATCTATGTATTCGTTCCACTTTGGTTTGCCATTTGGTATATGTAGGACAAGCATGAGTAACAAATCATTAACATGTCCATTAGTGAAGTTTTTTAATCGCATTTGTTAGCATTACTCTATATCTATTTTCCCTCTTAGAGAGGAAAATATCTCAAATAAATCTTAATTAACATCCCAATTAGTGGAGTTTTTAAATCGGATTTGTTAGCATTACTCTGTATATTAATCCTCATATAAATAAAAATTGCATTTGGTTATAATTATTCTGTTTTGTGTGTGAAAAATGTCTAAACATTGATCCTTAACACAAGTTTGTTTGTTTTGTCTTATGAAAAAGGGAATTTGGTTCTCGCCGATACATGGGCACTGAATACGACTGAGAAGCCAAATGTGTGGCAAATATTGTACCCATATGGGGATCTGCCTTCTGGGAGAGTGTTAGTAAATTTGGTTGATTTAACTGAAATTACTGCTGTCAATCATTTTGGTTTGCGTTAACTCTTCTTCATTGTTTCATATTTTTATTAAGGTATGCTTCTGCTAGTACCAGCAGAGATCGTCGTTATTTTATGCTCTACGGCGGAAGGGACCAACATGGGATGGTATATTTTCTTCTCCTGTGTAAAGATAATATAAGTTCATTAGGGCAAAATTTTCAAATTAAACCTCAACCGCTATAACTTTCTTGTAAATTTCTTTTTTTTTCTTTCTAGTTTCTCTCTATGAATTATGGCATATACATTTACCATAATATTTGCCTTCGCAGCCACTGGGAGATGCTTACAGGCTGGAACCACTTAGCAGTAGTGGTTTGTGGGTGTGGACTCGTAGTCCAGGCTTAGATCTTTCCCTGAGATACCAACATGCAGCGGTCAGAACCAGAATCTTGACACGACTTGCAATAGACACACAAATATACACTATCTAGTTTTACAAAATTAATTAAAAGGGGAAAGTATCTGAAGCGTAAAAGAATTATCTCTAGTCTTAAAAGAGACTGTTATAGCCTACCAACATGAAATGAGATGCATGACACACTTTATTCACTGCATATTCTAGTTTTATATCATTTGTAGAAAAAGATTTATACTTTAATCGTCGTCTCTTTTTTAAACAGGTTTTTGTAAATCCACGATTGCATGTCATTGGGGGTGCGCTGAATAATACTTGCCTAGTCGATGCTAAAAAAGCTGTTTCAGGTAAAAATATCTAACGAGTTTATTTTTATATTCCATGTGACGATTAATTTGCTTTTGTGTATTTGTTCCCAATCTTTTTTGGAGCTTCAACCAATGGATAATTGTTGAGTTTTCCTTCATTTGAATGCAAAAAAGTATGGATGATACGTCGTTTTTTTGTAGTGCTTGATACTTCAACTGGTGTATGGACTGATACTTCGAATGAAGTTATGCGACGTAGTCTCCATGCTGCTGAATCGGTTGGCAGCCGTATATATGTGTATGGTGGGCTTAGAGAAGGTAATTATTTTTTACACTTTTTTTGCATATACCTTAGCACTTGTAATTTTACAGATTTCATTTTCTTTACCATTTTATTTTTGCGTAGGTGTATTACTCGACGATTTCCTAGTCTCAGGAGAACTTTTAAGTTCTGGACCAACAGCCCCATCCTATTCGCCAGAGACTCCAAGACCTGCGAGTGAAATGAACGATAGTTATAAGCCAAATTTCTCCAGAGAGAAGTTACAAGACTTGGTTAACAAGGTATGAAAAAAAAATCATCTACATCTTCACATACTTCATGCACTTACTTAGTTTGTTGATGTTAGGTCATCTCAACCTTGTTAAGACCACATACTTGGGAACCTCCTGTCGATAGAAAGTTCTTCTTGAGCTTCCCTGAGTTGGCTGAGCTGTGCTTCGCTGCGAAGCAAATCATCGAGCAAGAGCCAACTGTGTTGCAACTAAATGCTCCAATTAAAATATTTGGAGATCTCCATGGACAATTCGGTGATTTGATGCGGCTGTTTTACGAGTATGGATATCCTTCAAGGCAAGGAGATATCTCGTAAGTTCAATACCAAGGATGTCTTTCTAAGTCATTATGAAAGAGTTTTGCTCATGAATAGTCACTGAACAACTGTAAATGTGTATATATATACTGTGACTTCAGGTATATTGACTATTTGTTTTTGGGAGATTATGTGGACCGAGGAAAACACAGCTTGGAGACCATAATATTGCTGCTTGCTTTGAAGGCGAGCTAGTTTATAAATAAAATCATCTATATTGATAAAGAGCTTTGTATTATTATTGTTATTATCTTCAAAGATGTGTATATGTGTCTTTTGTGCAGGTTGCATATCCGAAGAACATCCATTTGATCCGTGGAAATCATGAGGCTGAATCGACGAATAGAGTGTATGGCTTTTTTGATGAATGCATAGAAAGAATAGTACGTATCTGTCTATCTTTTCAAAGAATATATATTTTCTACTTGTTCTTGGCTAATGAAGTAATGATAATCTGTTTCTATGTAAATCGGCAGGAGTTGAACGATGGGAATCATGCATTTAAACTGATTAATGATTTTTTCAGTCATCTTCCCCTTGCTGCCGTAATTGAGAAGAAAATTTTCTGTGTACATGGTGGGATTGGTTCCTCAGTACTTACAGTGGAACAGATTGCAAATATGAAGAGGCCCGTTGATATTGATATCGAATATAATTACAAAGTTCTGAAAGACTTATTATGGTAAAATAAAATAACATCCACTTTTCTAATAATTCTTCCTTAATTTCCAAGCTTCAATAACATTATAGGTCTTCTACATATATAAACAGGTCTGATCCTACAGCGCATGATACCATTTTGGGCATAGGAAAAAATGAAAGAGGACCCAGTATTGTCTCTTTTGGGGTAAGAAGTCTTTCTTTTCTTTAGTTGTCTATCTCCTTTAGTAATAACATTTCAAGCTCGGTCACTAAGGAATGGTGTCTCGATATACATATATGCAGCCTGATAGGGTTAATGAATTTTGTGAGAGGAATGGCATAGATTTGATTTTAAGAGGGCACGAGTGTGTACTTGATGGTTTCGAAAGATTTGCGCAAGGAAAGCTCATTACTGTTTTTTCTGCTACAAACTATTGCGGTAAATTTTTTCCCTTTGTTTATATATATATATATATATATATATATTTAAAACAAAACAAACATCCTTCTGAAAATGTATTTGTCTCTCTTGGCAAACAGGAATATTTAAAAATGCTGGAGCAATATTGGTTATTGGTAGAAATTTAGACGTTGTTCCTAAGTTGATTCATCCTCTTCCACCTCCCATCTCACCTTCAGAAGACCTTCCGGACAAAGCATGGATAGAGGTAAGATCTTTTGGACCACACTAGGTTTCTCTACCATGTCAAAATGTCTAGTTTATAGCTTAACCTTAATAAAAGATTCAAAGATTAAGAAATAACTCTTCTTATTGCTCAAGAAAAAACTCACTTAAAACTCAAGCACTCCAAACCTTACACAATTAATCTCACACCACAATTTCATCTCTCGACATTGCTTATATATATAAGGTCATAGTTATCCTAACTAATAGCTTTAGATAACTTCTAAAATAACTCATGAAACATCTTATCATCTCTAAAGATCTCAATCTAGTTAGGATAATCATAAGCTTGACTCTCAAGCTTTGTTCAAGTTTATCTTAACAGTCTTTCCCTTAAGCCTGAACTCCATTCCCTTCACTTCTTGAACTCCTATCATGCCTCTCATCCCCTTATACTTGACTCTTCCCAAAGCCTTAGTGAGTATGTATGCGGCTTGCTCAGTCCCGGGTACATGCTCCACTTCCAGTAACTCCCTCTCAACACACTCCTTTATAAAATGATACTTTGAGTGTATGTGCTTACTACCCCCATGAAACACCGGATTCCTTTATAGTGCAATTGACGATCTGTTGTCTATCCGTATGGTAGTCTTGTTGTACCGCATTCCTGTGATCTCATCAAGAAGGTCTTGTAACAAGATGGCTTGTCTTGCTGCCTCCGTTGCTGCCATAAACTCTGCTTCACACAAAGACAACGCCACTGTATCATGTTTCTGTGAGCACCAAGTGATAGGACTTCCACCGAAGTAAAAGATGTGCCCCGTTACGCTCCTTCCATCATCAGGACATGTGTTCTAGCTGCTGTCACTATATCCAACCAACTTGACCATTTCAAACCTTAACCTTCCAAAATTCAGACCAAGAGTAGTAGTTCCCTGCAAGTATCGTAGGCATTGCTTTACTGCTACTCCATGAGACTCCTTAGGACTAGCCATATATCTGCTGAGAACTCCTACACTGTAAGATAAGTCCGGCCTGGTGTGGAGTAGATATCGGAAGCATCCGATCACTTTTCTGTAACTAGTTGCATTAATGTCATGTTCGTCCTCAGACTTAGCTAACTGGAGTCCCATCTCCATTGGTGTCTGAACCGAATTGCAGTGTCTCATTCCAGCTTTCTCCAAGATTTTCAAAGCATAGCGACTTTGACACAACAAGATCCCTGCAGCATGTTGATTTACCTCAGTTCCCAAGTAATAGGTGAGTCTTCCCAGATCACTCATCTCAAACTTCTTTGCCATCTCTAGCTTAAACTCCCTGATCAGTCTTAAGCTTATTCCTGTTACAAACAGATCATCTACGTATACAACCACGACAAAAAGGTCTCCACTTACTGTCCTACGGTATACGCTAGGCTCCTTTAAGCACCTCTCGAACCGTAGACCAATCAGTATCTTGTTAAGTTTGTAGTTCCACACTCTTGGTGCTTGCTTGAGACCGTACAATGCCTTTCTCAACTTGTAGACTTTCCTCTCACTCCCCTTGACCTCAAAACCTTCCGATTGCATCACATATACGGTTTCCTTCAGTTCTCCATGTAAGAACGCAGTTTTGACGTCAAGATGGTCGATCTCCCAACCGTTTGACATTGGGAGACTGATCAGTAGACGTATGGTCTCAATCCTTGCAACCGGTGCAAACACCTCTTCATAGTCTACACCATGTTGCTGCACATATCCCTTCGCAACCAGACGAGTCTTGTACTTGTTAATGCTTCCATCTGCATTTTTCTTTATTCTGAATACCCATTTCAAACCTATTCACTTTACTCTCTGAGGAAGATCAACAAGCCTCCAGCAATCAAGTTTAGTGATAGATCATATCTCATCCTCACAGGCAAAATCCATTCCTTAAGCTCTTTTGCTTCCTCAAAACTCCTCGGCTCATCATTCAAAGTCAAGAGCAAACGTTCTCCTTCGCATTCTGCTACTAATACATAATCATCCAAATACTTAGGAGTGGAACATTGTCTCTCTGATCGTCTGAGCACCTGAGAAGCTTCCTCATCTTCAGAAGCCGTATCAGTACCTTTCACTGATTCTACTTCATTCTCAGCAGAAGAATTAGTGTCCTCGATCTTACTCTCCACAGTTTCTGGAAGGCTTTTGTCTCCAACATTTCCTATCGTGATCTCAAAACTACCAGATTGACTTCTCTCTGAGCTGCTTTGTTTCCAGTTCCATCCTTTAGTCTCATCAAACACAACATCTCTACTGACCACAATCTTCTGTCTTTTAGGATCAAACAGACGATATGCTTTTGACCCCGGTTCTGTCCCAAGATGAACTAACAGGCGTGACCTGTCATCAAGTTTCTTCAGAAACTGTGAATTAACTTTCGCGTAGCAGATACACCCAAAAGTTCTTAGATGAGTGACATTAGGCTTTCTTCCTCGAAAGGCTTCATATGGTGTTAGATCCTCAGTGCTCTTGTAGCTACACGATTCAACAGATATGTAGAATGTCTAATACTTTCTCCCCATAGAAAATTTGGCACAGACATATGCTTTATACAGCTCCTCGTCATCTCCAACAACGTCCTGTTGCGTCTTTCAACCACTCCGTTCTGCTGTGGACTATAAGGTGCAGTGAGATGCCTTTTGATGCATGAGTCTTCACAGTATTCATTGAAGGCTGTCGATACAAACTCTCCTCTCCTATCAGTTCTCAGAGTCTGCATCCTTGTCTTTGCCTCCTGCTCCACTCTGGTTTTGAAGATCTTGAACTTGTTAAGAGCATCACTCTTCTCTTTAAGAAGTACCGTCCACATATATCTTGAATGATCATCAATCAAAACGAAAAATATACTTGTTTCCTCCACCTGTGGACGGCGTTATGGGACCACACAAGTCAACATGTATGAGCTCAAGTAGACCCTCGGCTCTGTAAGAGATTGCTTGAGGGAAGCTCTGTCTTGCTTGCTTTCCAAGCAAACATGGTCCACATACACTCTTCTTAACACTTAGCTGTGGAACACCAATCACCAGTTCTCGTTGAATCATTGACCTCATCATCTCCAGGTTTATGTGTCCTAGTCTCGAGTGCCACCTTATAGAATCACTAGCCACTATCGTCAGCAGACTCACTGTCTCCTTTATCTGCATGCGGACGTTGTACAGTATGTTCCTTGACCGAACAGCTTTAGCAACCAGCTTCCCATCACGATCGTGCATTGTGAGAAGTTCATCATTCATCCTTACTTCACACCCCGACTCCGTTGCATGTCTCAAAGAGATGATGCTGCTCTTTAGACCAGGGATGAAGTAGACATCCACGATCTTTCTAGGTTCTCCGTTTCTGTCAAGGAACTCGATGGATTGATCCTTTTCCCATAATATCAATACGAGAGTCGTCCCCGAACCTGACTTTTCCAGTGATGGATTCATCAATACACGAAAAATACCTCCTATCTCCACTCATGTGATAACTAGATCCGTTATCAAGGTACCAAATGTTGTCGTCTCCGTTCACTACTTCATACTTGCTTGGCACTACCTTCTCTTCATTGAGATAAACTACCTCGTTAAACATGAGCTCTTCAGCATCTTGAGTATTATCTTTCTCAGCTTCTTGCGTCTCCTGGAGCTTCAGAAGTCGATCAGGACAGTCACTCGCATAGTGACCAACTTTGTCACAACGATAGCATGTGATATGTGATGCATCACGAGGTGCTTGATGCCTTCTTCGACCTCGTCCTCTGTTTTGATACCTTCCTCCACGTCCTCTGTATCTATTGTCACTGTTAAAACCGCGGTTTGCCTGTGACTTTATGTTCACATACATTAGCTTGCCATGATCCTCCTCAACCACTTCATCCTCTGCAATACGCTCCTCGTATGCTTTGAGACATCCCACAATGTCCTCAAAACTCGTCTTATTCAGATCCAATATCTGCTCTAGCGCAGCCACCATATGGATGAACTTGCTCTGGGGAAGACACTTCAGGAACTTCTTAACCAATTTAGGTTCTTCGATTTCTTCCCCCAAAGCAGCTGACTTTGATGTTATCTCATACATCTTTCCAAGAAAATCGTCTATATTCTTTGTATCCTTCATCCTAAGACGATCAAAATCAGCCGTTAGTGTCTGCAACCGAGCCTCCTTCACTCTCTCTGCACCAACGTGCCTTGTCTTTATTGCGTCCCAAACTTTCTTGGCTGTTTTCAGCTCTCCCACCTGTAGGATGAGAGCTTCTGGTATCGACTGAAGTAGTAGCGCCATGGCCATGTTGTTCTTGTCATCTCCCTCAACTTCAGTTTCAACTATCTCCCAGACTTTATGAACCTTGAGAAGAATTTCCATTCTCATCGCCCATACAGTGTAGTTTGTTGACGTCAACATCGGACACTTTATGGAAGAGCTTCCTCCTTCCTTCCCCGTCGATGTTGATTTCATCGTCACCATCTTAAGATCGCTCATCGTTTATCAACTTCAAGCTCTGATAATACAATAAAGCTTAACGTTAATAAAAGACTCAAAGATTAAGAAATAACTCTTCTTATTACTCAAGAAAAAACTCACTTAAAACTCAAGCACTCCAAACCTTACACAATTAATCTCACACCACAATATCATCTCTCGACATTGCTTATATATATAAGGTCATAGTTATCCTAACTAATAGCTTTAGATAACTCCTAAAATAACTCATAAAACATCTTATCTTTATCTCTAAAAATGTCAATCTAGTTAGGATAATCATAAGCTTGACTCTCAAGCTTTGTTCAAGCTTATCTCAACATATTTAATATGATGAAACATGTTTCGGTTGCTGAGTTTACGAATTATTGTATAGGTGGACAGCGAGAGGCCACCTACTCCAGTTCGCGCGGCACCAAAGCCTGACTTTGAGAAAGGCTCAACTTCATAAAGAGATTCTTTATTGGGAAGTTGCGGTTGAAGAGGTGAAAGCGTTCATCTGCATGTCACAATAGTGTGGAAAAAACTCATGATTTAGTCCGCAGCTTTCGTTTTGTTTTCTTTTAACTTACAAAAACTTGTTTTATAGCTTTATTTAGTATTGAGGGTAAAAAAAAAAAGAAAAAACAAATTGGCAATGAGGGTAGACTCAAGTTTCTTTGACTAAAGTTTCGAAGTGGATAATTTATCTACCATTTTAAGAATAATTTTCTTGATAATTTTTTGGGCAAATCTCTTAAATATCACATTTTATAATTTTTGTTTTGAAAATAATACAGGGGATGTCAAAGTGACCAAAGAGGTATTACTAAAGGTTAAAATGACAATTCTATTTGCACTTATAATTTTAATTAATTATTAATGCAAAAATAAATAATATTTTTAATCTATTTTCAGGTTTTTTCAAAACTTTTTTTTACGATTTTTTATTTGAAAATATATTTACAATCATTTTCTGGAAAAAAAATTGTTAAAGAGTTTTAAGAAGACCAGATATATTTTCTAAATTTGAGTTTTGAACATTCTTGAACGTGTGTGATATCTTACTCAATTAATTAAAACAAAAATTCTAAATTTAGAAATGTTTTTATAAATGTGTAAATAAACTTTCTAAATGTAACATATACATATATTTAAGAAACTCCTCTTAAATGTGTATTTCATCTTAATAATTTAATTTATTATATGCATATTTAGGAAAATATTACTAAAATATAACATATCTCAAAAATTTATGGAAATGATTAAATATTTATCACATCTTTATAAAATTTAGATATTATACTTATGAAGGTCTTCCGGAAGTTTAGGAAAATTCTATACATAGTTAAAAATATTCTACTAAATATACATAATTCATATTCAATAAAGTATTTATAAATATATATTTATGAATGTCTTACTAAATATACATTTAAAATGTATTTTAAATACATATTATAAAATATGTTAGAATAATCTTGGTTGTTGTTGATTCCCACTTCTCATTATAGCACAAAACTCTCCATAGCTGATTCTACCGTCCTGTTAAGAAGATTTGAGAAAGAAGAACAAAAACGTATTATTAAGTTACTACTGAGGGAAGGAAAGAGATGTTTTTTTGTGTGTGTTTACATTATCAGTGTCAACATCAGGCAAGATCTCTTTGACTGTAGTATCATCATCTCCCGTTCCATTTCCCTTCAAAGCAGGTTCTAGCTCGTCTACTGTAATGTATCTATTAAACACATTCCACGAAAAAAAAAAATGTCTCACTTCATGAATCTATTTGTTTTTCAGATAAAATTGAAAAAAACATAGATCACTTACCCACTCCTATCTTTGTCAAAATGTTGGAATGCTTTGTAAATGTTTTCATCGCTTTCAAGCCTATGTTTATTCATTGTTGCAGTAGCAAACTCGATGTAATTGATTGACCCATTTCCATCAACATATCAGCCTAATAAATCATAAGAACAAACACACATGACTTCCTAAACTTGAAGTAAGAGGAATGATCAGTTTCCCTCTTATTTTTTTTCAAAACTTACAGCATCCATGAGCTGTTTCACTTCAGCTTCATTAATTTTTGATCCCAGTTTGTCTAATCCTTCTTTCAATTCTTCATATGTGATTGTACCACTATTATCTGTATCTATCTTACCAAACAACTCCTTTAAGCCTTGTGTTTCTTCCGTGTCAACATTATCCGCAATAACCTGTTTAGAAAGTAATTTATCAGTAAAGAAAAGGGAAAAGGGGATGTTTAATTTAGCAACAAGGGGGAGAATCTCTGATCAAAACCCTCAAAGCAAGTGTTTTAAGTTTGTTCATATCTCTAAACTGCTTCATCCTTGAGAGAACAGCGCTATCAAAAGGTGTATCCAAGCTTCTTCACATTCTCTTAACCATGGATGCTCTGCAAACAAATCATATTGTCAAGAAATGCAATAAATTATCAGACCCAAGAAATGTAAAGAGCTTGTCAACTTACGAAGAGCTTCAGCAGCAGAGATCCGTATTTTGGGATCTTGTGCCAACATTTTACGTACCAAATCCTTAGCACTATCGGATATTGAAGGCCAAGGATGGGTTTCAAAGTCGATATTACCTTCCAATATAGCATAAGATATCTCTTTCTCCGTTTCTACATTCTCAAAGAAAACAAAACCATACATGATTCATCTACATTCTTCACCCAATATATATGAATAGATAGTACTATTTTAGCATCTGCATTACCAGCCCAAAACGGAGGTATAAGCAGCATGTACAGCATAATTCCAACACTCCAAATATTGATTTCTTTACCGTATCGACGTCTCAAAACTTCAGGAGCAAGATAATATGCACTTCCAACTACATCTCTATGCCCCTTCCCTGCAATATAGACCCATAATGAAATTAGAATATGAAACATAAACTTGTCTCCATATTTATCCGGTTAAAAAATACTCAATATGTTTCATATTAAATATCACTCTAACATTTCTTTTCGTTGCATAAAAAATATCGTTTACAACTGTAATGCAACTTAAATTTACTTTCAGTTCAATATTAATTACAAAATGCATTAATTTTATAAATTAAATTATTTATCTAAAATGCTATTGATTAAATAGATGATATTAGTTTCAAAAAATAAGAAATAAAAATAAATAACTAGATGATATTAATGAAAACATAAATGCATTTGAATAAGTTTTTAAATATGTGTGAAAAATGTCTAATTGACACTTTTGTGAAATGGAGGAGTATTAATTAAAGCAAAATTATCTGGTCAACTATTACCAACCACGCTATTTGTATTGCTTTAATCACAAAAGTATTAATTACTCAAGTTTTCATGAGCAAAGTCGTTATTCTCGAAAACAACACGATGAATAGTCTTAATTATAAAATACTCAAGTTGATGGGGATTACAAATCCTAATTTGGTCAGATTTGCATCAGAAAATCGCTTGGCTTTTCTGATCTATCGAATCAGGAACCCTAGATTTTCTGACTTTGTGATGATTACATCAAAAGTTTAAAGTTTCTTATGTCTGCAAAATATTTCAGTTTAACAAATCAGAAATAGTCAAAAAAGGAAAATACTTCCACTTTTACAGCTGGTCTTCAGTTTGTTGCCTTTTCTGTACCAAAAAAGGAAACTTCGAAAATGTCAATATTTTACCAACGGTAACTTATAGAGACAACAAAAAAAAGGAAATGTGTAGTGTTTACTCTATAAATACTTCTCTCACGTAGCTTCTCTCCTTCAGTTCCATCGTATTTCTCCATCGTTTTTGTTTTCTTTCAAAGCTATTGCTATTGCTATAGTTAATGGATATCTACAACCAGATGACGGAGACTTCAAGCTCAAGCAACTCTTTGTTGCCTCTCAAGAAACGCAAGAGACCTACTTTTGATGACACAACAATAGACAATGTGTCCACGAAAAAGGTTGCACTTTTAGGCAATTCAAAGTACAAGGGAATAGTTGAACATCGTAACGGTCACTGGGGCGCTCAGATATACATAGACCACAAGAGGATTTGGCTCGGCACTTTCAAATCCTCTGTTGAAGCCGCCATGGCTTACGACAGCGCATCGATCAAACTACGAACCTTTGATGCGAACTCTCACAGGAACTTCCCTTGGAATGCTTTCACGGTTCACGAGCCCAACTTTCAAAAAGACTACACAACGGAAGCTGTTTTGGACATGCTCAAAGACGGTTCTTACCAAGAAAAGTTTAGAGATTTTCTTAGTTTCCCTTTCCATAATAGTATCAACATAGCTGGATCAAAACAAGTCCTAGGAGGAGGAGGTCAAGACTCAAACGAGTGTCTGACGTGGACAGAGCTTTTTAGGAAGGGGTTGACTCCAAGCGACGTAGGAAAACTCAACAGGCTTGTGATACCGAAGAAGTATGCAGTGAAGCATCTGCCTTTGATAGAGGAGAGAGAAGAGGGTGAAATAGTAGAAGATGTTGTTGAGGTTTTATTTTATGACAGGGCAATGAGACAGTGGAAGTTTAAGTATTGTTACTGGACAAGTAGCCAGAGCTTTGTCTTCACCAGTGGATGGAAACGTTTCGTGAAGGAGAAGAATCTCAAGGAGAGGGATGTTATCGTCTTTTACAGATGCGATTTGGAAGGTCAAAGCAAGAACTTCTTGATGATCGATGTTCATTACTATTCGGGAGACGATTCAGTGGTCATTGACGAGGAAGTAAAGGAGAGTCATGTTCACTACACTTCCGAGGGAGAAGTAGAAACAGAGAACGCTAATAACTCGAAGCTAAAAGAAGAAGAAACCAGATCAGTGGAGAACAAAGCAGGGTTTATGCTGTTTGGTGTCAAAATCCAATAGCTAAGGAGATTTTATTTTATTACTTCATTAGTGTTTGTTTCGAATATAGAGTTTATCATAACCCGTGTAAGTGGGCTAGTGGTAGGACGATGTCCGGCTGAGGGCTATTGTGATGCTATGATGCCCAATACTCCGGCTTCGAATCTCTGCGGCTGCAAACAATTACACGGGCCACCGGGGCTTTCACATTCTCTCTCCGGGGATGGTAGTGGGCTTGCCCACTCGAACTACCATTTTTTTTTTTTTTTTTGTTTTTAGAGTTTATCATGTACTTTTTTGAATTGCAACAGTTAATATACTGATTTTTGAATGGAAACAAGACTTTTTCGAATCAAATCTTCTTTTATAATCTGCATATAACCCAAAGAAAAAAAAATGGAATGAGATATCTCAGAATTCAGAAATATAAAATTTGAAATTTACGAATTATTTGTTTAGCGTCTTAAATAACTAAATGTTCATTTTTTTGACTTAACTAAATGTTCATTTTTGATTGGTAAATAAAATCTTAAGTTTTTGTTTTACCAAATGTTACATCAAAAGCATAGTAATTTTTTTTTTTTTTTTTTAAACTATCGTAGTAATTTTCTTCTCTGAAGTATATTCAGTTTAACCGAATCACAAATAAACAAAAAACGAAAATACTCAGCCAGACAATAAGTAATTTTATGCATTGACCTCTCATGAGGTATCGTTGTAACATTGTTACTCTTCAATCCAGACGTTAAAAAAAAGACAATAAGTAATTTTAACATTTTTTACAGCTGGTGTTTAGTTAGTTTCCTCCTATTCTTTACCAAAAAAGGAAACTTCGAAAAAATGTCAATTTACTACGTACCAACTACAAACGGTAAATTATAGAGACAACAACAAATGGAAAATGTGTTACACTATAAATATTTCTCCTACGTATCTATTCTCCTTCAGATATCACTCTCTTAGTTAGTTCCATCTTGGTTCTCCATCGTTTTGTTTTCCATCCCTCTACTCTCTGTTTAGTGAATCCTCTGTTATTATTGTTTTTTCTTAAAACTGAGTTAATTTGTTCAATAACCAAAATCTGGATGAAAATTAAGAATATATCATTGATTTTGACGTTATTAAATACTTCCTCCGTTTCTTAAAAATGATTGTTCTGGAATAAAACATTGTTTCAAAAAGATATTTTTTTTACCTTTTCAATATATGGTTTTATGAAAAACTGTAAGTTTCAAAAAAATTAATGGTGTTTATTTTCTATTGGCTAAAAGTTATTAAAAGTTGTTATTTACAAAAAAAAACAATGTATTTACAATCAAAATTAATATATTTTCTTAATATATGTGAAATTCTATAACTACTATCTTTTAAAAACAGAGGGAGTAACGAACATCTATCTCATATTTTAACCGGTTAAATCCTCCCTAATCCCTATTAGCAAGTACCCAGTAAAATACATACAGAATGGGACGTCGTCACTTAGAGATGTGGACGAAAATAAAGGATATTATTTACAATCACCTCACGCAAAACTAGCCACGTCGCAATTAATTTACCTCATACATATTTATTATGTGTAGTAAAATCAGTGAATAAAATAGAAAACTAAACTTTTTCATTCAGATTTTGGTTAGTTACTTAATATTTCAAATCTATGCTATATTCTTAATTTTTATTCAGTGGTTATTGAGAAAAAATAACCCTTATTAGAGAAATTGAACTGTATGACCACCAAAACTTTTATAATTAGGTAATTAAAACAAAATTGACCAAGATATTCAGATTTTGGTTACTGAGCAAATTAACCCAATACATTAAGTATTATGGTCAAATATTTTTAATTAGATATATATATATATATTTTTTTTTGATATTCCCTCAAATTAATTCATATTGTTTTTTTCAAAAAACAAAACTATAAATGTTCGTCTAAAGAAGAGAAATGTGCCGCTGACTTATTAAAGTGGTAAATTCTTTTTTACCAAAAAAAGTGGTAATTCTTAAAGGGGAGAATTGCTGAAACCAACCTAAATATTGAAGTCAAATGCATTAGTGTATCCTAATTTCAGTCAAATGCAGAACCAATCTAAATGGATGATGAAAATAATATTTTGTCCTTATGACCAAACAAAAAAACGGAGGGGTATTTACGTTTCTATCCTTTTGGATGTCTACATGTAGAAGAATGAAGTCTACATATTTTTAGACCTCCATCGAAGTCTAATTTGTAGACTTGATGTGTAGTCTACACCAAAATTTTATCTAATATTTAGTTTTAAAATTGTTTAAAAATAATTATTGTGATAAATTTTAACTAATCATCAATATAATGGATAGTATGAAGTAAATATATAAAAAAATTATATAACTGAATAATTTTAAAGAATATATACTAAATTGGTATCCATGTGTTAAACAATGTTCATAGTGTAGAAACAAAATGTTGTAACATGATAGGTCTTTTAGTGGTAGATTTTTAGAATTAGACTTTAGATTTTGATTTTTTTTTGTTTTATTGACTTAAATCTGTTTATTAATGTTTAGTAGTTTATATTTTGTGTAATTTTGATATTTGATACTGAGACTTTTTGAGTATCAAGCAAACTATTTAGGGTTTGAGATTTGTGGTTTAGGGTTTCGTAGACCTACAATAAAGTCTATAAATCTGTAGACGTCTTTGTCAATCTATTTTATCCGTGTATATCTTTAATTTTAAATTAAATGTTCCAATTTTAAATCATCATATATTATGAATATTTATTTTTTTTTTGTTTTTTTGTAACACATATTTTATAAATTATATATTAAAAATAAAAAACGAATTTTATAAATTATTTATTAAAATTATCAAAACAATAAAGTATAATAAATATTGAAATTACCATAGTAGACTTTCTAAGAAGTCTACAAATTACAACAAAGTATACTCCATTATTTTAATTTTAGTAGACTTCAAAAGAAGTCTATAGTGTCGTAAATTTTAACCTAGTTTCACTTTTGTCTCCATATATAAATAAAATTTACACAACTTCACTTCAAAATGGCTGCATATCTTCCTTCTCTCTAAAACTCTCTCCCTTCTCTCTAAAACTCTCTCTCTTCTCTCTAAAATTCTCCCACTTCTCTCATATCTTTCTCATAATATCTTGTTATTTTATGTATTATAATTCATGGTTTTCATCTTCTCCTTTAAAAATGTAAGTTTTAGATCTATAGATTTTAAATGTGTAGTTTTATATTTTTTTCTCACAATATTATATTTTTTTGTAGGTATTATCATTCATGGTTTTCATCTTCTCCTCTAAAAATGTAAGTTTTAGATCTATAGATTTTAAATATGTAATTTTATGTTATTTTTTTCTCACAATATTATATTTTTTGTAGGTATCATCATTCATGGTTTCATCTTCTCCTCTAAAAATGTAAGTTTTAGATCTATAGATTTTAAATGTATCTTTATATGTTTATATTCAAATAAAATGATAGATCAATCTCTGTGCATTTAATTTGCTAATGTTTTATTTTATAAATTCTATTTTCAGTATTTTTAGATTTAAAACTAGATTCACATTTCAAAATGTACAGATTTTTCCAGATCTGAAAATTATAGAGTAGACTTCTAATAAAGTTTGTTTATAAGCTAAGGTTAGTTGACTTCATATGAAGTCTACAAAACCACAAATGTTAAGTAGACTTCATTGAAAGTCTACAAAAATATGACTTTAATTTTTTTCATATGTTTTTTAAATAATTTAATCTAATTTTGCAGATATTTTTCTCCATGTTTGTTATTTTCTCATCCCAAAAATGTAAGATTTATATCTATAGATTTTAAATATGTGTTTTATATTTATATTTAAATAAAATTGCATATTCAAACTATATGTACTTTATTTATTACTATTTTATCTTATAAATTATATTTTCTAAAGTTTTAATATTTTATCTTATTTCTCATAATTTGATTTTATTTTGTAGTTATTTTCCTCCAATGTTTTCAAATTACCTTCCCAAAAATGTAAGATTTACATTTATTCATTATAGGGATATTTTTTCTTGTTTTTATTGTACCTAATTTATAGATTCATACTTATGTTTTTGTTCTTTACTACAAAGTTGATCAAAAACCAATTTTTAAATATTTTATAGAACAAAGAGTATTTCAAATTTTCTAAATGTACACTATAGTTCTGAAATTTTCCGCTAGTGTAGACTCCAAAGAAAGTCTACAAAACCATGAACTTTCAGTAGACTTAATAAAAAGTCTACTAAAATATGATTTATATTTTTTCTTATGTTTTTCTCATAATTTTATGAAAATATTCATTTGTAATAATTTCTCATAATAAAATATCAATTTGTAAATAATTGTTTAATACATAATTTATAAACATTGTATTTATTTTTTAGTTGTGTTTCACTTGTATGATATTATCAATATTTGCACAAGATACTCTAGTCAACCAAACAATTAAAAACACTATAAGCTAAAACAATAACTAGCACACATGTGAGAAGAAAAATTCATACAAAATTTCCAAGAAGTTTCAAAGAGTAAAACTAATTACAATTTTTTGATGTTTCAAGTGTATAATTATAACACATAAACTTTTGATATTAATCCAAGACAATTAAGATTTACTAACATACACTATAAAATAATTAAATCATGCAAAAATATGATGAATAATACACAAATACACTTCTAATAAAATTTACGACGTAGACTTCAATTGCGCTCTACATATGTAGTAGACTTGCAAAGATGTTTACACTTATTATCTAACATATAGTCAAAAATTATAGTATACTTGGCTCTAGCTTGATACACAAAGGCTTACAAAATATGTTTTAGACAACTCGATCACACCACCTTCTCGATCTTCTTGTCTAGATCATAATCTTCTTGTACCATTTGAAGAAGTTCAACATGTGTACAACCATCTTTCAAAGAGAAAATCCTCCCTCCTTTATCTTTATTGACCACAAACTCCCACAATGAACCTTTCTCCACACATTCTCCGTATACGGTCGGTAATTGAATGATTTCTGCAAAAAAATATAGTTTCACGTAATTAGCGAATAAATATTTTATGTTTCATAAAATTATAAACGTAGACCTACAATTATGTCTACATGTTAACACCTAACTACATTGTAAAATCAAAAGTATTATAATTTCATAAATACAACAGTTTTTCTTTTCAAAATCTCTCAAACCCATTAAGATTAACTAACACAGACTTTCAAACAAAAAAAACTAGCAAAAACTTTATGAATAATACATAACTTCAGTTTTAATTTATTTTCCTATGTAGAATGTGAAATCGGTCTACGCCACATTGGTGTAGACGTTCTTTTTAGTTTACATTCGTAGACGGTCATATAGATCTACTCGGGTTGGTTTTTGAAATTGAAAATTTTACGGGTTACCTTTTTTATATGACCAGAATTCATCCAAGTTTTGACTTTATAGATTTAGACTTACTTTTCAGTCTACCACATTAAAAAGGTTAGTTTTTCCCATTGACCAAAACGTATCCAAGTTTTGACTTTAGAATGTAGATTTCATATGTAGTCTACATGTTTTAATTTTTTTGAAAAATGTTAGTTTTGCAATTGACCATTGTTTGACTTTCTAAGTGTAGATTAAAATGCACGTCTACAACTTCGTAGATTTCGCGTAAAGTCTAACTTCAAAACCCATGGGTTGGTTTTGCATTTGACCAAAATAAATTTGTAGACTTCACAAACAGTCTCAATTTTTTTGTCTAAGAAGAGAAGACTGCATTTCAACTCTACACTTTTAAAAAATATTTAATTTATTTAAAAACATTTTAGTCAAATACAAAACTAACCTATTCAACGAAGTCAAAGTTTTGGTCAAATGCAAAACTGACCTAAAGTAGACTTCTTTGGCAGCCTACAGTTCGTAGACTTCCAGTGAAGTCTACTTTGTAAAGTCAAAAGCTCGGTCAAATGTAAAACTAACCTCTTTTCCGTAGCCGTCTTGGTAGGTCTACGTAACTTTTTTATTTTTGTTGTCAAAGGTAAGGACGTAGACTGCTGTGGAAGTCTGTGCTGCAAAAAAAGTTCGAAAGTTCAATTGCAAAATTGACTTGTGCGTTGACAAATAGACTGACTCGTACGTCTACATACTGGTGCAGACATATAAAACAGTCTACAGACGCGACACAAACTGAAGAAAATGGTGAAAACCATGTAAACAGTTACCTTTTTCTTGTGTGAACCTCGATTCCAACCCTTTCAACCGTCCAAACACCAAAAATGAGCAAAAAGAGGCATCTTTTACGATTTGCTGATGAAAAAAATACGAAAATGTGAAGTTTGAGATTATGAAAATAAGAGTTATGAGATTTTTTAGATAGAAATGTAGAGAAAACAAGAGGAAATGAAGAATTGTTGTTTTAGAAAGCGAAACAAAGTGATGTAAATGTAGATCTTGAGCTTTTATGAGCTCTAAAATGGTGGTTCAATGGTGGTTGCAATATTGATGATGATGGCATTGTTGTAAATAAGATGAAATCTTTAGGGTGTTATGGGTTTTTTGTCTAAATCTTTAATGTGGTAGACTGAAAAGTAAGTATAAATCTTTTTGATAATAATGGCAATTTTGTAAATAATTTAAAAACATAAGGATGGTTTGGAAATTTCAAAGGTGAATAGTATTGACAAAAAAAATGGGGATGGTTTTGTATTTGACTTGAAATTGTAGGTTAGTCTTGAAAAAATGCCTTCTTAAAAACCATTTAGTACTTAAGACAAAACAAAATGTTGAATAACGGCCAGCATACGGCAAAAAGCCATTCAAAGGCAAAATAATGGGCGGTTTTGTAATATCATTTATCACTTTGCCATTAGACACCATTCCTGGAAGGAAACACTTTCAAGAGATTTGTCTGAGTATAAACATCATTATTTGCTTACCAAAGCAAAAGGAGACTCGAAACAAAAAAACGAAGCTATAAAATGGAGATGAATCCGAGAGGATTTCGACCCCGTCTTCCGCGCAGCCGTATAGTTTATATCTCCCAATCTGTAACCGAACGTTATTCTCATGGATGCTTTGAACTTAGGGCAGTTTCCCCCTCCTCCTTACGCAACGAGTACGACGCAGACCTTGATCAACACCCAAGAGGACTTACCAGGACCAAGATGTGGTCATTCACTCACGGCAGTTTACCACCGTCTAATCCTCTTCGGCGGGTTTACTTCAGTCCCGAGCGGTGAATCCGATAACAGTACGTCTTTCATCTACTCCCTAATTCTAGGTTTTTCAAAAATTGTTATGGTTTTGGATTTCGTAACGTTTTCTGGGACATGATTGTTTTTTTTTTGTTCCAGGTTTACCAGGTTTAACCAATTCAGTATACTGTTTCAATTCCTTAACCAAGAAGTGGAAAAGGTAACTGACGACATTGATGTATCATTCATTTTCAGATGTTAACTTGTTTTGCTTAAGGTTCTTTTGTTGTTGTAGATCTATAAATCATTTTATTAATGATGTAATGATCATTGATTGTGCAGGGTTTATCCAGCAGGTGAGCCTCCATCTCCTAGAACTAATCATGCAGCCGCCTCATGTGGCGAAGGGGTCCTTATTCAGGTGATTGAAATGATCATTAAAATATTTTCCTTGGTTAGGTCTTGATTATGTCATCTAGAGATCTAGACCATATATGTATCTGACTGACACATGAGGATCGGATATTGTTTTTGTTGGCAGGGTGGAATTGGTCCTTCAGGCATTTGTAATGGAGATCTCCATGTCCTTGACATGAGTGGTGAAACTTTCGAATGGAAAAAGTATGGTGTCATTTATGGATTTTTCTGAGATACATATGCGTACATTCTATCAGTGAAATGTCTTATTTAATGTATATTCTTCAGGGTGGTGGCTGAAGAGGGTAGGGCTCCAGGTCCTCGCTATGGCCATGTAATGGGTGTGGCTGGGAATAAGCTTGTTATATTCGGTGGGAAAAACGGTACGCGAAATATCTATGTATTCGTTCCACTTTGGTTTGCCATTTGGTATATGTAGGACAAGCATGAGTAACAAATCATTAACATGTCCATTAGTGAAGTTTTTTAATCGCATTTGTTAGCATTACTCTATATCTATTTTCCCTCTTAGAGAGGAAAATATCTCAAATAAATCTTAATTAACATCCCAATTAGTGGAGTTTTTAAATCGGATTTGTTAGCATTACTCTGTATATTAATCCTCATATAAATAAAAATTGCATTTGGTTATAATTATTCTGTTTTGTGTGTGAAAAATGTCTAAACATTGATCCTTAACACAAGTTTGTTTGTTTTGTCTTATGAAAAAGGGAATTTGGTTCTCGCCGATACATGGGCATTGAATACGACTAAGAAGCCAAATGTGTGGCAAATATTGTACCCATATGGGGATCTGCCTTCTGGGAGAGTGTTAGTAAATTTGGTTGATTTAACTGAAATTACTGCTGTCAATCATTTTGGTTTGCGTTAACTCTTCTTCATTGTTTCATATTTTTATTAAGGTATGCTTCTGCTAGTACCAGCAGAGATCGTCGTTATTTTATGCTCTACGGCGGAAGGGACCAACATGGGATGGTATATTTTCTTCTCCTGTGTAAAGATAATATAAGTTCATTAGGGCAAAATTTTCAAATTAAACCTCAACCGCTATAACTTTCTTGTAAATTTCTTTTTTTCTTTCTAGTTTCTCTCTATGAATTATGGCATATACATTTACCATAATATTTGCCTTCGCAGCCACTGGGAGATGCTTACAGGCTGGAACCACTTAGCAGTAGTGGCTTGTGGGTGTGGACTCGTAGTCCAGGCTTAGATCTTTCCCTGAGATACCAACATGCAGCGGTCAGAACCAGAATCTTGACACGACTTGCAATAGACACACAAATATACACTATCTAGTTTTACAAAATTAATTAAAAGGGGAAAGTATCTGAAGCGTAAAAGAATTATCTCTAGTCTTAAAAGAGACTGTTATAGCCTACCAACATGAAATGAGATGCATGACACACTTTATTCACTGCATATTCTAGTTTTATATCATTTGTAGAAAAAGATTTATAATTTAATCGTCGTCTCTTTTTTAAACAGGTTTTTGTAAATCCACGATTGCATGTCATTGGGGGTGCGCTGAATAATACTTGCCTAGTCGATGCTAAAAAAGCTGTTTCAGGTAAAAATATCTAACGAGTTTATTTTTATATTCCATGTGACGATTAATTTGCTTTTGTGTATTTGTTCCCAATCTTTTTTGGAGCTTCAACCAATGGATAATTGTTGAGTTTTCCTTCATTTGAATGCAAAAAAGTATGGATGATACGTCGTTTTTTTGTAGTGCTTGATACTTCAACTGGTGTATGGACTGATACTTCGAATGAAGTTATGCGACGTAGTCTCCATGCTGCTGAATCGGTTGGCAGCCGTATATATGTGTATGGTGGGCTTAGAGAAGGTAATTATTTTTTACACTTTTTTTGCATATACCTTAGCACTTGTAATTTTACAGATTTCATTTTCTTTACCATTTTATTTTTGCGTAGGTGTATTACTCGACGATTTCCTAGTCTCAGGAGAACTTTTAAGTTCTGGACCAACAGCCCCATCCTATTCGCCAGAGACTCCAAGACCTGCGAGTGAAATGAACGATAGTTATAAGCCAAATTTCTCCAGAGAGAAGTTACAAGACTTGGTTAACAAGGTATGAAAAAAAAATCATCTACATCTTCACATACTTCATGCACTTACTTAGTTTGTTGATGTTAGGTCATCTCAACCTTGTTAAGACCACATACTTGGGAACCTCCTGTCGATAGAAAGTTCTTCTTGAGCTTCCCTGAGTTGGCTGAGCTGTGCTTCGCTGCGAAGCAAATCATCGAGCAAGAGCCAACTGTGTTGCAACTAAATGCTCCAATTAAAATATTTGGAGATCTCCATGGACAATTCGGTGATTTGATGCGGCTGTTTTACGAGTATGGATATCCTTCAAGGCAAGGAGATATCTCGTAAGTTCAATACCAAGGATGTCTTTCTAAGTCATTATGAAAGAGTTTTGCTCATGAATAGTCACTGAACAACTGTAAATGTGTATATATATACTGTGACTTCAGGTATATTGACTATTTGTTTTTGGGAGATTATGTGGACCGAGGAAAACACAGCTTGGAGACCATAATATTGCTGCTTGCTTTGAAGGCGAGCTAGTTTATAAATAAAATCATCTATATTGATAAAGAGCTTTGTATTATTATTGTTATTATCTTCAAAGATGTGTATATGTGTCTTTTGTGCAGGTTGCATATCCGAAGAACATCCATTTGATCCGTGGAAATCATGAGGCTGAATCGACGAATAGAGTGTATGGCTTTTTTGATGAATGCATAGAAAGAATAGTACGTATCTGTCTATCTTTTCAAAGAATATATATTTTCTACTTGTTCTTGGCTAATGAAGTAATGATAATCTGTTTCTATGTAAATCGGCAGGAGTTGAACGATGGGAATCATGCATTTAAACTGATTAATGATTTTTTCAGTCATCTTCCCCTTGCTGCCGTAATTGAGAAGAAAATTTTCTGTGTACATGGTGGGATTGGTTCCTCAGTACTTACAGTGGAACAGATTGCAAATATGAAGAGGCCCGTTGATATTGATATCGAATATAATTACAAAGTTCTGAAAGACTTATTATGGTAAAATAAAATAACATCCACTTTTCTAATAATTCTTCCTTATTTTCCAAGCTTCAATAACATTATAGGTCTTCTACATATATAAACAGGTCTGATCCTACAGCGCATGATACCATTTTGGGCATAGGAAAAAATGAAAGAGGACCCAGTATTGTCTCTTTTGGGGTAAGAAGTCTTTCTTTTCTTTAGTTGTCTATCTCCTTTAGTAATAACATTTCAAGCTCGGTCACTAAGGAATGGTGTCTCGATATACATGTATGCAGCCTGATAGGGTTAATGAATTTTGTGAGAGGAATGGCATAGATTTGATTTTAAGAGGGCACGAGTGTGTACTTGATGGTTTCGAAAGATTTGCGCAAGGAAAGCTCATTACTGTTTTTTCTGCTACAAACTATTGCGGTAATTTTTTTTCCTTTGTTTATATATATATATATATATATATATATATATATATATATATATATATATATTTAAAACAAAACAAACATCCTTCTGAAAATGTATTTGTCTCTCTTGGCAAACAGGAATATTTAAAAATGCTGGAGCAATATTGGTTATTGGTAGAAATTTAGACGTTGTTCCTAAGTTGATTCATCCTCTTCCACCTCCCATCTCACCTTCAGAAGACCTTCCGGACAAAGCATGGATAGAGGTAAGATCTTTTGGACCACACTAGGTTTCTCTACCATGTCAAAATGTCTAGTTTATAGCTTAACGTTAATAAAAGATTCAAACATTAAGAAATAACTCTTCTTATTGCTCAAGAAAAAACTCACTTAAAACTCAAGCACTCCAAACCTTACACAATTAATCTCACACCACAATTTCATCTCTCGACATTGCTTATATATATAAGGTCATAGTTATCCTAACTAATAGCTTTAGATAACTTCTAAAATAACTCATGAAACATCTTATCATCTCTAAAGATCTCAATCTAGTTAGGATAATCATAAGCTTGACTCTCAAGCTTTTGTTCAATCTTATCTTAACAGCCTCCCCCTTAAGCCTGAACTCCATTCCCTTCACTTCTTGAACTCCTATCATGTCTCTCATCCCCTTATACTTGACTCTTCCCAAAGCCTTAGTGAGTATGTCTGCGGCTTGCTCAGTCCCGGGTACATGCTCCACTTCCAGTAACTCCCTCTCAACACACTCCTTTATAAAATGATACCTTGAGTGTATGTGCTTACTATCCCCATGAAACACCGGATTCCTTTATAGTGCAATTGCCGATCTGTTGTCTATCCGTATGGTAGTCTTGTTGTACCGCATTCATGTGATCTCATCAAGAAGGTCTTGTCACAAGATGGCTTGTCTTGCTGCCTCCGTTGCTGCCATAAACTCTGCTTCACACAAAGACAACGCCACTGTATCATGTTTCTGTGAGCACCAAGTGATAGGACTTCCACGAAGTAAAATATGTGCCCCGTTACGCTCCTTCCATCATCAGGACATGTGTTCTAGCTGCTGTCACTATATCCAACCAACTTGACCATTTCAAACCTTCACCTTCCAAAATTCAGACCAAGAGTAGTAGTTCCCTGCAAGTATCGTAGGCATTACTTTACTGCTACTCCATGAGACTCCTTAGGACTAGCCATATATCTGCTGAGAACTCCTACACAGTAAGATAAGTCCGGCCTAGTGTGGAGTAGATATCGGAAGCATCCGATCACTTTTCTGTAACTAGTTGCATCAATGTCATGTTCGTCCTCAGACTTAGCTAACTGGAGTCCCATCTCCATTGGTGTCTGAACCGAATTGCAGTGTCTCATTCCAGCTTTCTCCAAGATTTTCAAAGCATAGCGACTCTGACACAACAAGATCCCTGCAGCATGTTGATTTACCTCAGTTCCCAAGTAATAGGTGAGTCTTCCCAGATCACTCATCTCAAACTTCTTTGCCATCTCTAGCTTAAAGTCCTGATCAGTCTTAAGCTTGTTCATGTTACAAACAGATCATCTACGTATACAGCCACAACAAAAAGGTCTCCACTTACTGTCCTACAGTATACGCTAGGCTCCTTTAAGCACCTCTCGAACCGTAGACCAATCAGTATCTTGTTAAGTTTGTAGTTCCACACTCTTGGTGCTTCCTTGAGACCGTACAGTGCCTTTCTCAACTTGTAGACTTTCCTCTCACTCCCCTTGACCTCAAAACCTTCCGATTGCATCACATATACGGTTTCCTTCAGTTCTCCATGTAAGAACGCAGTTTTGACGTCAAGATGGTGGATCTCCCAACCGTTTGAAGCTGGGAGACTGATTAGTAGACGTATGGTCTCAATCCTTGCAACCGGTGCAAACACCTCCTCATAGTCTACACCATGTTGCTGCACATATCCCTTCGCAACCAGACGAGTCTTGTACTTGTTAATGCTTCCATCTGCATTTTTCTTTATTTTGAATACCCATTTCAAGCCTATTCACTTTACTCCCTGAGGAAGATCAACAAGCCTCCAGCAATCAAGTTTAGTGATAGATCATATCTCATCCTCACAGGCAAAATCCACTCCTTAAGCTCTTTTGCTTCCTCAAAACTGCTCGGCTCATCATTCAAAGTCAAGAGCAAACGTTCTCCTTCGCATTCTGCTACTAATACATAATCATCCAAATACTTAGGAGTGGAACATTGTCTCTCTGATCGTCTGAGCACCTGAGAAGCTTCCGCATCTTCAGAAGCCGTATTAGTACCTTCCACTGATTCTACTTCATTCTCAGCAGAAGGATTAGTGTCCTCGATCTTACTCTCCACAGCTTCTGGAAGGCTTTGGTCTCCAACATTTCCTATCGTGATCTCAAAACTACCAGATTGACTTCTCTCTGAGCTGCTTTGTTTCCAGTTCCATCCTTTAGTCTCATCAAACACAACATCTCTACTGACCACAATTTTCTGTCTTTTAGGATCAAACAGACGATATGCTTTTGACCCTGGTTCTGTCCCAAGATGAACTAACAGGCGTGACCTGTCATCAAGTTTTTTCAGAAACTGTGAATTAACTTTCGCGTAGCAGATACACCCAATAATTCTTAGATGAGTGACATTAGGCTTTCTTCCTCGAAAGGCTTCATATGGTGTTAGATCCTCAGTGCTCTTGTAGCTACACGATTCAACAGATAGGTAGAATGTCTAATACTTTCTCCATAGAAAATTTGGCACAGACATATGCTTTATGCAGCTCCTCGTCATCTCCAACAACGTCCTGTTGCGTCTTTCAACCACTCCGTTCTGCTGTGGACTATAAGGTGCAGTGAGATGCCTTTTGATGCCTGAGTCTTCACAGTATTCATTGAAGGCTGTCGATACAAACTCTCCTCTCCTATCAGTTCTCAGAGTCTGCATCCTTGTCTTTGCCTCCTGCTCCACTCTGGTTTTGAAGATCTTGAACTTGTTAAGAGCATCACTCTTCTCTTTAAGAAGTATCGTCCACATATATCTTGAATGATCATCAATCAAAACGAAAAATATACTTGTTTCCTCCACTTGTGGACGGCGTTATGGGACCACACAAGTCAGCATGTATGAGCTCAAGTAGACCCTCAGCTCTGTAAGAGGTTGCTTGAGGGAAGCTATGTCTTGCTTGCTTACCAAGCAAACATGGTCCACAGACACTCTTCTCAACACTTAGCTGTGGAACACCAATCACCAGTTCTCGTTGAATCATTGACCTCATCATCTCCAGGTTTATGTGTCCTAGTCTCGAGTGCCACCTTATAGAATCACTAGCCACTGTCGACAGCAGACTCACTGTCTCCTTTATCTGCATGCGGACGTTGTACAGTCTGTTCCTTGACCGAACATCTTTAGCAACCAGCTTTCCGTCACGATCGTGCATTGTGAGAAGTTCATCATTCATCCTTACTTCACACCCCGACTCCGTTGCATGTCTCAAAGAGATGATGCAGCTCTTTAGACCAGGGATGAAGTAGACATCCACGATCTTTCTAGGTTCTCCGTTTCTGTCAAGGAACTCGATGGATTGATCCTTTTCCCATAATATCAATACGAGAGTCGTCCCCGAACCTGACTTTTCCAGTGATGGATTCATCAATACACGAAAAATACCTCCTATCTCCACTCATGTGATTACTAGATCCGTTATCAAGGTACCAAATGTTGTCGTCTCCGTTCACTACTTCATACTTGCTTGGCACTACCTTATCTTCGTTGAGATAAACTACCTCGTTAAACATGAGCTCTTCAGCATCTTGAGTATTATCTTTCTCAGCTTCTTGCGTCTCCTGGAGCTTCAGAAGTCGAACAGGACAGTTACTCGCATAGTGACCAACTTTGTCACAACGATAGCATGTGATATGTGATGCATCACGAGGTGCTTGATGCCTTCTTCGACCTCGTCCTCTGTTTTGATACCTTCCTCCACGTCCTATGTATCTACTGTCACTGTTAAAACCGCAGTTTGCATGTGACTCTATGTTCACATACTTTAGCTTGCCATGATCCTCCTCAACCACTTCATCCTCTGCAATACGCTCCTCGTATGCTTTAAGACATCCCACAATGTCCTCAAAACTCGTCTTATTCAGATCCAATATCTGCTCTAGCGCAGCCACCATATGGATGAACTTGCTCTGGGGAAGACACTTCAGGAACTTCTTAACCAATTTAGGTTCTTCGATTTCTTCCCCCAAAGCAGCTGACTTTGATGTTATCTCAGACATCTTTCCAAGAAAATCGTCTATCTTCTCTGTATCCTTCATCCTAAGACGATCAAAATCAGCCGTTAGTGTCTGCAACCGAGCCTCCTTCACTCTCTCTGCACCAATGTGCCTTGTCTTTATTGCGTCCCAAACTCTCTTGGCTGTTTTCAGCTCTCCCACCTGTAGGATGAGAGCTTCTGGTATCGACTGAAGTAGTAGTGCCATGGCCATGTTGTTCTTGTCATCTCCCTCAACTTCATTTTCAACTATCTCCCAGACTTTATGAACCTTGAGAAGAATTTTCATTCTCATCGCCCATACAGTGTAGTTTGTTGACGTCAACATCGGACACTTTATGGAAGAGCTTCCTCCTTCCTTCCCCATCGATGTTGATGTCATCGTCACCATCTTAAGATTGCTCATTGTTTATCAACTTAAAGCTCTGATACTACTATATAGCTTAACGTTAATAAAAGACTCAAAGATTAAGAAATAACTCTTCTTATTACTCAAGAAAAAAACTCACTTAAAACTCAAGCACTCCAAACCTTACACAATTAATCTCACACCACAATATCATCTCTCGACATTGCTTATATATATAAGGTCATAGTTATCCTAACTAATAGCTTTAGATAACTCCTAAACTAACTCATAAAACATCTTATCTTTATCTCTAAAGATGTCAATCTAGTTAGGATAATCATAAGCTTGACTCTCAAGCTTTGTTCAAGCTTATCTCAACATAGTTAATATGATGAAACATGTTTCGGTTGCTGAGTTTACGAATTATCGTCACCATCTTAAGATCGCTCATTGTTTATCAACTTAAAGCTCTGATACTACAATATAGCTTAACGTTAATAAAAGACTCAAAGATTAAGAAATAACTCTTCTTATTACTCAAGAAAAAAACTCACTTAAAACTCAAGCACTCCAAACCTTACACAATTAATCTCACACCACAATATCATCTCTCGACATTGCTTATATATATAAGGTCATAGTTATCCTAACTAATAGCTTTAGATAACTCCTAAACTAACTCATAAAACATCTTATCTTTATCTCTAAAGATGTCAATCTAGTTAGGATAATCATAAGCTTGAATCTCAAGCTTTGTTCAAGCTTATCTCAACATAGTTAATATGATGAAACATGTTTCGGTTGCTGAGTTTACGAATTATTGTATAGGTGGACAGCGAGAGGCCACCTACTCCAGTTCGCGCGGCACCAAAGCCTGACTTTGAGCAAGGCTCAACTTCATAAAGAGATTCTTTATTGGGAAGTTGCGGTTGAAGAGGTGAAAGCGTTCATCTGCATGTCACAATAGTGTGGAAAAAACTCATGATTTAGTCCGCAGCTTTCGTTTTGTTTTCTTTTAACATACAAAAACTTGTTTTATAGCTTTATTTGGTATTGAGGGTAAAAAAAAAAGAAAAAACAAATTGGCAATGAGGGTAGACTCAAGTTTCTTTGACTTAAGTTTCGAAGTGGATAATTTATCGACCATTTTAAGAATAATTTTCTTGATAATTTTTTGGGCAAATCTCTTAAATATCATATTTTATAATTTTTATTTTGAAAATAATACAGGGGATGTCAAAGTGACCAAAGAGGTATTACTAAAGGTTTAAATGACAATTCTATTTGCACTTATAATTTTAATTAATTATTAATGCAAAAATAAATAATTTTTTTAATCTATTTTCAGGTTTTTTCAAAAAAAATTTTACGATTTTTTATTTGAAAATATTTTTACAATCTTTTTTCTGGAAAAAAAATTGTTAAAGAGTTTTAGGAAGACCGGATATATATATATATATATATATATATATATATATATATATATATGATATTTTCTAAATTTGAGTTTAGAACATTCTTGAACGTGTGTGATATCTTACTCAATTAATTAAAACAAAAATTCTAAATTTAGAAACGTTTTTATAAATGTGTAAATAAACTTTCTAAATGTAACATATACATATATTTAAGAAACTCCTCTTAAATGTGTATTTCATCTTAATAATTTAATTTATTATATTCATATTTAGGAAAATATTACTAAAATATAACATATCTCAAAAATTTATGGAAATGATTAAATATTTATCACATCTTTATAAAATTTAGATATTATACTTATGAAGGTCTTCCCGAAGTTTAGGAAAATTCTATACATAGTTAAAAATATTCTACTAAATATACATAATTCATATTCAATAAAGTATTTATAAATATATATTTATGAATGTCTTACTAAATATACATTTAAAATGTATTTTAAATACATATTATGAAATTTTCAGAAACTTTATGTAGAGATTATACATATTAATGAATATCTTAACAAGAGGATATTTTACTTACCACAATATATAGTACATTTTTAGGTATGTTTTCATAAACTTAAATTCTTTGAAAGTATTATACATTCAAAAATATCGTTCTAAATTTTTTTAATGAAAAAATGATTCTTAAATAAAAAAATTTGAAAACAAAATTTGAAAAAAACTTACAAAGTTATTTTTTAAAAAAAAAATATTTTTGATAAAAGATTTTCCTAAACTAAAAATTTCGAATATTTTTGTAAAATACTTATTTATTTTTGATATATAAAGTAGAGATATAGTTGTCATATATCTCTTAATAAAATAGATTTGGTCATTGCAATCATTTTGTGTTATTTTGTGATAAAATGTTTTTAGAAATATCTTAGGGTATTTCATTAAGATATTTTACCATCATTATTGTGTCTTATCCAAAGAAATTATACCTAGTATTTTATAGGGAAATTATATACAAAACAAATTCATTACTACCTCCGTTCCCGAAAATGAGATTTTTTAGAGTATTCATGCTTATTAAGAATATAATTAATGTTTACAATTTATCTTTTATTTTTTTATTTTTATACGCTTTTCAATATCTATCCACCAATAGAATTTGAATAACTCAAATATTTTCAATTAATGTTTCTCAAAAACATACAAAAGTACCTTAATAATATAGAAAATCTATCTTTGTGAAACAAGATTTTTTTCTAGAAAATTCTACTTTCAGAAACGGAGGTAGTAGTAAACAAAATACACTCTTTTTCCTTATTTTTATATCTTTCTCTAATTTGTCACTAAAAATCTGGCAAACAAACCCTATTTTATATACTTGTTAGAATTTTTGTTTGTCTAGTTACTCAATTTTAAACTGATTTATCTAACTGAGTTTGGATTTTGTTCCGTAATATCTTCGCTGCCACAGTAGAATATCAACAGATGTTAGAAACTCACTAAGATATCGCATGAATACAGTAATAAAATCATAGTTAAGTGATTATTGTTTAAAGCGAACAAAAACTAAACTATTAAAAATGTGACATATACACAAGAGTTTCTTGCTTTTTGGAGAGTAGTCTCTTAATTAAGAATCCTCTCTCACCATCTCTCTATCGCTTTCACTCTCTTTCTTAGTTTTCAATTTTTCTGAATAGTTTAAATCACTATAAATTCTCTAAAGAAATCCTTGTATAAGGTCTTAGTTATGAAAGAAACCCGAATCGAAATGTGGGGAAATAGCTCTATTGACAAACTCTTTTTCTTCTTGGAATGGAGATATATTTACATAATTTGATAATTACTTAAGAAATGTAATTTCAATTTTGTTTTGATCAAAAAAAAAATGTAATATCAATTTTGTATTCCCTCCGTTTCTTAAAGATGATTGTTCTAGGAAAAAAAATTGTTTCAAAAAGATAGTAGTTTTACTTTTTCAATGTATGCTTTTATGAAAAATTGTAAGTTTCAAAAATATTAATGGTGTTTATTGAATTTCTATTGGCTAAAAGTTATTGAAAATTGTTATTTGTAAAAAACAATGCATTTACAATCAAAATTAATGAATTTTCTTAATATATGTGAAAATTTTATAACTACTATCTTAAAAAAACAGAGGGAGTATTACTTACATAATGAACTTTTTATAGTGTTATCCTTTTAGAGGTTTTCTACACGTGTCAGCTGCTGCAGAATCATTTTTACTCAAAAATAAATATCCTTATGTTCCTAGATAATAACGTCATTCCTGCATATGTTTTCAGTTGTCTCCTTTCAAAACCGACAAACTCTTGGTGAAACAAAAGTCTCCTGCAATGCTTCTCTATCTTCGTGGTCTCTACTTGGTACTTACTATGACTGGTTGGATTGTTTTTTTCTCTCGTATGGTGAGTTATTTTGAGGATAACAGATTAGGAATCACCGTGTATGGATTTACACTTGATAGAGGTACACTTCATACAGTTTTCGGACTTAAACTCTCTTGTTCTCTGGTTTCTTGTTAAGACCATTGGCATTTCTTGGGTCTCTCTTATGAGATTATCAAGAATGTTTTGGCCCCTAAATCTCTTTCAAATTATTTTTCTTCCCTTCACTGTAATTCATTTTGTATGTGCGCTTGATAAATCAATTTGTTATTGTTACAGAGTTCATGTTATCGTAGGTTCAAACTAAAATAAAGTACTTATAAAAATTGTTCAAGCTAAATTACAAAATTATACCTAAATCTAACTAGTTTAGCTCAGAAAGTTTGAAACAACATGGAACAAAGATCTAGTAATCAACCCTAAGGGTAGATTAAAGACATCAGAACTTGCGATAACGTACTATAATACACTAGAAGAACAAAGAGGCTACCTGGACAGAGTGGATGCTCATCTTTGAAACTTTTGTCTCAACCATTCACAGCTTCAGTTTTCCTCTGGATTTTCTGTGACATTCTTCTGTAAAGCCTCTTCGACATTTGGAGTTGTGTTCTCTTGTTGGGAATGATGATCTGTGTTGGGCTGCAAAGGAGGCTGGGATGGTGAGTTGTCTGGTTGAGATGCTGAATTCTCCTCTTGTGGTGATGGTTCAACGGTGATCTTCAGGTCTTTATCTTGGCCACTCGCTGAAACGGATCCTTCAGTAACATCTTTGCTTGGATCTTCTTTGTTCTCTTGTTTTGGAGGATTAGGAGTCTCTGATTGAGGCACCTGTTCTGACGGATCATCACACTCAACTTCGTTTCCTACAGAACCTTGTGATTCATCATTAGTATCAACTCCTTGATTCATAGATGCATCTTCAGCTTCAATCGTTTGACTTCTAGCTGATGCATCTTCGGCTTCCACCGTTTGACTTACAGGTGCTGCATCTTCAGCTTCAACCGTTTGACTTCTAGCTGATGCATCTTCGGCTTCCACCGTTTGACTTACAGGTGCTGCATCTTCAGCTTCAACCGTTTGACTTCTAGCTGCTGCATCTTCGGCTTCTACCGTATGACTTACAGGTGCTGCATCTTCAGCTTCAATCGTTTGAGTTATAGCTGCTGCTTCTTCAGCTTCCACCGTTTGACTTATAGGTGCTGCATCTTCAGCTTTAACTGTTTGACTTACAGCTGCTGCACCTTCAGCTTCAACCGTTCGATCCGTAGCTGAAACTACAGTTGGTTTTGCTGTCACAGGACGTGGCGTTGCCTCTTTATTAACCTTTAGATTAATTTTACCAACCACCTTCTCTGCGGGTGACTGAACTTCACCTGTAGTAGAAGACATTTTCGCTGTAGCGGTGCTTCTCATTACACGACCATATTTAGGAGGAAAAGACTTGCCACTGTACAACTGCACACATCTTGAGCAATGCCATTCAGATTTAGGAACACCTTTTATATTGTTAGCCTGTAGACATTTCAAGTGATATCCCTTTTCACAGGCATCACAAATCAGCAGTGTCTCTACTTCGTTGATGGTTCCTTGGCACATCTGGCATGCCATTGCTTTGCTCATATACTCTCTCGAAGGTGGATTCCACAAGAGGTTTTGTTTAGCCCGCGGTTGCAGAACCTTATGGATGATCTTAGCGATATCAGCATGGTGGCTGTTTCCAAAAGGTGCAGAGGTCTGACCGTAAGCCACTCCTTTCATCCCCGGGAATGCACCTGGCTGAGTTTGAGACATGAATGGTCTGAAGCTCGGATCTGTGACTCTTGAAGAACTCGGAACATGAGCTTTGCTCTCTGATGGAGTACCAAATGATATGGTGGAGGAACTAGGATGAGGTTGGGCAGACCAAGAAGCAGCATTCCCAAAATAATTTCCAGCAGGAACTGCTGCTGTTTCACATGAAGAAGTAACACTTTAGAAATACACTTGTGACACTCATATTAGACACAAAATGAAAACCCAACAGACGTTTCAAATTCTCAAAGGGCACAGCAGGAGCGATAAACGGAATCAGAGAAAGGAAATGCAAAGGCATAATAGCCCAAGTAAGCTGTTTACAGACAACAAAACTTTAAAACACACTGAGAACTGGAGGGTTAGTTAATTAATTCAAGGCCTAGTTTGTAGACTAATAATGTATACAATAAAAACGATAGAAAGTGAACAAAATGACCAACAAATCCACCATCCAAGACAAAGTTCGAGCTAATAAATCTTGGAGTTGATGATATCTTCCCCGTCTTGGAAAACAAAAAATGGGAACAGAACAATGGTACGTAAAATTTACCTGGTGCCTGCGTATGCACATCCGGCTTAAACTGTGGTCTTATCCCAGATGCATCCTTAACGAAATGGGTTCCACTTGCATTAACCGCACTAGCAGATACCTTCGTTTCGCTATTATTAACCCACTGATGTCCCGTAGAAACATTACTTGCTGCAACAATATAAAAAAAATACAAAGACTCAGACTGTCATGTCTCCTCCTAAGTGGCACTAGTAAGATGGGTTCTATAAGCATAAGTCATACCCGGAGTTAAAGGACCTGGAGATGTATATGTAGTGGATACTACTGTGCTCTTCTTCGCATCTTCCATCTAAAGAGATAAAAACACATCGTACCAGATACATCAAAATGGAGACTTTAATCTATCAAACTACTTCTAATAATCATATTATCCAATTAACAATCAATTCAAAGCCAATTAAACTACATCTAATCCTATCACATAATCCAATTAACACAAATTCAATTCAATTCAATTCAATTCAAAGCAAAAACAAAGAAGAACTACCTTTCTCTTGGCAAGAGATAGCTTCTCGGAGATGGTCAATTTAGGAGCTCGGAACCCTAATCTCTGATCTTTGACCTTACCGTTCAAACCCAGATCTTCAATCACAGCTCCGATAGCATCCCTACCGATGATATCCTTCGGAGAGAACTCTTGACACACGTCCACAAGCTTCGATTTAGCTTCGACCATCAGCTCGATCTCCAGCTCCGTCGGGGGCTTCCCTCCTCGGATCCTCCGCAGTGCGGATAAGACGAGCACGATCTCGGCTACTCTGTTCACTTCCTCGTCGAATCGCGGCTTCTTCGACGGCGGCGGAGGTGGTGCGGCGGCAGATTCTCCCTCTCCTCCGTTCTCTTCTTCGTCCCTCTTTTGATTAATCGCCGGAGTCGTTTCGATGGATTCGAGATTCGTCGGAGGTGCATCGGTAGCCGCCGCGTCCATCCTCTACGTGAAAGAGATAGAGATAGAGAGAGAGAGGCGCGAAGGAGCGGAATGAATGAGAGAGAGAAAACCCTAGAGAGATAAAGAGAGAGAGGGAGATCGGAGAGTTTCGCTCGGAGTTTTTAAAATTTTTTGAAGATGAAATAAAATCGCGCAAAACCTAATTTTCGCGGGTAAAAAATTTGGGGAAAAGATTTTTGGAGGAGACAAAAAACACGAGTCGAATTACCAAAGAGATTTGCAGTAGTAGCAGAAGGGGTTTTTTTGAGCGAGAGGTGACGGAGCGTTGGCTGCTATTTTTTTTGGAAAGATAATTATATATTATACATACATTAAAGAGTATTTGTACACCATACACACACCTTTTTCCATATTTGCATCCCCTACCTAAAATCCCCCCAAAATTTTCCCCCCCCAACTCTACCATTTTCCCCCCAACCCATGGTATCTACATAATTTGTGTGTTTTGAGCAAATTTGCTCTACATTAAAAGCTAGACGATTCTTTTTTGGGCTAAGAGTTGGGCCTGTATAAATTGATGTCTTTTTTTACAGTGTAGCCCCATGGACTTCTATTTTGAATTTACCAAAAATTTGAAAACTAAAATTAATTTGTTCAGCGAAAAAAAAAGTATACAATTCTTAACCAAACAATTAAAGAGACTAGGGGTGGAGCTCCGCGCAAACGCGTGGTCGTTGACGTTTGTGTTGCTCTATTTCAGTATGTTCATATGATGATTTGTTTATGATTTTTGTGTGTTTACTGTGGTTATTAATTTTCAAAGATATGTATTGTAATAGGGTTGAGGGGTAGTGATAAACTCTGATACATATTTTCTGCCGTTGGTGTAGCGTATGCTTTGCTAGAAAACCACATTGTACTGTTTGGATCTTCGTTGGGACTTAAGCCAATTCAAAAAAGAATCTTCCCGTCTTTTATGAAGCTGGGAAAAGATTTTCTAATTTTTCATGAGGTGCATGTGTTTCATTGTATTATTTTGGTTGATATATTAAGTTCGGGTGTAGCTGTATTGGTGAGAATTTGTTATTTTTAGCTTGTTTCTTCTAGCTGTAAACAGTAGTTTGCAACATCTTTGTTTTTCTCTTGAGTGGCAAATTTTGTTTAATACTTTTTATATTATATTTTTAACCATTCTTTGAATTGGATTTCTAGGACCACCAAAAAAACCTATAATGAAGATGATATTGGGTTCCTTGATAAACTGAAATGGTTAGCAATCGTTCTATTGCAAGCTCATTCACTGTTTGCATGTTTGTTCAATGTATCTCGTAAATCATGTATATACCATGACTTTTATAATTTTGAAAATCATTGATGGGTTGATATTTATAAGCACTTTATAATTTAAGAGTTTAAAAAAAATGTTGACTATCAGTCTGCATTTTGATTTTTTGAATAAGAAATAAGAAAGTCAATTAACAAATGACAATTAAAAAACACTTGTGTAGTTGTTAATTTTACGATGGAGTAAATCTTGGTAGTAATGTTGTTGTTAAACTTGTGTGGATAAATATTAAAGTTTTAATGGATTCTCATATAATTTTTTAAGAAAGTTGCTAATATAGCTCAGGAGATGTATGTTAGAGGATTGTATTTAATCAAATGCCTACAAATATTAGAATCTTAAATTGTATAAAACGGTGCAATAATAATATTACATATGTGTGTAAATAAATCATTTTGAGTTAAACTCAAACAAATGTATATAAATCAGTTATGTGTATATAAATCAATTAAAATAGTTTATTTACTTTTTGGTTTGATTTAGTTTTAAATCATTTCTGATAAAGTAAGTAGTCTAAATAGGTGGTGATCATTTTAGTTAACATGTTACTTTTTAATGTATAAGGTGATGGTGGTTTTAAAATTGGTTGAGTTGTAAACAATGTCTGTTTCAGTATTGTAAGCCCATTAATTAGTGAAGTTTTAAAATGAGTTATTGTTAGTCCATTAATTAGTAGCCCTAAATATTCCGGTGTAAATGACAGCTTTTCATTTGCTTTGTGTAAAATAGAGGCGACATTTTTTAAAGAATACGACATGGATAATGTCTTAAGGACCATAGATAGCTACACTTTGTACATAAGACAATAATATATACATATAATAATAAAACACTTTATTAAATATAACGCAATAATATATACATACCTAGAAAAATAGTCAAGGTGAAATTTTTTAACAGAAATAAAAAATGAATTTCTATGAGCTCCTCTCAGGTCTATGCGAACTCTCTTGATCCGTCCAAAAAGTTGTGTTTCTTTTTCATTGGTTTTTCCTGTAGTTATCAGCTGTGTAAAAGATTTTGTTCGCCTCCTCCTTGAAACTATTAGTGTGTTCTAATTCAAATTTGAAGTATGAGATATTAGTGAATCCCTCCATGGCGTACATGTCTTAGCGGACAACTTAAAAAAGTATAACAATGAACAAAAAAAGTTATACTAATCAAGTTTTCAGTAGGACTATGAAATTCTATCAATTTAAAGAGTTTCAATGATATGTGACTGAATAGAGCAGTTTAGAGTGTAATGGTTTATCATCGGATGTGAGAGTTAAGCGACAAAGTGGGAGAATCATAGGCCATATTCAGAGATTGTGTAAAAGAATAGATGATTATGAAGTTTTTTTGGGTATGTCTGACGCATCAGCATTACCTTTTAAATGTTATGTAGAAACTAAATGTCATAGGTCGCAAGTTAAGTTAAAAGGACTCAACAATCATTAATTAATTACATAATCACGTTCGAAAACTCACTACCGAGGACCGTAAAATCATCGGGAAAACGTAATTCAGACACCAACGATGATGATTTATATTGACTCAATCCAAAAATCGAAATTCTTAAAAACTTATTTTTTCACTCATTTCATCCTATAATCGAGTAGTATATGAAAATGGAAAAAACGAAAAAACTGATGTATAACTCTTGAAAAATTATGAGCTCTCGGAGTCAATATTGCAGAAAGTCTAAAAGTATAAAGAGAAATACGACTTGTAAAAATCATAATTGTCTTTTATTAAATTTAATCATAAAAAAATGTAAAAGCACATGTTCTCTATTTGAACCCGGGTTGTGAACATCTTTAATGATACATAAACCACTGCACTAAATGATATTTTCTGATATTCATATGAATGCATATTATCTTAAAACAAAAATATAAAGATGGATCTCACAAACATTTAATAAAATCTGATGTGGATATATTAAGAAGAGAGGAAAGTGTCTCATTATATATATGATTATCAGTTAAACTGAAAACTATTTACCAATAAAAGTACAATAGATATTCCACTTATTTGAATTAGTAGTATACCTCTTCCATTTTAATAAATTATTATTATATATATTGCTCATATTTTAACACGAGATTTATTATTTATCAGCAGTTTTCTTTTGATTATCAACATCCTAATCTCAAATTCAAAATACTTTTTCACATAAATATTTAAAATGTTTATAGTACACATCTCATCTTTCTCAAAGATAATTGTGAAAATCTAACCTTGTGAGAGAAATAAAGATCACTCCACAAATGCTAATTGCTAAAGGACCAAAGAACAAGCCGTAAGGCTGATGATGATGCTATAAAAGTCCAGGTTATGATAAATAACTAAAGCTGACAAGTGACAACGATGGTGATATACAGATACAAACTATATACATATTTTTGGTCCATTAACTGCTCATACATTTTTCTTGATGATCTGCACTAACAATAGAAAGATGAACAATCAATTACATGTTCTTCTTTCTTCTCTCCGGTGAAGCTACCACGGCACTTCTATACATTTTCAAATGATTCCTATAAATAAATCTCATCGATTCAACGAGTCATCATCGTCCCACAACATGGAAGAATATAAATCACTACTCGCTCGAAGATCCATAGAACCAAACTCATCATCAGATTCTCCTTCTCTCAACATCTCAATCATCTCCACAGCTTCTCTCATCTCCATCCTACTCTCTTCTTTCTCTTCACAACATCTCAACCCAATTTTCAACAAATTGATCATTTCCCCTTTACAATTCTTCTTCCCTTCCATTTCCTTGTCAAACACGTCACCTGTTTTCTTCTCCTTAACCATGTCACTAACCCAAGTCACAATACTCATGTTTGGATCATAACCTTGCGATAAGTAATTCTCAGGGAATCTCCCTGTCAAAACCTCCAATATCAACACACCGAGACACCAAACATCTGTCTTCTTTGTTAAGACTTGTTCTTTCGCTGGTCCATACTCTGGTGTTTTGTATGCAGTCATGTAGTTATGTGCGTGCTCTGAGCCCATCACCGGTCTTAGAGCGTAATCTGTTAGCAACGGCTCGAATGATTCATTTAAGACCACATTTGATGACTTTATATGACCATGAGGGATCGTCAATGTCGGTAACTCGTTGAACAAATAATATAAACCCTTTCCAACTCCTTTTATGATTTTTAAACGTGTGATCCAATCCAATCCAGGTTGGTCCGCTGAATGATTAGCTGCAAAAAAAAAAAGAACATAAAATCCAAATTGTTAGTATAATAAACCGGTATTGAGATGGAAGTTTGTGAAATGAATAATGTAATGTTAAAACATACTATGAAGATGGCTTGCCAAGCTATTATTAGGCATAAACTGAGTGACTAAAAGCTTCTCTTCTTTCCGGTAATAGTAAGCCACGAGAGGCAATAGATTCGGATGGTTTAACCTCCCTAACCGTCTCATATGCTCATGAAACTCATCTCTTCCGACATTGTTCATATGTTTATACCTCTTCACGACCAATGTCTGTCCGCTAGATATCGCTGCTTTGTATGAAGCACCAAAAGTTCCACTACCAAGAACTTCAGCTGAAGCTTTAAGAAGATCTTGAAGACCAAATCTTGGAACGTTGTCCCTCACAAATAGAAGCCTGCCTCCTGCATCAGGCGTTGATCTTCTCCTTGCGTGGTTCACAAGAGATTCTGCGGGTTTATGGGTCCTAACCACTGGTTCATGATAAGTGTAGCTCTCTACACTTTCCTTACCAGAGGAAGAATAAGCTAACAAGAAATTTCTTCTTCTTCTTGACAGAATGAAACAGAACACAAGCGCGATGATCACTAGTAGTATGCCAAGAACAATCATAATGATCGCTATAGTGCTAAACGAACTAGACTTGCTGCTCCCCTGGGGAGGACTAAGAGGAGGACTAGGATTTGATATTGGATTGACAGGAGTTACTGGAGAGGAAGGAGAACATGGACTTAAGGGAGGACCACACAAATCTTTGTTACCTACAATTAATTTACAAAACGTAAAAACATCCATGTTAAGCAGGAAATTTTTTTTTTCTATGAGAAATGAATAAAGGATCCATATTCATTTTATCTATTGCACATTGCTTTATTTGTTTAGAGGCCGAAGCTAATATAGGAAAAATATAGTAAACAACGAGAATATGTTATGAAAATTTCAATAATCATATATATACATGACCTAACCATGGGCCGACACCATGTATCTAGAACAATGAAAATGTACCTGCAAAAGAGCCGGGGTCCATGTATTGGAGGCTTACAGGTATCGGTCCAGCGAGGTCATTGTTCTCAAAGCTAGCTAACTTGAGATCCTTCTGTTTGAAATGTGGTATTTGTCCTTGAAACTGATTACCATTAAGCCTCACCTCTACAAGCCTTGGCAAAGAAGCTAAAGAAGAAGGAATTATGCCACGGAAAGCGTTATTAGCCAGCAAAATCTTCTTCAAATGTGGCATATCTTGAAATGCAAGCGCGGGTATCTCCCCCGAAAACCGGTTATTAGACAAATACAAGGATCTCAACGAAGTAAGCCTATTAATCTGAGGCATTGGTCCGTCGAATTCATTGTTCATGAAGCTTATGGTTCGTAGATTCTTCATAGGAACCAATGGATCGAGGTCTAGTTTCCCGGTTAAGCCCAGTCCTTCGAGTTGTATCCCCCAAACGTAATTGCTACAAAGAACACCGAACCAATTTGCGTCGTTTCCTTGACATGGTGATGTTGATGGATCCCAACTAAAAAACACCGAACCATTTGCTAATGTATCTTTGAATCTCAAGAGACAATCTGCGTCTGAATCTGGCACAACCACTTGAGACATTACAACCGGACATAACAAGGTGATGAAGATGATGAGGAGGAGGAGGAAAATGCAAGAAGGTAGATTTTTCTTTGAAGCCGTGTTACACGCAAGCATAACCGGGTTCTCCCAATTGCGCATTGCGGTTACACACGCGATGGAATCGATCTGATCTCTGTGAAGGCTTTCTTCTTCTTTTTTGTTGTTCTTCCGTGAAAGCCAAGTAATCGTATGAATGGAAAGAGGGAAGAACAAAACCTACCAAGAATAGACAAAGCACGAGTGTGTAAATGGGCAAATGTGTGATTCTTTTCTCCCTCTTTTCTTTCTATTTTCGTTTTTGGATTTGTAACATCTTAAGATTGTTATTAGGTGAGAGAGAGATCTTTGGATTACCATTCAATTATCTTGTTTAAGTTATATATATGTAATAGCTTTGTTGTTTTCGTTTCTAAATGGTTTATTTGGTAAAACAAATTTCAAGAATTAGGCTATAACTGGTAGATGTTCTATATTGTATCTGAACTAATTAAACATTGTGTTATAAGTTAGAGCTGGTAGAATTTTTGAATTTCTCTTTTATCGCCAGTTACCCTACAAAATAAATAGTACTCCCTCCGTTTTCGATTTAATTGTCGTTCTATAAGGAATTTTTTGTTTCAAAATAAGTGTCGGTTTATGATTTCAATGCAAAATTTATTGATTTTTTATTCATATCTATTATTTTATTGGTTGAAATGTGGTTAGGTGTATTGATAATGATGTTTTTATCTAGTAAATATACAAAATTAAATGTTTTATTAATTTATGTGCCGAAATCTAAAACGACAATATGAAATGAAGTGAGTATTTTTTTCGATTTTAAAGAGTTGTTTTAAAACATCTAATTGATGAATTTGTTGAATTACCATCGATTTAAAGTTGTTGAAAGTATTTAATCATTTGAACCCAATAACGTATTATAGTTAAAATTGAAATCATTTTATAACTATTTGGACGTATAAAGAGTATTTGTTTGCTTGATTTTCTTTCACATAGATATTTTGCTTGGCTTTTATCATATGTCAAATGAATTACAATATGTATAGTGATAATTTTTATCTTTTTGATACATATAGTAATTTAGTTCCTATCCGCTATTAGAGCATAAATATCGCTGGTCCTAAAGCTGAGCCTTACTGACATTGGGTCCAAAAGAAAAGAAAAGAAAATGAAAATAAACCGGGATGGACCTTAATTAAGGTCTTTGGGCTTGGTCCTAATAGAGGACGTGGCAGCTTTCTATTGGGAGAGGAAAAAGAGTTGTGGGTAGGGTTTCTCGTTTCTTCTTCATTCTTCGACATCTCTTCCTTTTCTTTGCATGCGGCGATTTTGGTGGCGAAACCAGAAACCCTCCGCTGAATAATCGAAGCCTCTCCCTTCCTCCGGATCCCTCATCACCGCCTCTCTCTCATCAACTCGATATCCTTCCTCCGCTGTCTCTCCCTCCTCAGCCGTCTCTCCCTCATCCGCCGCTTCTCCTTCATTCTTCGCCTCTCCCTCATCCCCCGGATCTCTCATCACAGTCTCTCTCTCATCAACTCGCTCTGTCATCACCCGTTTCTCCCTCCACTGCCGTCTCTTCGTCCTCTCCCGTCTCTCCTCATTCTACCGTCTCACGCATCCCCGCTTCTCCGTCATCACCCGCGTCGCGTCTCACTCATCCCTGCGCCTCCCTCACTAATTGCAAAGTCCTACCAATAATTGAATTAAATGTCAATTGTCTTTGCCTAATGTCCTTAACCACTTAATAAGATTAATTTAATCTTAGGACTTTGCAATAAGTCCCAGCAATATTCATGCCCTTAGCATGCACACTCAAGGACGAATTGTGTGTCCTCGTTAATCCCCTATATATTAAAGGGGAAACATTTTGACAATAATTATTTTAACTTTGATGTAATTAAAAAAAGCCCAATTGACACATGTCACTCAATTAGCATGCTAATTGAGAAATTGAGTGATCCAATTTAATTCATTCTTTTCTTTCCTTAAATAAAACCTACGGAATTACCATAAATGACTAATATATATATATATATGACAATTAATAATTTTAATAATAACGATTTGATAGAAATTTATATCTTCTCAATCATTTTTTTTAATTTTATATTATTAAAATAAATTAAATAACCAAATTAGCTAAAATTTGAAATTTAGATTTTTCATATATGTTTTATTTTGAATTTAAAAACAACAATTAATGACTAAAACTATTCAAATTATTATGTTAAATATAATGCTCAAAGGTTTAACATTTTATTATAAAAAAAATGCACATGATTTTAAAATCACACGAGTAAAAAATATCATTTAATAAGAAAAAATGTATGTTATAAAAAATAATAAACAAATATATATATATATATATATATATATATATATAAAGATTAAAATATATACAATATAAGATTATAGAAATATTTTACTATTAAAACTTTCAATGAATTTTCAAAAACATTTATTAGTTATAAACTTATTAATCTTTTTACAGTGAAAATTTTGTTATCAATGATTTAAATATTTTTTTATAAAACGATATGAATGATCATAGAACCGTATGATTATGATGTCTCATTTAATAAATACCTATATAAAATATATTATTCTTAGAAAAATAGTTTGGTTCATCTTAAATTATATTACACTTTTTATTAAACTAACTATAGAATTGATAAATAATGTACAAAAAACAATCTCACACTTTCCTTTAATAAAAGTTACAAAATTACCTAATATGATTAACGTATATATGAAAATTAATTATCATGAATAATAAATATCTGATCACAATTTTTGTATCTTAGTTCTTTTTATTTGTTTTATATTATTAAAAGATATTAAACAATCACATTAACTATATAATAAAAACATTTGAATTTTTTCTTATATGTTATATTTTGAATTTTTCAAAACGTCTATAAATTATTCAAATTTGAAGATCCCACTTTGAAAATTTTGTGATCAATAGCTTAATTTGTTTTATTATATTAAGATACAAATGATGACAAAATTGTATTAATATGAATTTTTATTAATAAATATTCAAATTTGATAGATAACAATTAGTTGAAATTTTTTACAACAATTTATTTTAACAGTAACTAAATTGAAGTAAAGATCAATTTGATGGATAACAATTAGTTGAAATTTTTTTATCGTTAAACAAACAAAATTATGTTCAGTCGAAAACATATTAATTTGATGAACACTAAATATGGAAGAATAAAAAAACTTTTTTTTCATGTTTTTTTTTTATTTTTTTTTTAAATTTAGAGCTTTGACATTAATTCTAGATATGATTATTTTATTAGATGATTGAAGCTTTTTCTAATTCTTTTATTTAAATATATAATATTTTTTTAATAAACGACTTTTTGACAACACGACTCCAAAATTTGTATAATTGATAATATGATCTCAAACTAAATAATTATGTTTTTGGTATAAAATCGAAGAAACTGAAAACTGACGGTATATAAACCAAATCGAACCGAAGTAAATATAGATTTAGAATTTTAGTTATATTTTATAAACTGAAATACCGGAAAAAACGAATCGAACCGAAACCAACCCGATATTCGGATTTGACATCTAATCTATATGAAATCAAACTATTATTTTATTCTCTAAAACATAATAAAAAGAATAACTTCATTCCGCGCAAGGCGCGGATCTTATCCTAGTTCGTTGTAAAGCGCATTAGTGACGAATGCATGTGCGTCGTTAACTTCTTGTATCAATAGTACGGAATCAATAGTCTTGTAAAGAAATTATTAGTGACGAATGCATGTGCGTCGTTAATTTCTTGTATCAATAGTACGGAATCAATAGTCTCGTAAAGAAATTATAAATGATGACTTTATAGTTTATAGTGGCTTTTTGAATTCTATGTGACCGCACGAATTGTCGATTTGTCGCAACTCGGAAGAGTTGAACTTTGTGTCCGACAGTGTTAACTTATGAGAAGACCAAAAAGAAGCAAAGACATCGATTCGAGTTCGAAAGAGAGAAAATTTCTTTTATTATTCTATATGGGAGGAAATCAAAGCAGACTAAAATAAGGAGAGGTCAAATCTATATTTTCGAAGAGAACGCGTTATCAAATGCTTTTAAATCAAGGCTGGACCCATTCGGCATTTGCTTGAATGAGGAAAAACAAATGTTGGAGTACACACCTTGTCTCTGTGTGTCTTCATCCTTTTACATTAAAATAATTTTGTATAGACTTTTGTTTATAGTCCAAAAAAAATAAAAAATAGACTTTTGTTTATAGTCGATTAAATCGGATTTAATCGATAGTTTTGCAATAAGGATGGTTAAAAGTTTGGAACTACCACATGATGTAACTCGATAAAACTGGAAGATAAATAAACGGATAAAAATGTTCTTTTCCTGTACAATAAATAATGTTGGTATAGAGTGGCACCGATAAAAAAAAAATACACCGTAAGATTGGGAAAATTTGGATATATACATTTACTTGAGATTTTATTTTGAAAACTACAATTATATTTATCATTTTTGAAAACTACACTTTTGTTTGATTTAAATGACTAAATTACCATATCTAAATAAATATATTTATTTTTCAGGGTTTTATTTATTTTTAAATAATACTCTTAAATATGTGTATAATATCTTATTATACGATATTTTACATTTATTTGGATGGAAAAAATGATATTTTTTTCATTTTCTCTATCTCCTCATTCCTCTCCGGGTCCCTATTTATCTGTATCATCTTCTTCTTCCTCTGGTTTTCCAGTGTTTATACGTTTGTGTTATTTTGTCACCAATGTTTTGGGTGTAATTTGATTTTGTATTTTTTTTTGTAAACAAATTTGATTTTTTTTATTTTCTCGTCATCCAATCTGCTTAGACATCACCTCTTTGTATAGCCAATATCTACGGCTGCAGTAGTTTCATCGTATGTTTCTTATCATATTCAGATTATTATTACACTATTTTGAATAGCAGGGTTGATTGGTTGATGTTGTAGCTTTAGATTTTTTGCTTTAGAAAATAGGCCGTAAAATTTTTGTTTTGGCTTTAATTTTTTTTTAGCTTTGGATACTTTTCAAAGCACTTGATAAAAGCTGTAGAAAATTTGATTTCTAGAGCCAATGTATTTTCTTTTAAAGATTTTGGACTGTACCTTTAGATTTTATTAATAAAGTTTGATTGCTTTGGTTTTATTGCTTTAGAAAAATTTACGGCTGTGTGGAGCACTCACAGCCATCACCAATCACCCCAGCATATAGCATTTTGCTTTTCTTCTAATTAAAAAAAAAAAGGTTTTCTGCAAAAAAACCCTCAATGTGGTTTGTTTTTGTAAATTAACCCGGTAACTCAAAAACCCACGAGTCAACCCTCAAAGTGCCAGTCAAACCGCAATATAACCCTCGGTCGTATATATGTGTATTTGACTGAGTATAATTTTAATTTTTTTTCAATACTATGTTGTTTTAACACTAATGTTTTAATGAAAAATTAGTAGAACTCAGAATTTAAACTTTGAACCTTCAACACAGTGTGCATGCTACATAATCGACTCTGCCAACATATATATCTGGTCACTTAAAAACGCAATTATATATAATTCTAAATTCATCCCGAAATGACCTTATTTATAACATTATATATTACCAATTTTTCTTATTTTTATTCTATAAAAAACTTATAATTGTTAACTTAATATGTTTACTAATTATTTTAAATAGTAAAATAATAAATAACTATTTAAAAAAAAAATATTTTGTGTTATATAAAAGTTGATATCTAATTATATAAAGTTAAATTCACAAAATTTTATGGTTTTTTGGTATAAAACCGAATAAACCAAAAACCGATGATATATAAAAAAAAATCAAACCAAAGTAAATTTGGTTTTAATATGATACCTATTTTTATAAACCAAAATACCAAAATGCATTTAGAAATATATATAATTGAGTTTGATAAGTGAACAATTAGAAATATATATAATTGAGTTTGAGGATCAAGGTTTGAACCCTAGTTTCTACAATTTTTTTCATTAAAACAATTAGCGCCAAAACGACGTAGTATTGAAAAATGTTTAAATTATATACAGTCAAATACACATATATACGCCTGAGGGTTATATCACGGTTTGACTGGCACTTGAAGGATTGACCCGTAGGTTTTTGAGTTCGCGGATTAATTTGCAAAACAGAACCACATTGAGTTTTTTTTTTGCAGAAAACCCTTAAAAAAACATCAAAAGTAGTATCCTTTATACAGTACGATAATCTTTATATTTTGTTTGATGTGTCTCATGAGTAATAAATCATCTACATTCCAATTATGTATCCCACATACATCAAAGTAAGTTCCCAAAACATGTTTGGAATGCTCAACACACACACTTTAGACCTGGGAAATTTTAGACCAGTTTACTGAGATCCTCAATCATCATACATAAACAATTGGGATATATTTCCTCTGAAATTGACTTAATGAAGTAAGTAAGCACATACATCCATTAATTCAACATTCACATACTTTGATGTTGCTGTGATAGTTTTTTCTCTCTCTCACTACTGCAAATATCTACGGAGATACTGAAATCAGAAAAATTCTATCACCATAAACATAAACATTAATAATAGTAATTTTAAATTTGTAATTTAGTAGTAAATAGAATATGTTATTTTTTTCAAGTTAGGATAAAAATGGCTTATCACAATTTAGAAAATGTACTTTTCAAAACTAAAAAATATAAGTATATTATTCAAATTTTAAACTATAAACAGAGTATTTTTCAAATTATCCCCCGTAAGATTTTTCGGAAACTTAGAGAACTACCGATGAAAAAAAAAAGAACATAAATTCTTGACTTCAAACAAATCACCAGGGAAACATCAATGCTCTGATACCATTTTAATTTTAGAGAAACATCAAAGAAGATGATCTAACAAACTCTTTTTTTTTCTTATTGATTATTAAAGAAGAAATGTTTGACATATATAGTAAAATGAAAGCCGATTTACATAACTGAAAAATAAACCGAGATTAAATCACACAATAACTAAACCGATTTACTCTAATAGTAGGAAAAGGGCAAATACAAAATTTAAGTTTAAAGAATATACATAATTGTTTTGGTGCAAGATCACCAAACTAACCTGCCAAAGATACAAATTTAAGAAGACAAAGTATCGACAAGCTATGAAAAGAGCAAACACCTGCTTCACGATAATTAACTAAACAGAAAGGAGGAAAACGTGGAGAAATTTATTCTTGTTGCTGTTCATCTACTGTCCATACTAATTCAAATTAGTTCAAGCTGGAAATTAATTTTTAATTATATTTTCTTAATGAAGATTTTTAGTTCAACAACCTGAACAAAATTGTGAAGAAATTATTTGTGTTTATTTATATTTTAATTGATTAAAATTGCGAAGAACAATTAATCATAAACAAATTATAATCAAAATTTAATACATTTTAAATATATGTAAAAACTCTAAAACATATATCATTTTGAAACAGATGGAATAAACAATAAGTCAAGCATGTTAATAATGATATATCACAATATTCCACAAACTAAGATAATTTGATTTTCAGACAACTTGATCAAGCATCAAGATTTATCATATCATATTTATAATTAATCCTCGTGTATCATTGACTGACAAAAATAAAATAAAAAGTTGTTTACGCGCTACGACAGTGGCAAATACGTAAATACAAGTAGTCAAAGGGGCATTTTATTTTACACAGAGATGGGCATAAAAATGAAGCGAACGATTATTATTCATTCAATTCCACCGGTGGAAAGTGGACAGCAAGTGGTAGTAACAAAGCACTTCTCTTTTGATTCTTCAAGAATCAATCTCTCTCTCTGCAAAACCAAGCCAGGTTCGTGTCCATGACTGAGAACCTTGATTTCAAAGTTTCCATCTTTGTCTTCTTCTGTCGGTTGCTTTTTGCTTAGTTTCTTGTTTGGGTAGTAGGTTATGCTGAAAATAGAGTTATCAAGATTTAGGGTTATGTAAGATGCTTTTGTAGCTCAGAACTACAGTTGAAAGCTATGAACTTTGCCCTCCTACTTATAATCAAAGTCTTGTTTGTGATTTTTATCAATTGGGCTAATCTTCAGTTCAATCTATCTAAATAAAGATCCAACCTTTAAGGCTCGTCTCTGTTAAATCTTTCATTTTCTAAGAAAGTGATTTTTTTGGTGGCAGCCAAATAGTTTTAATATGGTGGCTACAAAGAAACATATCATCATTCAAGATGGGTCTTCAATGTTTTATCATCATCAACCATCTTCAGTACTCCAGCAAATGAACCTTTCTGTTCAGACATTTGATTCTTACTGCACACTTGAATCCTCTTCAGGCACCAAGACTCATCCTTGTCCTAACAACACCACCACTTCTTCAACCACAAGCTTCTCCTCAAACGGAAGTCCACTTTCACAAGCCAACAACAACTCTCCTTTAAGCGGTTCTTCGGCAACAAACAACAACGAGACAGAGCTTCTTAGTCTCATGCTCAAAGACTTGGAGACTGCAATGATGGAGCCTGAACTAGACAACAACAGCTTCAATGGTTATGAGTTTGTACAACAACAACAACAACAACAACATAGAGCTGCTGTTTCTTCAGCTATGGAGATGATCTCCAAGGGAGATCTAATAGGAACCCTCTACGAATGCGCCAAAGCTGTCGAAAACCGCCGACGTGGCGATGACTGGTTGGCTGATCTCTCAGCTACAGCAGATGGTTTCTGTCTCGGGAGAGCCTGTTCAGCGTCTAGGAGCGTATCTCCTCGAGGGGCTTATAGCTCGGCTAGCTTCTTCTGGTAGCTCAATCTACAAAGAACTGAGATGCAGAGACCCCACAGGCCCTGAGCTTCTTACCTACATGCATATCTTGTACGAAGCTTGTCCTTATTTCAAGTTCGGTTATGAATCTGCCAACGGAGCAATAGCTGAAGCTGTGATGAACGAGAGTCTTGTGCACGTTATAGATTTTCAAATCTCTCAAGGTGGTCAGTGGGTGAGTCTGATCCGTGCTCTCGGAGCTCGTCCTGGTGGACCTCCGAGAGTGCGGATCACGGGGATTGATGATCCTAGATCATCGTTTGCTCGACAAGGAGGGCTTGAGTTAGTTGGTCAAAGACTTGGGAAGCTTGCTGAGATGTACGGTGTGCCGTTTGAGTTCCATGGAGCTGCTCTGTGCGGCACCGAGGTTGAGATAGAGAAGCTTGGAGTCAAAGACGGTGAAGCATTAGCGGTTAACTTCCCTATGGTGCTTCACCACATGCCTGATGAGAGTGTGACCGTGGAGAATCATAGAGACAGGTTGTTGAGATTGGTGAAGCGTCTGTCTCCGAAGGTAGTGACATTGGTGGAGCAAGAAGCGAACACGAACACCGCGCCGTTTCTTCCGCGGTTCGTGGAGATGATGAGCCATTACTTGGCGGTGTTCGAGTCTATAGATGTGAAGCTGGGAAGGGATCACAAGGAGAGGATCAATGTCGAGCAGCATTGTTTGGCTAGGGAAGTGGTGAATCTTGTGGCTTGTGAAGGGGTGGAGAGAGAAGAGAGGCATGAGCCGTTGGGGAAGTGGAGGTCGAGGTTTAGCATGGCGGGTTTCGAACCGTATCCGTTGAGCTCGTACGTGAACGGGACGATCAAAGGGTTGCTGGAGAGTTATTCGGAGAAGTATACACTTGAGGAGAGGGATGGAGCGTTGTATTTAGGGTGGAAGAATCAGCCTCTTGTCACTTCTTGTGCTTGGAGGTAACAACAACAACAACCAAAGGAAAAGAGAAGATAATAAACTCATGAACCGAAGAAACAGTTCAGATGTAGTAGCAGTAGTATATAGTAGTAGTGTGGTGTTCATATTTTAAAGTTTACAGTTAATGTTTTTTTTATTTTCACAAGAAACTATGTTTTGACGTTGAAAACGTTTTAACATTCTAAAAGAAGCCAAGAAGAAGTTGATGTAATAGGTGTATGTTCCAGGCGTATAAACCTGATGACGATATGATTATGTAAACAATCGCCAGACAAAACATAGAAGTTTTCAACCTTTCTCGTATTTCTTCAAACCTAATATTTTGTACTCTTTGCTTTGAATTTGGACTTTTTCAATAAAACATTAAGTTGCTAAAAAGTCTGATGATGGCCCAATAAAATTTAACCGCGAAGTTCTAAAGCGACATAGCCGCCGTTTTTTGCTTCTTCTTCACGGTCCACCGTAGCTCCGTCCCTGGTGCTTGCTACTTTTGGGTTTTAGTACGTAGCTGAAGAATGGTTCGCTCCCAAGCTCCTGCAAAGAAACAGCAAAAAAATGATTTCAAGGTTCGTTTTATTTTATTTTTAGGGTTTTGACATTCTCTCTTTCCTTCACGAATCATTTTTTTTCTTTTGCAGAAAATAAAGAGAAAGCTAGGGAGAAAATTACCTCCACCAAAGAATGCAACTAACACAGAGATCAAATCCAAAGGTATATATATGTTGTCACGCCATGTATGTAGGGGTTAAATCTAAAACCTTCTGCTTAAGAGACAGAAGCTCTCTCTCTCCACTGAGCTAGTTACATGCGCTTCATGCAAAACAAAATAGTTTCTCACTTTTTTTTGTTTAGTTCCCTGCCCCCTTGATTAGCTCAACGTTATTTGCTTTATTTGCAGCAATTATAATTCGTGAGCAAAGTGTGGCAGCAGACAAGGATGGCTTTGCTACAAGTCATAAGAACTTGACCTTGGATGAGCTTCTACGACAAATTAATCATCCTAATGCCAAAGTTCGCAAAAGTACTTTCATTACTTGGTATCCAAATTTCCTTTTCCTTTTTCTTTTTCATGTTTCATTACACGTTTTTCATGGTTGATCAAAATATGGATCAACTTTTTTTGTGTGTGTCCTGTGTGTTAGATGCATTACTTGGTATCCAAGACATTTCCAAAAGTCACCCTGCAGAGCTGCAGTCAAATAAATACACTATCGTCGGGCGTCTTAAGGGACGCATTTGTGATGTTGATAAGCAAGTGCGAACAGCTTTTTATAAACTGTTTGAAACTCATATCTTTCCTTTCTGTAAAGAAGAGGTAAAATTGTCTTTTTTTATTACCACTTCTTGTATGTTATTTCATCCTTATGCATCCTCTTTTTAAACTTGCAAGTTTTTTTTTTAATACATGTTCAGGATAACCAGCGCATCATAGTGTTACTTTTGATGCCATCCTTATTTCTTGCTATGGCTGGTACACTGATTGATGTTCGTTTGATGGCTTTCGATTTTTTGCACCTTGTTGTGGAATACTACCCGCCCACATTCTCCTTGTATGCTGAAAAGTTGTGTATACTTAAGATCATTAATTACAGAGTGTTTTCTTATACCTATGTTCTTTTGAAAGACATTTCTTGAATTTTCCATGTGCTACTTCATGCAGATTCTTGAAAACTACAAGGATATCATCAACCAGACAAACCATTTTTATGTGAAAGATAAACTCAATCTAAAGGTAGTTCTTTCCGGGCTGACACATTGCCTGTCACAGTTGCCATGTGATGAGAGCGACACTAAACCACATACAGAGGTATTTAATAATCATTTTCACACTGGTATATTAGCAAATGTTTGAGTTTAGAAGATTTGACTAGATTTATTAATATGTCTATTTGTTTTACAGAATGAAACACTACTCGCCTATGAACAAGATGATGCAAACGAAAGTGTTCGTATGTGCTATTTGTCTTCTTTTTTTCTCTCATCAAAATGTTACTTGGTCTATATGGCTCGAATCTTGTTTTCTTGAATATTTTTCTACGGTTTCTTTATAGGTTTTGCCCATGTTTCTGGGAGTTTGAAGGAGGTTGTTGGAGTCTTAATAAATTGTTTTCAAGATTTCATTCCACTGCTTCATGCTCCGCGAGGATATAATGCGCAATCATTAATTGACTGCGTACATCATATCCTTTGCAGTATACGTTATGCAACCAAGTTCTCTATTCGTATGCACACCGAAAGACAGACTTCATATGAAGAGGAAGTTACTCTGGATCAGGACATTGCATCAATGTTATCAAAAAACTTACTTGGTTCCTTTCCCCTTAATCCTGGAAACAATCTTTCTCAAAAGGTATTAATCATCACAATGCTACAATTAATTACTATAATATATAGCCAATATATGCTTAATATTTAATTTTTTGCTTACCATTAGATTTTTCCCTGCCATTGTTTGTATTTTCCCTAATGATTATATATTCGCATTTGCTTATTATCCTAAACACTTGGTTGATTGTTTACTTGATAGAATGATGAAAGCTACTTTCTCCTCAACGGCCTATTGACAGATCATTTGCGATTTGACACATCTCCTCTCTTCTTGCCAGTGTATACCAGAAGATAAGGACAAGCCGTCTCAACTTCACGAACAACCATGTATCTACTATTTACTACCTTGCTTTTTCCTGTTTGACCGGAGCTCCAAACTCAGAGAAGAGGTTCTGAAAAGAATGAGATTGATGGTTAGTGAAAACACTAATGCTATGCTGGAATCGTCAGTCCAACAAGACAGGGAGAGCAGTCGAGACTCATTGCATTTGATACAGTGCATTGTCTCTGTGATCCTGCTGATGCAAAAGGATGTCAAAGCTTGGAATATAATGTCACCATTCAAGTCAGAGATCGATTTGATTCTGCAAAACGTTATCATGTTGCTTGTTGCAGGTGGCTATTTTCTTTTATCTTCCTACTCAACCTTATATATATTGCAAAATGCATGTTGCTTATTGAGTTTATACCTCTTCTTTGCAGTCCTCGAGCTTGTCTGCAGAAGGAAAACATACAATGAAAATTGCAGGAGAGCGACTTAGGACTTGCTTAGTACGCTGTACAACTGTGACAGTAGAATGATTTGTTCTCTCACGTTGCGAATATAGATATATGACTTCTCTTTTCTTGTTTGAGAAAGCACCAAGTTAAATGACAACAGAAGGACGTTGAATGATTTAACAACTTTGAGAATCAAAAGTTACAAAAAAAACTTACAATCCCTATAAGAAATGAAGAAGCAACTAAAATACAAAATATTGATAAGCAATATGAAAGCTATGATTCATGCTTTGAAAGTGTTTCTTGAGGATTATTCATTCTTGTACTTTGTCTGAAGTAATGGTGAGGGATGGGTATTTGGAGAAAGAGTTCTCGCTTTAGTCAACCAATCTGTTTCACTTTCCTGCAGTTTTTTTTCAGTTATCTTCTCTTGTATGCAGGAGATTCACCTGAGGTAATATGCACATTCCTGTGGTTCTATCGATTTTGAGTATTTGGATCCGAAGATTGTGACAATGGTGTCTATTCTAATTACTTGGCCAGTCCTTGTTCTGTTTTTTTATGAGTTTGTAAGTTCTGAAACCGGCATTGTGAATAAAGAATGTTTATAAAGATAAAGACGGACAATGAAGCTATTGTGAAATCGGTTCTGACTGTGAACATTGAAACAACCAGAGTAACATAACATAATCCTCTGTGATATAAAATCAATAATTCACTAGCTTAACCTTTAGGGAAATGTTACACAAAGTGGCATATCAGGTTTCACATGATATAAGTATATTTTTATATATATCATGTGAAAATATGCTAAAGAGAGTTTCTGGGCTAAAGAAAAAAATCTTTGATACGCAACACTGTAAAAAACACTAGATAACTACCAATTCAAAACGTTTTTGGGCTGTCTTGAATCATGAACCTGAATCTGAGCTTGAGACTGATAAGGAAGAAGCTCACATTAGCTGAGAAAGGGCTACTGCAATCTGCGAACCGATAAGGGCATTGTTTTTCACAAGCGCTATGTCTGAAACTGTGTAAAGGAACTCAAAATTTATAATGCTGAGACATTGCTGCTTCGGGATACATATGCAAATTTCTGAACTACTTAAAGTGACTAAGATAGTGAAAGATTTTGGTGGAATAGTATAAAATTTTAAGGGAATCTCTAAAGAATGGATACTTGCTGCAAGTGAAGTGCCTCCAGTTAACTCATTTACCCGTGCAAGCAAGAACGGGGTTTCTGCATTTCCAGTAACGTTTTGTTCCCTGGCAAAACAAAAATCAAAATTCCGGTTTCAGATTTTGATAAAATAACAAAAATAGATGCAAAGCCCTTAATGTGTTCTGATGCAAGTATGCATGAAAGATATAAGCTTCTCCTTATGGACCTTGCTTCTGCAAGAGCACGCTGTGTTGCTGATTCGATAAGGTTTCCAGCGGCTGAATGCTGTTTAGGAATTGGAACAGCAAATAAAATCCCTGCCTGGCGGTTTAGCTTCATGTTTGCATCTGTCGAAAGCAGTTTTCTCGCGGTAAGTACTTTTAAGAAAAGAGAAATGTTGAGACAAAAGTCTACACTTGCCTATTACTCGAGCACAGTCTTCAGGGCTATCCACACGAGAAGGTGCCTAAAGAATCCAATATATCCACATCAGAACTATATATCTAAACAGAAGCAAGTGATTGAGATTAGTTCTCATGACACAATTTTGCACCTTACAGCCGCTTCTTTCAGTGAAAAATGCCGGAAACTCATTGCTCTTGTATGCAGCAACATATACTTCTTGAGTTTCCTGCATTTTCAACGAATAGCTCCTATCAAACTCAAACCTTGAAATTGCTGACTATTAAATATGGCTCTACGAATATATACCAAATATTCAAGAGTCTTCGGAATATCAAGTATGGATTTAACGCCTGCTGATATCACGGCTATAGGAGTCCTCCCAAGAGCAGTAAGATCGGATGATATGTCCATAGCTACATCACAACACACATATTAGCAGCGCATGAGTAGTGAATACTGGCTTCGATATCTAAACAGAGTTTTCTAACCATGTAGATAAAATTTTGAGAATTAAAAGTACAAAATGGAGATGAAACTCACTCTCGTTGGCATGCCTGTGCACACCTCCAATTCCGCCGGTTACAAAAACTTGGATCCCAACCTACAACAACCAAAGTTCTTCGGATGAAATGATACCAATATTACTGAAGAAAGATCTACGAAAAAAATGAGTTAACCATTGAAGCGAAAAACAAGGTTGCAGAGACTGTAGTTGCACCATTTCCTCTTGTAGCCACCTGAAGTAACAACATTTAGGCAAATATGCGGAGGAAGAATAAGAAAGCAGTCTCTGTTGATAAGAAAGTAAAATAACTGTGTTTGTCTAAAACGAGTTAGGTAAGCTTGATCGAAATGATGATGCAATTTTATTTTATGAACTTTTCTTGTATATACTATATTCATCCCCCTACATGACGACGAGTATGAAAACAATAATCTTAAACTGAATCAAGTCTTAAGTTGTCAGTTGTTACATTAAGATGGTGCAAATAAGAAGTGAGAGGAGAGCATAAAGTGACTCACAACATATGCTATGTCCCTGCCTGCAGTCTTCTGGACACTTTTCCCCAGAGATGCAAGACGTTCAAGCTCTTCTTCGTTCAAACCTGTTTAATACGAAATTAGCATATAAGGAGAAGAAAACACCTACAAGAAAGAAAATAAGAGTTTCTGCAACCAAATTGAGGATATATAAATATACAAAACAAACTACCAAAGATGTTATAACGATTCAAACAAAATGAAGTAATAACTCACCTATGCAAGGTACTCCGTTCAAGATAGCAATTGTGGCAGGGACTGCTCCATTTTCTCTCACAATTGACTCCACCTCTTTTGCTGTTTGCAGATTCTGTGGGTAAGGCATCCCTTCAACAATGCACAGTAACAGTTGAAATCAGACCAAGATTTAAGTTGTGAAAGACTGAAACCAATCTCAACTGGATGGAAACAGACAGAAAATAACTTAGGACAAAACAAACCATGGGAGATTATGGTTGACTCAAGAGCGACCACGGCTCGTCCGTTGGATATGGCTTCAGACACTTCTGGAGAAACCTTTACCAGACTCTTAAGCTGCTTTGTAATAGAAAGCAAATCAATATCAGAGTAAGAGACTGTAAAAAAACGAATCCGAGGATTAAAAAAAGGTGGATCTTTTTTTTAAATAAAAAAAAAATAGAGAAACCTTGTTGTTTGATTCAAGAGGGGAGATATGATTCTGGAGAGTTGAGATTCTATAAAGGGCAGAGGAAGAGGAAGAAGAAGAAGCCATTTCTCTTCAAGAAGTTGGCGATGCACGAAATGAAGAAGACGAAAGTACTTCTAACTCTTCACCGTTGTAGAAGAAACAAAACCAAATCAAACCGGATCTTAAAATGTGTACTAGTATTTCTAACCCGGTTCGGTTTGGTTCGGTTCATGATTGCGGATTGGTTCGGATGATTTCGGTATTGTAAGAAACGTTGGAGAGAGAGAGAGAGAGAGAGAGAGAGAGAGAGAGAGAGATCTTAATTTTAATCCGAGTGTTTGGGTCCGTTGGTTGGGAGCATATCTCCGATCCGATCTCAGTCGCCGTCGCCGGCATTCATCTCCGCCGTTTGCTGATCGTCCTCGCTCTGATAAGCTCTGTGTTCTTCTATCTCAATCTCCAAAAATCCGTAAGCTTCTTCAATTTTTGTTCCCGATCTCACCTAAAGTAATCGCGACTCGTGATCCAATGGTTGCGTTGTCTTGATCGTTGCCTAAATTTATCGGGCTATATTCTCATTCGCGCTAAAAAGCTGTCCCGTATGTTCCTTTTACAGATCATTTCAAGTTTGATCATACAAATCACAAGCCATGGATAAGTCGAGTGCTTTAGAGTATATCAACCAAATGTTCCCAACAGGTTAATTATTTTTTTTCACAACAGTCAGGGCTCTTTTTTGTACATCGATTATGGTTTTGGAGCTGTTTATCTTTTGATCCTGACTGTCTAGTTTCAGCTGCTGATCAACTGATGGATTCTTTATATTTGAATGCTTTAACATTAGTTTCAAAATGGACGTGTTTCCCTGTTTTACAGAAGCATCGCTATCTGGCGTTGAGCCACTTATGCAAAAGATTCATGGTGAGATTCGCCGCGTTGATGCTAGCATACTCTCTGCTGTTCGTCAACAGGTTAGCTTTTTATTCCTTATTGCTCCCTTACTTCAGTTTATTATGTGAAAGTTAGTCGTAGGCTCTAGATATGTTTTGAGTTTACAAATGTTTGTAGCTCCCCTTTTGTTTTTTATACTTAGTGTAGTGTGGAACATCTCTATATGGATTTCTTGTGGATGTGTACATTGAGTCAATAATTTCTTGTGGATTTGTTTCTTTGTTGAAAGAAAAATATATGGTTTTGAATCTTATTCTTGGAATGGAAATCATACTCCAGAGTAACTCGGGAACTAAAGCGAAAGAAGATCTTGCTGATGCTACTCGTGCTGTGGAGGTTAGTTTTCTCATTGGTTGTTATGTATTGTATGCATTCTGTTAATATATCATTTCTTTTTCGTTTCTCCTATCTATTCATTCGCAAGGGGATTTGATTTTGGCTTTGAATTAACACAGGAACTCTCCTATAAGATCCAAGAGATAAAATCCAAAGCTGAGCAAAGTGAAGCAATGGTGCAGGAAATTTGCCGTGACATTAAGAAGTTGGATTTTGCTAAAAAGAACATAACCACGACCATCACTGCTCTTCATCGTCTCACAATGTTAGGTCAGTTAGCAGAAATTTACTTAACGTATCTGGTCATAGTATCCTGAATTCAGAATCATACCTTAAGTGCAATGAAGCCCTATATAAATAGGGTTCCAAGTTATCCATAGTGTTTCTGGTTAATCAACTTGTGGATCTATGTTAATTTTAGTATGGTAGTTAGATATATGCCATCAGCGTACTATAAGTTAGCCAAGTACACGAACCACATTGATAAATTTCGCTACCTTGCTATGGCAGTCTCTGCTGTTGAACAGCTCCAGGTGATGGCGTCAAAAAGACAATACAAGGAGGCAGCTGCACAGCTGGAGGTATCTTTTATTTTAATTCAGCAATCTTATGCGTTGGTTGTAGAGCTCACTTGCTTTTTAGGTTTATGTTCACCCAGCTCTTTGTCATTTTGACAATCAATTGCAACCCTAGGACACTTAGCTGGATTTCTTACCAGATGACTATTCTCACTTTCGGATTATATCTTTAAAATTTTGATTTTTATAATATGTTTCAGGCCGTAAACCAATTATGTAATCACTTCGAAGCGTACAGGGATGTTCCTAAAATCATGGAACTGAGGGAAAAGCTTAATAATATTAAGCAAGTCCTCAAGTCTCATGTATTTTCTGATTTTTCGAGGTAATGCCTCTAGTGTTCCTACCGTAATTTATGCTAAAATAATTCTAAATAGCCAAAAGAGGTCCACTGCAGTTCTAGTGATTGATCCTGCCTCTCTTTCTTAATTTTGCAATAGGATGTCAGAAATTAGTACATGAGAGTAGTATAGTATCTGCATAGGGATTAGGTTATTGACTGCTTCTTTTTGGTGCTACACTCCTAATTGTTGGGTTTTATATAAAATCCCCCCCCCCCTCCCATTATCCACATCCCCCTTTATTTGTTGATTTCCTAAAAGGTACTTTTCCTAAAAACTGTATATTGTTGTGATCTCAGTTTAGGTACCGGGAAAGAGACAGAGGAAACAAATTTGCTACAACAGTTATCTGATTCTTGTTTGGTTGTTGATGCTTTGGAGTCATCTGTCAGAGAAGAGTTAGTAAACAACTTCTGTAGCCGGGAGCTAACCTCATATGAACAAATTTTCGAAGGAGCTGGTATGTTGTAGAATGCCGTACAATTTTCATGTATTGTCTTACATAATTGCTAAGTGGTTACTTGGTGGCAGAATTGGCAAAGCTGGATAAAACAGAGCGGAGATATGCATGGATAAAGCGTCGAATCCGTACAAATGAAGAAATTTGGAAGATTTTCCCCGCTTCTTGGCATGTGCCTTATAGACTTTGCATCCAGTTCTGCAAGAAAACAAGGTATTGCTTCTTGACTTTTTGATGAACTTTTCTGGCCTTCTCCTATCTTCATATTTGATCAGATATTCTTCATTTTTACCCTTGGCGCTGGTAAAAAATTGCATGGCAGCATAACACCCTATTTTTCTTACCTAGATATTTGACCCACACTTCTATTCTTACATCGTAGCTACATAACAACCCTACTTTGCGTTGTGTTAATGAAATTCGATAAAGATGAAAAATTTTGATACAGAAAAATTTTCTTCGTATATGAGTGACAAGTTTTTATGGAAACTATAACAAATGCATAATTTATAATAGCTACTACTAATTAAAGATCGGTTAAATCTTTTAGATAAATGTATAAAAGTACCACATCCCCTTTTGATAGAATTGTTGCAAGTATCTCTCTAAGTTCTGGTTCAGTACATGTATGATTCTTTTTTGGTGTGTATGCTTTGCTGCATTGTAGTAGTCACTATGCTGTGAAAGATATAGCGTCAGTATTAACTGTTAATCTTAATCTAACAACAATATGTAAACTTCTTAAACGTCATGTGTTCCCATCATTTTTTTCAGGAAACAAGTAGAATCTATTCTGGTCAACATGAAAGAGAAACCAGAAGTAGCGACGTTGCTACTGGTCAGCCATACTCTCTCTGATCAATTGTAGCATACACATTAAATAGTCTTTATATATATCAGATGGATGTATATCTATAAGAGCATTGTTTCACCTGAATCACCTCTGAAGAGAATATCTGATGATTATAAATCTTATTATCCTGTCCCTCATTTTCGGTGTCATGAATTCCTGTTACTTCGTGATATTTTGTGGAATGTTTCAGGTTTTTATTAAAACTTTATGTGAATGATTAGGCACTACAAAGGACAGTGGAGTTTGAAAAGGAACTTGAAAAGAAATTTGGTGGTGATGTTCCTACTAGTGATGTCGGAGATGACATTGAAGAAATTGGTACATGGGAAAACAATAGCCAGAATATATCCAAAATACGCAAGAAGTATGAAAAGAAATTTGCTGCTGGTCAAGAATCCGGGGAAAATGTATGTTTTAAGTTCTTCATATGTACTGTACTATCGAAAACTGTATAGTGTTGTTTTATGATCGCATAAATTTTATGATATGATAATTTTTACGCTCTGACTCAACAGGAAAAGACCGGAAACAAAGATTTATCTGCTCCTGGGGCTGGGGTACATTCCCTTTTCTTGTTTTCTACTTCTCATTTTGGCTGTTGTCATTTCTATTGTAGTTCTGGAGTTTCTTAAAAAGCAAGCGAAAGTGGCTAGTACTAGGCATAACATTGCTTTTATAGAAGACTTTCCTTATCCATTTGAGCTATTCTATCATAGTATCATTTGAATGATTGCTTTATTCACTGATGTAAATCTCGACCTGGCAGTTCAATTTCCGTGGAATTATCTCTTCTTGCTTCGAACCTCATTTAACCCCATATATTGAGTTGGAAGAGAAGACACTTATGGAACGCCTGGAGAAAGTTGTTCTGGTAATTTAATTTTTTCGCTTAACGAAATTGCTTTTGATCCAAGCTTTGTCTAGTTCTCATAATATTCATTTCTTTATCAGGAGGAAACATGGGATATTGAGGATGGAAGTCAAAATAATGTTTTACATAGCAGCACTCAGGTGAGTACCTAGGCAAGCCACTTTAAGTAGGGTTTCTGAGAGAGTTAACTTTGACAAAGATTTACATCTTTATTCATTGTATTAAATGATTCACGACTTGCACTAGGTTGTGGCACGGTAGTTTGATTCTTTATACAGATGCGTTAGAGAACTCTCTACTTGAAACCTAGAACTAACTCTGTCATTACCCATTGAGCTGAAAAAAATAACCGGGTCTTGTCTTGGGGATATTTGAGTAGTTGGTAGGAAAAGTTTTCTATGTGAAACTGGATGTATCATAACCAATTTGATATTAGTAGATTAGCCTGTGAGAACTTGGTAACATTCCTATACGAACTGTATCTGTCACATTACATCATATCTTCTGTAGCCATTCAAATTTAGTTTTGTTACGAAGTTTACTATTTGCTTTGTTTGCAGTTGTTTAGCGATATAAAGAAGAGCTTGAAACGGTGCAGTGTTCTCACTAAGAACCAGACTTTATTCAATTTGTTCAAGGTACATTTTTTATTCGTCGATATGGATTTTATATATGTACTGGGTATTCGGGCAATGTTTTATTATTTCTAAGAACTAGCTTTTTTTGTGGAGTATCATAATTTTTTATTTGGAGAAACCTTGTCGTTAGATCAGCCTTTCAAGCCGCCTAGGTTTCTACAAGGGAATACACATGTGCTCTTTAATAGTGTTTGAAGACCAATTTAAATGCTCAAATTCACGGTCCAGTATTAGATGGATGGCGATTCCGAGTTCATTCTTTCGAAATGGTTTCCTCTTTACAGGTCTTTCAACGAGTTCTGAAGGCATATGCTACAAAGCTATTTCTTAAGCTCCCAAAAGGAGGCACTGGTATCGTTGCTGCAGCCACAGGCATGGACGGGCAGATAAAGGTGCTGAGCATCTCTGCGTTCTTCCTGTTTCTCATGTCTGCGTTGCGACTTAGTTTATCCTTTTTATCTATTCTATGCAGGTCTCGGACAGAGATGAAAGAGTGATATGTTACATTGTTAATTCTGCCGAGTATTGCCACAAAACAGTAAGCTTGTTTTTTGTATATTATTCTGTTTACTTCCCTCTTTTCACCTTCAACATTCAGCATATGCGTTATATATGTGTGTAGCCTGTTGGGAGAGGTTAATTGGGGTGTATCATATGGTTTTATTTTAATTTTAAGCTATCAATCTTCACATCAAGTTCCAAGAAACTTTCATGGGCTTAGTTACTTTCTCAATGTTGTTGTGATGTGATCTTATACCGAAGTTATTTGTTGGGAAATTTTCTTAAATACCTGTGACGTGGTACATTTTCAAATATATTTTCTGCTGCTTCTATATAATGCAAACTGTTATGTTGTTCCGGGATACAAGATGTGTGTCGATGTCAGTAGGATTCTATCAAAAAGTTTCGGTTAACTGAATGACAGTTGGCACTTGACAAGAATTGTATGTTATTTGTATCGCAGTCTGGTGAATTGGCAGAAAAAGTCTCAGAAATTATTGACCCGCATTATGCTGAAGGCGTAGACATGTCAGAGGTCCAGGTACTGATTACATGAAGGACCTATAATTTTCTTTGTTTTGTTACTTATTTTGGATTCTTCTCGAGCTGTGTTTCTGTGCAGGATGAATTTTCTGCCGTTATAACAAAGTCATTGGTGACGCTGGTCCTTGGAATTGAAACTAAATTTGACAATGAAATGCTAGCAATGACACGTGTTCCATGGGGAACACTTGACAGTGTGGGTGACCAGTCTGGGTAAGATCTAACTGGAGTTTAAAGCTTTAATTGTTTCTGATTATATGACCAAGTGTAAGTAACATGCACTTATATCTTCTTGCAGGTACGTGAATGGAATAAATACAATTCTAAGCGGCAGTATTCCTGTCCTTGGGAACCTCTTAACACCAGTTTACTTCCAATTTTTCCTCGACAAGGTAATTATGTAGAAAGTATTGTTTGAATGCCTTTATGATGTGATGGATTTACGGTGCTTATTGTATAAAATAGAAAGATCTATTTATATTCTACATCGTTCATCAAACGTACTTCATTACTCTCTACTAATACTTGAACAGTTGTTGCCTAAAGCTATTGACAAGAATAGTTCCAGTGTTTAGACTTGACCAACTTTATAGAAAACCTCTTATTAGTAAAACTTTGTGCAGCTGGCATCATCCCTTGGACCACGGTTCTATGCTAATATTTTCAGATGCAAGCAACTATCCGAGACTGGAGCTCAACAGGTAAGCCTCCATGATCTATGTTCTCCATGTGCCTGACTCTAATTCTCTCCAGTGTAATTTCCTTAGTCAACTAGTGACTTGGCTTAAATCCATGTGAAAATAATTGTTTACCTAGCTAGTTTGTGAGGCGTATCCAGACACTAGTGCCAACCTCATTTTGTTTATGTCACATTCCCTGCTTTTGTTGCTGTTGAAGTGATTGTTTGGTCTTCGTTATTTATTCAATTCATTTCCTTAACTTCATTACTACTGTACTAGTATTCTTGGAAGCATTCATGCGAGGAATAATCGTATTCATGCTTTGAGAGTTAAAATGTGGCTGCAGGAGATCACTCTCACATATCATGTATCTGAGCCTTCTTTTTCAGCTGTTAAGAGTTGGAACATGACTTATCTGTCTTTTTGTTTTCACAGATGTTACTAGATACGCAAGCCATGAAGACGATTCTCCTAGAAATTCCTTCCCTTGCTAGACAGGTTCGCTCATCAGTACCTATTTATGTATACGTGCATCTGGTGGTGGCTCTGTATTTAGAAACAATGGGTATCACCTTTGCCCAAATACCTGATCCCTAAATCTGATATTGATTGATCTTTGATAATAATATATCATTGCAGACTTCAACTGCTGCCAGCTATTCCAAATTTGTGAGCCGTGAAATGAGCAGAGCTGAAGCACTCCTTAAGGTCATACTCTCCCCAATCGATTCAGTGGCTGACACTTACCGTGCACTGTTTCCAGAAGGAACTCCCATGGAGTTTCAGCGCATCTTGGAACTTAAGGTGATTTTTTCTTTTCTTAATCCATTTTAGTACTTAGATTCTCTAGAAACCAAATGTTCACAATATTGTATATATATTATATATCAGTTTGGACCTTTCACAACTAACTCTGAACCATTTTCTGCTGTTGATGCAGGGCCTTAAAAAAGCTGATCAGCAGAGTATACTTGATGATTTCAACAAGCATGGCCCAGGACTTACACAGCCCTCTGTTTCAGCGGTAATGCGACAACCGGTTCCAACCACACCTGCGCCGCCAATGGCAATCACTAATCAGGCTACGGCCGCTGGGTTCATAGCAAACAGCGAGGATGTGTTGACGAGAGCAGCGGCTCTTGGCAGAGGAGCTGCAACCACAGGCTTTAAGAAGTTCATTGCTCTTACTGAAGCTGCGAAAGACCGCAAAGATGGGCCTTTAAGGAGACTCTTCAACGCTTGATTTGTTTTTTTTCTACATCCATCCCAACTTTTTCTTTTGTCATCTCTTTTCTACCTCCATTTTGATTTTTTTTTTTGCATTTCCCTTCGTAGTTTCACTTTTATGTGTGTTTCTGTGTTAGGTATAAATCAGAGGACATAGTGTTTTCATGTACCATGTGGAAATAAAAGTTATAAAATTTAAATTATATTTAAAAGAAATTTTATTAATTTTATATTTTATTATTTGCTTACAATATTTTATTTTAAATTTTAATATAAATATATGTAAAATTAAAAGATAATAAATTATTTTATAATTTAAGTTTAATAATATATATTTAAAACTATAATCTTGGAAAAAATGTTTATTCTTTTGGGTCAAAATATAGTAAATTAATTTTTTAATCTATTTGTTTTGGTTAAAATATATTAAATCGAATTCTATAAAATTAAGAGAAATTTTTGTTTAGTGTACAGTTATGAAAACATAAAAGTAAATAATATTTCTATAAATTGGAGATATTTAAGAGAAACTAATGGTATTGAGACTAGAAAATGTATATTTTTTTAAAAACTGCATTAATTTTGAAGAAGGATTACTTTAGTATAAAAGTTATATAATTACAAAACAGAATTAAATAATATTTTAAAATTTGTAAGTATCATTATATATTTAGTCCTTAAATTATATTACTTATTGTTATATTAATAATAATGTAAGTTTTTATCTTATTCTAAAAAAAATATCAAAATATAAATCAATATTAAATGTAGATCTATGTCACTACTGAAATAATTATAATAGCTCAAGAAAAAAAAACAAAGTCCGGTCACATGCAGACTAAAAATAGTTATCTATAATTAATTTATTTTAATAATATTAAAATTAAGTTTATAATCAAAAAATGAAGTTACGATTACATATTTTTATTTTTTTTAAAGTACAATATTTCACATATAAAATATAAAATAATTTATGTAACTGTACATATCATTCATTATTTAAAAAAAAATAACATAATATATATTTATATATTATAAAATAAAAATATCTATATTATTTTAAAAGAAATAAATTAAATATCATATATTAACTCTTATGGTAATATTATATATTAATCATTCCCTGCTCTACCAATAAAAATAATGATAATATATATATATATATATATATATATATATATATATATATATAATTTGATAATATCCAATTTTTTAAAAACAAATTTATATTTATTTCTTTAAAATAATAAAATTACACACTTAGATTTAATTTAATTTATATAATTAAATAAGATTCATTATTTTAATTAAAAATATAATATTAATATACATATATATATATATATATATATATATATATATATATATTATAATTTAATATATATTATTTTAAAATAAATATAGCATGTACTAAATTTTATGATAATTTTAAAATTATATAATGCTACTGTTTTACCAATCATTCTATTTTTTTAAAAAAAATTAAGAACATAATTTCTGCAACATATCGGTTCATCATAATGTTAATGTGTTATTAGACGTACCAATCGAGACCTTTGGTCTGGTGGAAACAACGATAGAGTTAACTAATCTGAACTGGATCCAACTAAAATAAATGTTATCCTATACCAGATATAATTTTCAAAATAGCATTAGTTGGGTTTAGTGATTAGATTTTAAGAAGTGAGGTTAAAATAAGTGTTTAGAGTTTAAGTAGATTTTTCACACACAGAGTTTAAATTTCTTTATCATATTATCATTTAAGTAGTGTTATTTTAGATTCTTTTGTTATTATATGCTATCCGGTCATAATTTTTTTTTTTCAATTGCCATGTACGTAATTTGCTCTAAACAGAAAATAAAAAGATATGTGTTAATTACAAATGGGCCATATTATTAGATCCAGTTCAGATTAGTTGAGATTACTATGTGTTAATTACAGTGGCCAATAGGGCTCGACGTTTGGTATGTTGGATGTTTAACTTTGAGAAGCTACATGGGAGATAGGATGGCTCTGGTTCGAAACTGTATGATCTGACTATTGAGGGTAAAAAGTAAATTTGGTTCTAGTGTTTTTAATTTCTGGATAAATTGTGTGTTAGTTTCCTTTTTTTTCCTCAAACTACAACATATATTATTTGTTGTTGCCTTACTAAAAGGATTTTTTTTTAAAAAAAAAACTTAAATAGCACTACAAACCAGATATAATTAGATTATTTTTTTACAAAACTTTGGGTTAGTAGATTTTAAGAGACGAGATTAAAATAAGACTTTAGAGTTTAACGTAGTTTTGTGTTCAAAAAAGAGAGTTTAAAGTAGTTTATCAAATTATATCTATATAATGTTATTTTATAATTTTTATTAGGTGTTTTGTCCACACTATTGGGATTGATATTTTTACAAAAAAAATCTAAATAGATATATCATCAATTTAAAACTATTAGAATATTTTTCATGTTTTTGCAATATTTAATAATTAATTAAGTATTAAATTTTATATATTAGGTAAAATTTATTTTATCACGCAAAATAAACATCAAAACATTCATATATACATAAAGTTATATATATGAATTTATATTTATTTGGAAAATACTGTGATGTAAGATATTTTGGATGACATAATATAAAATCTTTTAGATAACGATAATTATTAATTTAATGAAATTTGTTTTTAATTTATGGGTAAATATATATTAACAAATATAATCTAATAATTTATCAAGGATAATAAAGACTTTAAACACTCTAATTTTTAACATGATAGCAAAAATATTACTTCGCAAATAATATAATATAACATTTTGAATTCTCTACAAAATTTTGTTTAGAAATTATTACAATAAATGATTTTGATTGTCTTAAGAAAATTATCTTAAAACAAAGATGATTAATTATATTTTATGTGATATATATTTTAAATTAGAGATGCTGTAATATCAATAAGCCAAATATAATATAAACATACATATAATATTTTAATATTACTAAAGTAAATATATTTTAAAATCATTGAAAAATGATAAGTAAGCTAAACTAAATTACAACCTAGTATTATTAAAAATATTGGAGTTTTGCTCGCCCATGCGGACATACATAATAATCTTAATAATAGTTATTCATATATTTATTATGTTTTAAAGATTATGATAAGTTATTTTTTATATTTTTAATCAATTTATTTTTCTATGATTATCTATTTTTATCTCGGTCTTTCTTTTTAACACAACAAAAAACTTTAAAATTATGAAACATAATTACAGATCAAATATTCCACACAATAAAGAAAGTAAGAAGGGGAAATTTGATATCTTTTAATCTACTTTATATTTTTAAACGATAAATATGCATTAAAAATTTACCAAAAAATATTGAAACATACAAAATCCAAGTAAGATTTAGTTGGTTTAATTGATAAATTTATACATGACTTATATTAATATTTCATAAGTTTTATTATTATAGTTAATTATATAATAATAAAAATAATTATTCTTTACAAATATATCTAACTGTTTAAAAAACTAAACAATTAACCACATATTCATAACATTATTACATAGGCAACTCTCTAAACTTCATATCAAAACATAATTTTTTTATAGATTAAACAGTAATAAAAAACAGACGTGAAATAACTACCATTACCTTAGATAATTTAGAATATCTTAATTGTAATTCTAAATTGCATGTGACATAATCGATTTGCTTCCAAGTCTTTCAAACTCAATGTTTTTAATAATATATTTACTTATTATTGCGATTAACTATAGATAAGTAGATTAACTTTGTTTTTTTTTTTCTTGAAAAAAACTTCTCTAACAATTGTGCTATTATGTAGTACACTACAGAAGAAACAAATTTGTGTCAGAAACAAATTTGATGTGTCAGAAACAAATGCCATGTCTGCTCAAACTAAGAAGAAACAAATTTGTGTCAGAAAGTTAATTCGTGATCATTCAGTTATACTACATGTGTCAGTTCTCCTCTCCTGCAGTACTCTTAGACCATTATTATTTCTAAAAATCATTCACGGTTTCTTTTATAATTTTTTGTATCTTAATTTTAAAATATTATGATGTAATTTTTTTTTGAATAATACACATATATATATATATATATATTAAAATAGAATTGGTTTAATATTACTAAACCAAATATGATATAATAAAAATATAAATATCTATGTCTATATTATTTTAATATTACTATAATAAATATTTTAACTATTATCATTATATTTTTATAAAAAATAAATGATAAATTATTAGCTAAATCGCCCAAATTATTTATTAAGAATAATAATTGATCATAAATATGACCAAACATAAATTATGAGGAGCATGAACTTAATGAATAATTGTTATTGATAAATTAATTCAAATGTTATCAAAAATTTTAAATCAAATTTCAAATTATTTATATATGACAAAGTTTATTATTGTTAGAAAAAAATATTTTTTTGGTAGAAAAAAAACAAACACTAATAAATCAAATTTTAAAATGTATATATTATCGATGAGTTTATATAAACAAATCTCAAATATATAACATTTTAATACCAAAACATAGATATAATCCTTTCATGTAATATTAGAAAATAATTTTTCATATAATATTAATAATATAATATGAAATATTTGTATAAATTATAACTATCATATTTTTCTTAAAACTATTTCTTATAATATAAATATTATAATTTTATTTATTAAAATCATTGAATAAATATGATAACATCAATTATATATATAGATGAAATTGTAATTATCATGTTTCCAAAACTATTAATTATTAAAATATAATGAAATATTTATTAATTATTGAAATAATCTTAAAATAATGGAGAAGTTGACACATAAGCACAATCACTTTATAAATAATAATATAGAAGAGATTTCACTAGTAAAAGTATAACTTTTTTTTGAAGAAATGTCAATATGATCATTTTTTTTATCAAAATCAATATGATCATTAGTAATCTAATATCAGCAACAAATCTTCTTTGTTACAAAAGTATATTACAAAAGGATGTATCTAAAGATTTCATGTGACTATTTTCTGGTAAAGAATAAAAAAAAGCGGCAAAGTAGCCGTTGGGTAAACGGATTTCGAATGACTCCTCCAAGGGGGCTGCCGCCTCCAACGTTCAAAAGATTATTGGATTCTCTTCAAATTAAAGGTTCAAACCGACGTCGTTTCGTTGTAGTCATACGCGGTTTTATAACCTCAGAGACTCTTCGCTCGATCCTCATCTCTCTCTCTCTCTCACTGACTCACACTCTCATCGGAAGAAGGGAAGAAAGAAGAACGATCTTCGCTCTCCTTCTTCTACTCTCAAGATTGGATTTTTGTTTCTGGGTCTGAGGATAAGAAAACGAAAGTGATGGCTGCCGTGAATGGGTACCAAGGAAACACTCCGGCGGATCCTCCGGCTTCAAACGGGTCAAAGCAATCTGCGCCTCCGACTAAGACTGTTGACAGCCAATCTGTTCTCAAAAGGTTTCTTCTTTTCCCAATCTTGATTCTTTTCTCATTGCTGTAACTGTCATGCATCTTTGCACACAAACTGTTCGTTGTAATGCCTCTTAGAGAATCTACACACATTGAATCAGATCTTAGTACTTTGCCCTAATATTTGATTTGTTTTCCTAATATTGATTCTCGTTGTTTAACTGCAGGCTGCAATCTGAACTAATGGGCTTGATGGTAAGTTTCATCATCTTTTTTGTAAATCTTGAAGTACAATAGTTAAGATGCTCATCATATGAGGCTTGACTTGGGTTTGCTTTTTTTTTCAGATGGGTGGTGACCCGGGAATATCAGCTTTCCCAGAGGAAGACAACATCTTCTGTTGGAAAGGGACGATAACAGGAAGCAAAGATACTGTCTTTGAAGGAACTGAGTACAGACTCTCCCTCTCTTTCTCCAATGACTATCCTTTCAAACCTCCAAAGATCAAGTTCCACACTACTTGCTTCCACCCCAATGTTGATCTCCATGGCAACATCTGCTTGGACATTCTTCAGGTGAGTCCAAGTACCTTCTTCCACTTGTGCGCTACACAAAATCAGACAAGTAACCAATCTTCTTTTTAAGCAGGATAAATGGTCATCTGCATATGATGTGAGGACAATCCTACTATCCATTCAGAGCCTTTTGGGAGGTAAGCATTTTGATTTCCTTCCTGTCAACCGTTAAAATCCAGTAATATTAATGTGTTTTTGCGATGTTTGTTCAGAACCGAACATCAGCTCACCACTGAACACTCAAGCAGCGCAGCTCTGGAGCAACCAAGAAGGTAGAAAAAATTGTTTTCACATTCATCTTCTGCCATTATAAGTTGCTTACGCCTCTTTTGTATTCTTGTACCAGAGTATAGGAAGATGGTTGAGAAGCTCTACAAACCTCCCAGTGCATGATGATATCTTCAAGTTGTTCTGATTCGTAAACCTCTCCACATGCCTTTCATGAATGACTTTTAGAGACCAAGCAGTTTGTGTCAGTGTCATTCATTTGCTCTATAATTTGTTTCTGATCATCAACAGTTTTTTATCTTTAACATTCTACGTTATACGATGTGAGCTTTTTCAAGAATTAATCAGAATATTACATTCTTCTTATTATTCATTTCAACCCCAAAAACAACAGAAGTTCAAAGTAATACAATCATCATTTCTTATTGTTGAATCAAGGAACAAATAATGGTTAACAAATAATGCCTCATCAAGCTTTTGAAAAAATCACTAAGTTAAGAAAGGCCACGGACTTTTCCAGTGACGGTGTCAATGTCAATTTCATAGAAGCAAGGTCTTGTCGGAAGTCCAGGCATAGTACTCATCGTACCAACCAAAGGGTATATGAATCCAGCTCCAATACTCGCTCTTACATCTCTTATCGGCAACACAAACCCCGAAGGTGCTCCTTTCTTTGATGCATCATGTGAGAATGAGTACTGTGTTTTCGACATGCATATAGGAAGGTTGGAGAAACCTTGCTGAGTATACATCTCAATCTGTTTCTCAGCCTGCATTCACATCATCACAGTCATATAACTTCTAGAAGAAGGAATAACAATGTTTGGACTATTCTAAAGTCGATCACCTGCTCTGAGTATTCAACACCACTGGCTCCATAGGACTTGGCAATGGCCTCAATCTTATCTTTGATGCTAATGTCCAACGGGTAAAGAAGCCTAAGTGGTTGTGTAACGTTTTGACAAGCTTTCTCAACCGCAATGCCAAGATCCACCTACAAAACAAACATGTAACAAGATAAAAACCCATCTGTCAAGACAGTTTAGAAGAGAGATAAGATTTATCCTTTACCGCTCCTTTGCCACCATGAGCATGGTGGGAACAAATCACAGCATCAAAAGCACCAGCATCCATCGAAACCTTCCTCACTGCATTCAGCTCCGCTTCTGTATCCGTCGAGAACACATTCACAGCCACAACAACATTCACACCATACGCCTTCATGTTCGATATATGCTTCACTAGATTCACACAACCAGCTTCCACCAAGGAAACATCCTCGCTCACATACACGTGATCAAGCGGCCTCCCGGCAACAACCCCGGGCCCACCACCATGCATCTTCAAGGCCCTAACAGTCGCCACAACAACCGCACACTGAGGCCTCAGCCCGCTGTAACGGCACTTAATATTCATAAACTTCTCCGTCCCAATATCACAACCAAAACCAGCTTCGGTCACAACAAACCCACCAGGTCCAACCAGCTTCAAAGCAATCTTATCCGCAACAATAGACGAGTTCCCATGAGCTATGTTAGCAAAAGGACCGGCGTGAACCAGCACAGGCGTCCCTTCTAGCGTCTGCATGAGCGTAGGATGAATAGCGTCTTTCATCAGGACAGCCAAAGCTCCACCAACACCGAGATCATCCGCAGTAACAGGCTCCCCACTCCTGCTGTTCCCAATCACCATCCTCCCAAGCCTCTCTCTCATATCCTCAAGAGAAGTCGTCAGAGCCAAAACAGCCATAATCTCACTAGCAACAGAGATATCAAACCCCGTCTCTCTACTCATCCCTTTCTCCTCAGTCCCCTGACCAACAGTAATCCCCCTCAAGAACCGATCATTAACATCCATCACCCTCCTCCAAGTAACAGAACCAGGATCAATATCAAGCCTCACAAACCTCCTTACCTCCTCCAAAGTAAGCTCCTCAGGACACGTCTTCAAAACCCCAATCTTCCTCAAACGCCTAAACATAACGTCACTGAAAAAACGCTCCCCTTCTTTGTTCACAGGACACAGCCTGTTGAAGAGAGCCTTGTCCGATTGTGTAGCCTCGTGGAACATCCTAGCGTCGATGGCAGCAGCTAAAAGGTTGTTGGAAGCGGTGATGGCGTGGATGTCTCCGGTGAGGTGGAGGTTGAACTCGTCCATGGGGATCACCTGGCTGTACCCACCACCAGCCGCACCTCCTTTGATCCCAAAGGTGGGGCCTTGAGACGGTTGGCGAAGACAAGTAACTACCTTTTTGTCGAGGTGAGCTCCCAGGGCTTGGCAGAGACCTACTGTTGTAGTGGACTTGCCTTCTCCGAGAGGGGTCGGAGTGATCCCTCCGACCACGACGTAGTAGCCGTCTTCTCGGTCTTGAAGCTCATCAAATGCAGACAACAAAACCTAAAAACAGAACATAAAGGTTTTGATTATGTCGGAAAAGCAGTGAGGAGAGAGAAGGGGGAATAAAAAAAGGAAAGACCTTTGCTTTGTATTTGCCGTAGAGATCGTAGTGGAGAGGGGAGAGGTTGAGAGATTTGGCGATGTCGGAGATGTGTAGAGGCTCGACGGAGTTGGCAATGTCGATGTCGGAGGGGACAGGTGTCACGACGTGGAGCTTTCTCGATGATGAGGAGGTTGTTTTTGTTGTTGTTGTTGGTGTCATCACTGACTGAGAAAGACAACAGACAAAAATCTGCTTCGATTTTGGGGATGTGTATGGCCATGATGCGATAGGTGGAGGAGGATGAGGAAATGGGAGATGACGATTGGTGGCGACGACCATGATAGTGTTTTCTTGTCTTCGTCCTTTTTTAATTGTTCTTTCATGAACATATAATAATCGATGGTGTTAAATGACGGTTTCGCCCTTTATCTATAAGCTGCTAAGCGCAGCCCATAGCAAAGGCTCACATTCGCTGATGATTAAGCAAGTAGATGTAGTTCATTTGCAGAGAATGCTAGTTTGAAGATATTGAGAATGAAGGTTGATATAGGGGGAGATGATCATGTTAATAAATTTTATGTTGTTTGCACACCAGATTTTGTGTTCTTGTTTATATGTTTTGGAGTGAGCAATTCTGAGATGGCTTTGATGATCACTATGAATACACTTGTGTGTTTGGCATGGTGTAATCTTAGTATGAGGTCTATATTTGCTATTTTTCATAGCTTGTGGTCAAATATTCCTTTGTTTTTAACATCTAGAATACATTATATATCTCGTGTTGTGCCACTGCTCATTGTCTTCAAACAACTGTAATTTTCACGAACTCCCATGAATCTAGGCTTCAATCTTCCATGTCTGTAAAAGTTCAGCACCAAGTACGCTAGCACCCAACGCACACTAATGACACAAAATGATTGGTCATCCAAGCTCACCACGAGCTCTAAGCAATAGTCAACTCCACCACACAAAGAGTCAGCACCAACGCCACCACACTAAACTAAGTTCACATCGATTTCCATGAGACAATGCTTCAAAATGTACTTCAGTATCAAGGAAACCTTTTTTCTTTATTCTCTAAGGTCTAACTTTATCGTAAGGCACGATTCTTGTTTTGCTTTATGGAAAACAATTATTTGTGCTGAAGCATATATCCTCTTTTCTTTACATGCTCGCCAAGTCCACATACATCACAAAACACTAACTCCATTATTTCACAAACTGATATAAAACATCTCTGCAAACTGCATCTTCATTAGTTCATCCTGGATTAACGGTGAAGTCTTTCCTGATTCCAATTTTCTTTTGCAGTGATATTGAAGATACTCCAAAAGCTAAAGCAACAGAAATGAAATTCCATAGCCGCAAGAAATTTCATTTATCATCATCACCTTTACATTATCTTTTTTCTTAAATAAACAAAGAATACACAAATGACATTCCTAAACATTTACACAGATACTTGTCGTGCATATGCGTCTATATAACAATAATAATTAACAAACAAACAAATATTGAATAAATATATACACAAACACACTGACATAGACGCACATAACCAATTATATAAACATTCATACGAACGATGATGATGATTCATGACTGTAAAGAGGCAACGAGAAGAGCAGAGCCAATGCTAGAACCATCTTCCATGGCTTTAACGACCACGTATTGGCTCACTTCTTCTCCTAATATCTCCACCAAAGCTTCTTCCATGTATTCTCTAAACATAGTGTAGTTCATGTACAGACCTCCTTCTACTGCAACCACTGTTCTTTTCTGCATCTGGGTTTCGCTTCTGCTTCTCCCACTCGTGATTCCTCCGCTACCATCTCGACCTATCTTCTTCAAAATCCCTGCAATACCCGCTGCTGCTAGCCTCCCTGCTCTTCGTGTCACCACGTCGCATACCTTTACCACAAGTTTTCTCACCTTCAACGGTACATCTAATACCTGTTTGTACATTTTAAATGCAAGTGTGATGCTTCCTCAAGTCCCACCATATAACATTTTCAAGTTCCATCACAAGTTCTGTAATAGTGTGAGATTTTAAGTTACCCCCAAGTCTTTCAATATTCTTGCTACTTCTTGCAACTCAGGTGTGTCATCTTCATGCATGGCTGAGACTGAATTTGTTCTGAGTGATTGTGAAGTAGACATGGAAAAAAATACATTACTACATAGATAGTTTATGCAAGAGGAAGATCAAAGTGTGTCCACGTTAATTCAGAAGTTTACGTATGAAGATATAGAGGAAATTGTACCTTAGAACGTAAGGCTCAGATAACATGGACGAGGTGGGTCGAAAGATGTCGGAGACCTGAGACATACGAAGGATTACTCTTCGAACAATGTCACCCAGATACAGTCCACCTATCATCTTCTCAAATCCCTATATATAACAACAATCCCAAATACCTTAATTGCTCATTCATCATCTAGTGAGAACTTATGATTGTACTACCAAATGGAAAAAAGAAAAGTTGAGCCAAGATTACCATATCATTTGGATTTGAACTCTCTGCATCCAAGTCAATGTCATATGAAGTTCTTGGCAGGTGTGAGGACCAAAAATTACCCCACTCCATATTGACTACCTGAAACATCAGAATGAATGAATCTTTTACATTTACTCTAGGATCTAAAGCATGATAGCTGGTTTTTCAGATTAGACCATGAAATGATTTTGTTTTAGTACCATGCTTCCAGAAGTGGTAAGCAGACCCTGAGACTTGATAATGGCATCAGTTCGTTCCAAATAACATGCATTACTACCTGTTCCAAATACAACCGCAGCAACTGTATCTGGATCATGATAATATCCAAGTGACAGGGCTCCGACAGTATCATTCACCTGCTCAAAAGAAGAAAACTCCATTCAGAACTAAGCATCATTTCATGAGGTTTTCTGGCAGATAAATATATTTTTTTTTGGTTTAGATAAGGCGTCAAAATGTTCTCAGAAAAGGAGTAGAATAAAAAAAAAGAATGATGAATAAAATTGCAGCCGATCTACCCAACAAAATTATTATGTTCCAGCGACAAAAGCAAACTTACAAGAGCTGCAACATGCATATCTAGGCCTCTTCTATTCAGCGCTCCTTGTAGACATTCAGCTACGTCTTTGCCAACCTAATAATATTAGGATTAGCATGTTACATTATAAAATAACCTTGACTTTGCATACTGTTAAACTCCCACAAACTACCACAAGATCTCAATTACGTGATTACAAAGTATTAACACAGGTAATGTTAAAGGTCAAGGTCATCCACTCGTCCATCAGAGAACCTAAGAAGTAATTAAAGTTATCATTATACTAACCATTTCAGTAATCTCAAAACCTTTGGTCCATTTGATTAGAACTCCTGAAGAAATAGAAGAATGCTTGACAGGGAAGGAAAACGTAAATGCAAGTTCTCTCTTTACATCTTGTGAACTGGACCCGTTTCCTTCTTTTTCAATAAACCTTTCCAATGAAAAGGCGAGAAAGTTGAATAGAATCTACAATCATGAGAATCTATATTAAGCATTTTGCATTATACATACCAGTGAGAAATAAATAAAAAAGAAGTGAAGAGTCACCACCTCGCTGGTGCTATTCATCAAATGTGAAGGTATGGGGTGTCGTTCAACGTCTTGAACATCTAGATATGACCGTTCACCACCAAGATGTACCCTTAAAATCCTAAAGTAAGTGCCTCCGAGGTGAAGCGCATAACAAGTTCCTTTCTCCGTCCTGAAATAAAAGACAGTCAGCGCAAATTATACACACACACAAACGCAACAAGCGAATGTAATACGTATAAGGAATACACACAGGCATGTTTTAAGAATACCGAGTCTATCTATAGCCTCTTCATTGCACTCATGAAGATAAAAGATAAAAATAGTGATAGCTTCACCAATTGAATTTGACTAGAAAAAAAGGAGCAGCATGCAAAGGATAAAAGGGAGGAATCCAATGGATACAAAATGATTGAGAATAGTAGATTTCCAAAGAACAGTAGCAAATCTAGTGGACATGAATAAGATACCAAAGTAAGAGAGCGGAATAGAAAAAAAAGGAGAACTTCTAGAAGCTTTTATAGTATACGTAATCTTCACATACACAAAAAAAGAACAGAATCAAAGTATCTATGTGCCTGCTGCAAGAAAATGGTACCCACAGACACTTGTTTTAACTCCTCTTAGCTCCAACTAAAAAGACATCCTCAAAAACCAATTGTAACGACCAGGAACAATAACGAGCTCCTATCTAACAAACCTTAAGAGTAACAAAGTCGTATCCTTTATGAATCAATTCGACTTTTAAGGGGACATATATAGAGATCATGCAATGTAAGCACAAAGACAGAAGCTTTTACCCGTTGGGCAAATGATGGACGAAAGTGAGAAGCATTTTAAGCTTAGAGCCACCTTCAGAAGCCAACCCCGCGTGCATCTCAACCGCCACGGCGTCCACCACTTGCCTCAACCTCCCGACCGGAGTATCACAAGCTTCCTCCATCTCCTTCAATATCTCCACCACGCTTCTCCATTTCCTCCTGCTCTTTATTCTCCTCCCCACCATCACCCCAGCCACTGAACAAGTCACTATAACCGCAGCCGCCGCAAACGCAACCGCGAGCTTCCCCATAACAAACACTCAAACCAAACAGAATCAAACAATACAACACAGTGACACACACTTCCTTCCTTGTTTCTCTCCTAGTCAAATAAAGAGCTGAGCAGTGAGTACCAAAAACGACTCCGTTTCGACATTATAAACGACTTTCTGTTTCTTCTTTCTTTCTATTTTTGCCGCCTTTCTCCGCTCAGCTGTTTCTTCTTCTCTACTCCGTGAAACTAACTGCTTCTATCGGGTGGTGCTTTCCGTTTAGTAATCTCCGGCGATGTTTCAAACTCGAGTTTCTTGCCGGCGGTGATACTGACGACAAATATCGGAGAGAGAGAGAGAGGAAGGGGCTGGAAAGCGAGTGGCGAAAATGTATATATATATATATATATATATATTCGCGTAATTACATTATACCCTCTCTCTCTCTCTCTCTCGTCTTTTTGGATGTCGACGTTTTCGATTTTTTTTCTTAAATATTACTATTTTTTTAATTATTTTTCTATTTTTTTCTCGCAAAATCAATTTAAATTATTCAGTTAACAACACACATGCGATATGAATATCTGTAGAATGAAAATAGTACTGAAAATTTTACTATATTTCACAAAATAAAAGATGCGTATAATGGTAAAAATGGTTCACTCTAAGCTATTTTTTTCCTAATTTTTTAAATTACTATATTTTATTAGTTTTGGTTAGCTTGTGTTTCTTTTTCTTTTTTTTTTCAAAAAAAACTTTTATTTATTTTACCAATCTAACTCATGTATGTTTTTTTTGGTGTAGTAAACATGATGCAGATAGAATATTAAGAAATATTCTATATTTTAATTATTTAAAATTTTATTTATTATTAAAATAGTTATCATTATTGTTTTATGATTTTACAATTTTATTATAAATAGCCGTTTTAGGCTTGCATTTGTATTCAGTTTATGATTTGATTAATAAAATTGAGAGTTTTATCTTTGTTTTTTGTTTTCGGTAGATCATAGATGATCTCAACGAATTTAAAAAAAACTTTGATCCTAAATATTCTCAGAATCAATAAAATTCATATTGTTATCTTAGATTTACGAGTATTTTCAGAATCAACAGATTTTTAATTATATCTTTTAAAGTTTCCGCTACATCAAAACAACAAGAAGTGAATAACCTTACTACATTAGAAAGAAAAAAACATGTTTATTGACACAAAAAGTGAAAATATGTTGATTACTTTTGTACCCTCAAATTTTTCTATAATATTATTGTCGTGCCCACTCTTCTCTCTCTTTTTCTCTAATCGCACTTTAAAGTCGAGGTTACAAATAGGGAAATACCAAACGTAACAACTTACATTTATATTCCACAAAAAGCATTATAAAATCCTTTTAATAATAAAAAAGTTAAAGAGTGATGCCGCCCGTTTGACCTTTGACCGGTCGATTTAATGACACTCTCCTTTGAATATAATTTCAACGGCGTGCTCCTTTTTGCCGTTGGGAATCTCTCATGATCCGATTATTATAATTCGGAAAACTCTAACCATCAAATTAATTAATTAGCAAATAATCATCCGTCCTTTTGAGCAGATTATTTGATAATGGTGTTCGTGGCTGAATCACGTCCAATAATAAACTAGTAATGTACAAGGGGCTGAATCGTAGTTTTCACCCTTTTCTACACCTTTTTGCATGCCCTACATTAGCCAACTTGGCAAAAATTATGTGATGTTCGCATTGGCATTATTGTTTTTTTATGCCAGCCAGTATTGTACAATTTCATTATTTGTTTCTAAAGTTTTGGAAAATGATTACCAAACCCAACCTAAATGCTCTATTGTAACTCTACAAACTAAACCATATGTTATAGTTTTGTTCGGTTTATTAATCATAAACATCAACGCTTGAAATGTGTTTTTTTTTTACATCGAGATTCGAAAACGTCATTTAAATAGTCTGAAACTACAATCAATTTTAGTGACAGTAATTTTCATTTTTTATATTTTTAGTTTGAGAATCTGCAGGAGTACAAAGTCTGTAAAATAATACATTATTATTATTTATATAAGTTTGGTGCAATTATCAGTACAACTTCAATAGTATCGAATGTCCTTTGGTGAATGAATGTGGCGAACAGCCGCATAAAAGCTGGCAATTTTAAATTTACATTATAGTTTTTCATTAAATTTGTTTTTTAGGCAAAAATGTTTTTCTCGTTGGAAATTTAAAAGTATCTTGCAATAGTGAGGGACAGACAGCGTAAGAGCCCATGAAATTGAAAACACACGTCGCCTAAAAGAAAAATAAGAAGAAAGAAGAAAAAGATCGCTCTTCCCCACTTTGACAGCTCTTTGCCACTCAGTAGTAGGACCTACAGTTTGTTGCTATTTACCGTTTTAACCCTTCGTCGGGGTCTATTTCGTCCTCTATAACCCGAGAGGTTCTCCGCGTTTTGGTCTCTCGTATTTCGAATGTGATCGTGGTCACGTGACATGACACGTCACCTGTTATCCCTCGATGACGCAACGCTGTTTATTTTTTGTTGAAACGGGCTTTTTGAAAACCGAATCAGACTGGCCAATAAGATCACTTGGATCGTAACTCGTTCTGCTAACCAATACATCAGAGTATGACAAAACTAGATTTGAGCTAAACTGATAAACTCAGTCAAAAATCTGTTAGACTCGGTATGACTGATAATCCGGTTTGGTATTAAAACCTGATTTTCTCACATTTAAATTTAAAAAAGCTTGCAAATCTTAAGAAAATTTTCATTTCACAAAATTTCATTTTATTGTTTAAATATTAATCTCAATAAACTAGTTTTGATTAGATTTCATATAATTTTTGAGGTTTTCATTTTACTTTTATATCATTTTTAGATTATAACAACGATATAAAGCTTTCTAAAATAATTTTAGTTATACATATATATATATATATATATATATATATATATATATGCATTGAATGGTTATCAGGAAACAGAGAGGAATATTCAGTTTCTTATCATTCCCAAAAAAAATTTACTATTCACAAGAAATATCCTTTCTTACTCATTTTCTTCCATTTTTTTTTGTAAAAAATAAAAAACAAAATTATTTCTTATTAAATTTGAGAAGGAACAATATTCCCTTTTACTCTTATTATTTTATTACTATATGTTTTTTTTACTCGTTTTTTTTTGTTTCTAGAAATATCACCAGTTGGAGCTATATAGTTAACTATTTTAAAATTAGATTAAAATTAAATTCTGGTTGGGTTATGGACCCAGATACAATGTATAATCAATATTTGATTCGATTTTCAAAATATTGGTGAAACGGTCTCAAAAAAAATATTTTAGGGATATACATATGAGTTCGATGATGAAGAATAAACAATTTGCTTCTGATGTGTATGGTACATGCACATTTTTTTATAACAAACTTTGCTTCCTAAATGTTGAGGAGGTATATACGGGGAAAATGTTCGATCATGTAAAATACGACCTAAATAACTATTCAATAAAAAATACGACCAAATTTCATTATATTTAAATATTTTACCTAAACTTTACTAAATAAATTGAAATCCTACCTTTGTGAGTCAGCCGTTCAAAACAACGTTGTTTTAGGTTTTTAAAAAATAGCTAAGGAGATTCAAACCTGAGCTTGAACAATCTGTTAACCGGTACACTAACCACTTAAAATCGTGCCTTGACTAACAAATTGTAAGTCAACCGCTGAAAACGACGTCGTTCTGTGCTTTTGAAAAGATGTTCAGCTAAGAAGTTTCTTACCTGAGTTTGAACATCTTCTCAAATCAAAATTCTACACTACGGTGAACAGGATATTCTAGTTCTATAACGACTCCCCATTCTTAATCAAATATCAGAGCAGCTTCATCTTAATACTGAATCAAAAACGTAACTATAAAACCAGTAACTTTGACCATAAGGTATGACAGATTCATAGTTTCATCAGAATATATAAAGATATAAACTTCAAAAAAAAAATTACTTGCAGATGACAGAATCGTTGAAACAACCTTAAAAATCAATGAAGATAATAATTTACAGGTGAAATGATGAAGAGTATAAGATCCAACGAGTTATTTCCTCGTATTTTATGTTCAATAAAGTCCCAACATTCTAAGTTCCATTACATGACTCTGGTCAAGATCAGGAACATCCTTGCAGTCTCGGTCTTCCACTACATACTCCTGTACAGGAACACAAATGGTTGTATATCGGGAAAACCAATCACGGAAAGTAAACAAAGAAGAGAGAAAGTAGACCTTTGTGAGTTCTTGTTTGGCAAGAACATGGTAATGCCGCTCATTGATCCTTTGACCACATATAATTGCGATGAAGAACCCGTAAAGCAGTCCTACCAAGACAATGGCCAACACTGCAACATGAAACAGAAGTCACTGCATTAAGACCCATATCTCAGAGATGATGGTGTCGAACTATAAAAGAAAGCGAGAAGAGGTGTTACCAGCTAATGTGTAGAAGCCATAAGGATGTTCCTCATAACCGAACATCTCACGTAGCTCTTCACCGTAGAACTTATAAACTAGTAACCCCAAGAACGCTACAACCTGTTGATACATGAAGACAATGTCCATCAATATAAACCATTGACGTAGCATCACAAAAATCATCAAATCCAAAGTCACATACGGAATCTCTTGTATCAGACTTTGAAAAACAACGAGACACCACTGCTCTGGTTACTAAACTGATATGGCAATTATACCTATAGATTTGTACTCTCATGAGTTGATTGTAGTAAAATTTTCATAGTGCAGATGAACAAAAATTAGTCATTAAGCTAATAACATCGTAGAAGAACGTGTATTCTACGCAGGAAAACAAGTGATGTACCATTTGCACAGTGATTTGGTCACCAAACTGATATGGCAATTAAAACTACTGGTTTTGCGATCTCACGAGTTGATTCTAGTAAAATTCAAGATCATTAGAGTGTAGATGGGACAAAAATGAGAGTCAAGAAGCTGATAACAATCGTAGAAGCAAGTTTATATATACAAAAAAATGTAATTAGGAGAACAAGTAATGTACCATCTGGACAGTGATGAAAATGAATGCATGATCTCTAGCAACGAGAAGCTGAAATCTCAACCTCAACCACCATCTATCAGGAGGTACATTGGCTCTGAGTTTGAACACAGCTCTACACTCTGTACAATGCGAAAACGCAAAACCTTCCTGAAACATAAACTCAGTATTCAGAAGAACATACACATCCTAGTAGAGAACAAAACACATCATAAAATTATAAAGATAAGAGCCAACAATAAATTAACAAACTAGTATAACCTTGGTGGAGCGCCAATTATCGAGACAAGATCTGTGAACGTACTTCTGAGTACCTTTACAATTACACGGACCAATCAGATCTTCCCCTGCAACCCAAACAAACCATTACACAATAATAACAATCAAAAGTCGTCTCAATTTCTGAAATCAAGAAAGACCTTGTTTATATCCATACCTCCAACGTCTAGGCAGATTCGACATTGTGGTTGATCTCCCGCAACGAGATGCGTAGTTTCGTCGTCATCATCACTCTCATCAGCTATCTCTGAAACCTCTCCTTCCTCTACAACAACACGACCACCTCTCTCCGCTGCTACGATTTCGTTCGTGGATGTTGATTCGTCGTATAGAATCTGTTCTTCGTTCCGGTCATCATCACTAGGCACTAACTGCATCTCTTGAATCCCAGAATATAAAAAAATTCAAAATCAACGAAAAATGCATCGATCTAGGGTTTCCACAGGTAAGCTTACCCGAATTCTCGAGAAGTTTCTTCTAAGCCAAGCATTGCTTGCAGTTCGCTCGGCGTTTGCGACTAAGAAATTGCTAACTATAGCTTGCGAATCAGAGTCGTGGATATTGATTTGATTCTCTCGACCGATTCATCATTATGTGTTGAACATAGAGACGACGACGAAGAAGATCGTTGAGCTTTGAGAGAGATGAAGGTGATGAATTTGAGATTTGATTTGAGATCAGAAAAGAAAAGTCTGAGGGGCTAAACTGGAATTTTGAAATATGTCGAGAGCACGTGACACGTGGCTTTGTGTAAACCGATCGGTTGGTGTGGTCTGCACAGAGAACAGATCGACTATGCAAATGTCGCGATCGGTTTTTAGTTTTTGCCAATAATCTGTATTGAAACCGTAAACCGAAAATACCGGTTGGTTCGGTTTACTTACTATTTGTTAAACACAGAGAACGAAGAAGATCCTTGTGATTTTGAGAGCAACTGATTGGGATTGGAAAAGAAAAGTCCGAGTGCAAAACTGGATTTAAAAAAGCATGTGGAGAGCACGTGATACGTGGATTAGGTTAATCCGACAGATTGGTCTGGACCAAACCAAGAACCGATCGAATTTACAAGTCGTCGATCGGTTTTGTAACTAAAAACTATATTAAAACTGGAAACCGAGAATCTCTGTTCGGTTTAGTTCCGAACTCCAGGACTAGTGTGAGTGGACCTGTGAAGTTCATCGTTAACTTCGCAGAGTCGTTACGTTGTGTCAATACAAATCAGCATCAAGTTTTTTATTTTTGGCCGAGAGAGAGAAAGCTAAGAAGAAGAAGAAAAAGATGGCGGAGACTGTGCATTCTCCGATAGTGACTTACGCATCGATGCTATCGCTTCTCGCTTTATGTCCACCTTTCGTCATTCTCCTGTAAGCTCTCTGTCTATCATTTTTTCGTTAACTCTTTGCTCATCAGATCGGCTCGCACACTATGTCATCCCCTTAGTTCATAGCTTAGATCAAATATTAGAGAATGAATCCGGTGAATGCGTTTTCAGGTTTTGAAATTTGTAGATAGCATACTAATACATTGTATGCGCTTCCTTGTTATTTAAGTTATTGGGACCTGTGGCCATTATTATTATAATTTATTATTCAGATCTTTCATGGTATTTCATTATATTCCAGATATGGAGAGTTTTGGGTTTATTTTACACCTATTTTATTGAAGTAGACTCCCTTGAAACGTAATATTTACACCTATTTTATTCCGGTGAATATGCAGTAGACTCCCTTGAAACGTAATATTTACACCTATTTTATTGAAGTTTAGTTTCATATTTTTATTATAATGCAGATGGTACACAATGGTTCATCAAGATGGTTCTGTTGTTCAGACCTCTGGCTTCTTGTGGGAGAATGGAGTTCAAGGGCTCATCAGCATATGGCCAAGACCAACTGCCATCGCGTGGAAGATAATCTTTTGCTATGGAGCATTTGAGTCTGCTCTTCAGCTTCTTCTCCCTGGTAGAAGAGTTGAAGGTCCCGTTTCTCCAACGGGAAACCGACCTGTTTACAAGGTTCAGACGGATGGGCTCTACTTAAGTATCAGTTATAGCCTTGTGTGTGATTGATGGAATTTTGATGCAGAATAAACAACTTGTGTTCTTGTAGGACAATGGTTTGGCTGCCTATTTTGTGACACTAGCCACCTATCTTGGTCTTTGGTGGTAAGCAATGTTTATTTCTTTCGAATGCTCTGTGTTGGATTACGTTTTTGACTGTCTTTATGCTTTACGTGTATGAGTTGAATTCTCTTTTGCTATTCAGGTTCGGGTTATTCAACCCTGCGATTGTCTACGATCACTTGGGTGAAATATTTTCGGCACTGATATTCGGAAGCTTCATATTTTGTGTTCTGTTATACGTAAAAGTAAGTGGGTATGTTTCTCCTTATGTCTTAATAATGTAGACTATGGTTTTTGTGTGTGAGTTTAAAACTTGTCTTTTTGTTTTGTACAAGGGTCATGTTGCACCTTCATCAAGTGATTCTGGTTCATGTGGTAACCTGATTATCGACTTCTATTGGGTGAGTTATTTCTGCTGATCATAGTTTCGTTTTGAAAGTACTTAAGGATCTCTTGCCAATCTTAGCCATTTCCTAAGTAATTTCTTGCCTCTATGCTACACATTTAGATGTAAAGCTTTCTTAAAGTTCCAAAGTTAGTGGACGTGTAAACCTCAATGTCTTCTTAGCCGCCAGTTATTAATTTAGTTGATCAAACACAAGAATTTTAGTATGGTTTGGTTATGGTCTTAAAGTATTCGATACTGATCATAACAATCATAGATGAGATCTTATCTCACTCTTTGCGTCCGGATTTTCGTTAACATACTGTTTGGCAAATCTGATTCTCGATTTCTTCTTTGTGTTCTGCTTTGCAGGGCATGGAGCTGTACCCTCGAATTGGTAAGAACTTTGACATCAAGGTTTTTACTAATTGCAGATTTGGTATGATGTCTTGGGCAGTTCTTGCCGTCACGTACTGCATTAAGCAGGTATATTTCCACTTTGTTACGACATAACCTGGAGGTTTCTTGGAGTCCCTTGTTTGATCAGAACGAAGGCCTCGCCTCTTCTAATATGTGGCCACTATACTTCTTTTACCAGTATGAAATAAATGGGAGAGTATCCGATTCAATGCTCTTGAACACCATTCTGATGCTGGTGTATGTCACTAAGTTTTTCTGGTGGGAAGCTGGTTACTGGAACTCCATGGATATCGCACATGACCGAGGTATGCTTCTTTTTGACACATAATATCAAAAATTGATTTGCTATTCGGCCTTAAATTCTTTCGTTTATTAGCAGCATATGACTCAAGATTACTGTTTTCAGCTTTAGCAGACTGAAGCTAACTTTTTCATACTTTATTATTTGGGATTTGCAGCTGGCTTCTATATTTGCTGGGGTTGTCTAGTGTGGGTGCCTTCTATTTATACCTCTCCAGGAATGTACCTTGTGAACCACCCCGTCGAACTTGGAACTCAGGTGCAAAAATTGATCTTTTATAGAAGGGCAAGATGCGTGAGAAATACCCTTTGTCTGTTACAAACGAAAAATCCTAAAAGATAGCATTTTATGGGACATAAGAAACAAGTAAGGTTAAGATAAATGTGACAATCCCGGATATTGTACTTTAAGTCTTGTAATTGAAATACTTGGTGTTTATCATTACAATAGGAACAAGAGAGTTATAATCTAACGTATGTTTGAATCGTTGCATTACTATGTCTCATGATTATGTATTTCAGATATCAGTCTATGCAGTAGCTTAACCCCGTTAGTGATACACTATTCATGGAACTATTGTTGGGACATTTATTGTATTTATATCTTTTAGACTTCATAATCTCCTTCCTTGGATTGCAGTTGGCAATATACATTCTGGTGGCGGGGATTCTTTGCATTTACATAAACTATGACTGTGATAGACAAAGGCAAGAGTTCAGGAGGACAAACGGGAAATGCTCGGTTTGGGGCAAAGCACCGTCAAAGGTGTGATCATAATATTCTCGAAATTCGAGCCATTTCGATGTGTATAACAGTTTTGATTTCTATCTATTTGTTGCAGATTGTGGCAACATATAAGACAACGGCTGGTGAAACTAAAACCAGCCTTCTCTTAACCTCTGGATGGTGAGTAGAGTGTATATGCTACTTTATGCTATTACAGCAATCAATATTACATGTTCATCAGATTAAATGGCTTTTGGATCGTGCAGGTGGGGATTGGCTCGACATTTCCATTATGTTCCTGAGATATTAAGTTCTTTCTTTTGGACCGTTCCAGCTCTCTTTAGTAACGTAAATTCTTTCTCCATCTCTTTGCTTCGTTTTATAAGCATTTGTTGCAAGAGATACATTCAAGACATAATAAAATCTTCCCGACTGTTGTTTGAACCAGTTCTTGCCATACTTCTATGTCATATACCTCACTATTCTTCTGTTTGATCGAGCCAAGAGAGACGATGACCGATGCCGATCAAAGTAAGCCACCAAACCTGAATGATTCTATTCGTATGATATATACACATTCTCTTTGTTCTTACTCTCGATTTGAATTACATCTTTTTTGGTAAAAAGGTATGGGAAATATTGGAAGCTCTATTGCGAAAAAGTGCGATATAGGATTGTTCCTGGTGTTTATTGATAGTCTGTGGTGTCTTCTCTGCTTTTGGTTCGCTCATTCAAACATTATAATCATCCAAAGACCTAACATTAGTATTTGTTTTACTGATTTTAAGCTACTTTTGAAATTTTAGCCATGGGTTTCTTCTCTAGATTATACATTTAAATTTAGCCTAAAACTTACCAGTTTTAGTATTATTATATCTTGATTGTACCCTTTTTCATTCTCATAAGATAAGTTCATAATCCATATAAAGGATAAGTATGCTATGTAAGATACCAATTATCTCAATTTTCCAATTAATTTGAATTATCCAGATATTTTAATCCAAAATATTTCAATTTATCTGATTTTTATTCTAAAAATTCAAAAATGTAATTTTAACCGAATTGGTTAAAATTATCTGAAAACATGAACCGAACCAAAACCGAATTAACCTTCAAATTTTATCGGAACTCAAGTGTCTTATAGATCAAATAACAAGGATAAAAAGTGACGAAAGGTCATACTTTTAATAAATAAATAAAAAATAACTAAAATAAAAAATCAGAAAAAGTTAAATAATAATTTTTAATTCATAATTAATTATTTTTTATATATTCAAATATTTTAAATTATCTAAAACTAAAAATAATCAAGTATGCTCATTTAGAGTAGTCAATTACAAAAGTATGCTTAATGAATTGAAATGTTATGCATAATGCTATTTTTATAATTTTTTATTATATTTTCCTTTATGTTTCATTATTTTTGCTTTTAATTTCCTTTGTTTTTGCCATATTTTTTTCTTAAACTACTAAAATACGAAAATTATATATATATATATATATATATATATATATATATATATTTTGATATTTTATTTAGTAACTAATAATGAATATATTTAAAAAAAAATATTTTACCTTCAAAAGTATAATAAATTATAAAATAAAAACCAAAAATATTTTCTATATATATGTTAAGATCAAAAGATTAAAAATGGAAACAAAATATTCTTAATAATATAAATCTCCGTCGACAAGTATTCAAATATTTAGTGGCGGTTGGTTTACGACCGTTTGTTCATAAATTAATAATAGTATTTGCAAATTATTTAGGATCATTTTGTGCATTTAGCGAATGTTTTGTACCTCTCCCTCGACGAATAGTCAAAAGTCTAATGCAAATAACTATATGATGTATATAGGGAGTGCTTTTTGTCTTACCATTAACAAGTAGTCGAACAATTATTGCGGTTGGTTTAAGACTGTTCGCTCATTCATAATGTTTCGTAAAAATTAATAATAGTATGTGCCAATTATTGATGTTTGTTTTGTGCATTTAGGGAATGTTTTGTACTTCTCCCTTCACGAATAGTCAAAAGTCTAATGCAAATAACTATCATTAATAACATTTACAACAGTTTGTTCTTTGATAATTTTGACGAGAACTGCAGAATAATTTTGAAGAGAATTATATTTTTCACAAAAATCACAAACTCACATTTCCGACAAACTGTCAAACGTTTAATGCAAATAACTATAGGATATATAGTTATAGGGAGTGTTTTGTGCATCTCCCTCAACAAGTAATTGGCCATTTAGTGCGGTTGGTTTAGGAGCGTTCGTTCATTGATTGTCAAAATTAATTATAGTATGCGCCAGTTATTTAGGACCGTTTGTGAATTTGGAAATTTTTTGTACTCTCACTCAATGAATAGTCAAACATTTAATTTAGATAACTATAGAGTTTCATTGATACATTTTAGGATCGTTTGTTCATTGATAATTTTGACAAAAATTTCAGAATAATTTTGACAAGAATTATAATTTCACAAAAATCACAAACTCACATTTTCAGTTACACTGTAAAAACTAATGTTTTGAAACCCAACCCGGATTGGCAGTCGGACCGGAAAATCTGCTGACGCAATATATAATCTGGTGTTAGGTTTAAGAAAAATTCACTATTTAAAAGTCAGACAAACCCCACATACTGAATATGTATGTAATTTTTATTTACTTTTCTCTTATTTTTTTCAGTTATATTATTAAAATCGGTTTTGTATTCTAATTAAAAAGTCAAGTTTTTTTATATTTCAAAAAAAAAGAAAAAGATCATATGATCATATGGATTATGACTATTGACAAAACAAAGATTTCGATTGTTGAAGAAGAAGAACATGTCATACTTGATTAGAATTAATTAAAGAATGTTGTTGCTACGGAATATCCCAACGATGAAAAAATATAAATCTAGAAAACATTGATGGTAACTTTAAAATTTTGATTTAAATTTCTATTTTGTTATCATATATAATATCAATCAAACTATTTTACTTGTGATTTTTAAATCTTGATGAAGATTTTATTATATTATCTAAAAAATTAAGTGAAAAATGATCGATAGAACCAAAATTAGTTGATGTGATTTAGTATTAGTTTTTGTTTGTTATCGACACCCTATTAAAATTTGATGTTTTATTTTGAATTCAAATTTTAATTTTATTATTCATATTAGACATTTAAATACTTAAGAAATTTAAGTCTTGATATATTTTTATTACATGTCATATAACTCTTACTAAATCACCAAACTTACATGTTCGCCACTAAACACTACCTTAAAATACACACTAAAGGAGTTAAATAGTTTAGAGAAATAAGATTATTTATTCGCATCATTTAACAGTAGATGCACTATTTCTCCTCAACATCCGGTTTCAGTTCGGAAATTTTAGTTTTTGGTGTTTTGGTTTTAGAAATTTAGGAACCTTTAAGGTGTTTACAAAATTTGGTCTGGTTTCACTTATTATATTTTGATTTTTGATTCGTTAGTATCAAAGTGGGAACCAGCTAATATGCAAACAAAAAAAATGAGTCCAATCAAATTCTGGTTTGATTCTAGCATTTCAGGTAATTATCAGATAATTTGGGTTTTAGTTTAAATATTGGATAATTCCTATTGTTCAGATGAAAATATCAGTTAATTCAGAAAAAAAAATCATATTTTAAATAAAAAGTTATAGGTAATTTGATTTTCCGGGTAACTCGGCTTATAAATAGCATTTTTAGAACATTTAGTTATTTAGAATTTGAATATAATTAATATTTGTAAGTGTAGAGTTTAAAAAATTCAGGTATCCAATTAGTTCACGGTTCGATTTCAATTTTCTGTTTCAGAGATGCTCGACTATTTATGAAATTCAGTTTTTTCCCCAGTTTGGTACAGACAGTTCGTGTTTCGAGATAAATATACCCAACCTATAAATTATATATATATATATATATATATATTTTAATTTTGATAAAATCTATGCTTCCTAAGTGCATATCAAAATCTAGTCAATATTAAAACATGACCATTCATGTTTTATACCCTTAATAAAAATATAATATTACCTAAATTTCCCTTACTTTTATAAATAAATTATAAATTTATTAATGACAGTTAACTCTTTCAGTGTTTTGGGTTCAAATTATACTTAACCATTCATAAAATTTATTAATGACCCCTTAAGAAAATTCATTCTAACAATCATAGATATAATATTTTAACAGGTCTAAATCCATTGTACTCTTTTCAACAAAAGAAATAAATCATGTTCACTAAAATTGTAATAGTATCTATTATATTTAAAATAGAAGTATTAATATTAAATATTAATTATATATATATATATATAAGTTGAATCCAAATTACTTTTTCCATAGATAAACAAATTATTAATTTATGTGGAAATTACGTTTAACTTTTTATAGTCAACTCACTTATACTATATCTTATGTAGAAATTTATATAACATTTTATTTGATCCCCAAAATGAATCTGCGCTTTTAAAATCTGGATCAAAACCTAGTTTAATGTTGAAAAGGCTTTTTATTGAACATCCACATGTTACTTCATTTTTACTTTAAACTATAGTAATTCTGAAACTGATTTGAGTTTTACTTTAGATTTTTCATTTTTAATCTATTTTAATGAGTAGTCCTACTTTTTATGTTATCTAATCTATTAATAGGAAAGTACAATGTGGAATTAACCATAATTTTTTCTTAATATTTACATAACTATGCCACTGGCTTTAAATACTCGAACTAACCAAACCAACTACCAAATACCTGAAAATTAGCAAAGTACTTATCTTGTACTCAGCCTGCCCTAGTGGAACTGTACTATGATAAAGTTCACTCCGCTGTTCCAATTTAACCCAAAATGAAGTCGACCCCACTAGTTTAGGTTTCAATTTATTGTTAACTATTCCTCAGATCAGAGGTTTAAATAGTAAAATCATTTTCATTATTTCTAAAGAATCTTTGGTCATTGGTCTTTTTTTTTCATTGGTCTTTTGTTTAAAATGTGATTATGTAAAAACAAATATAAAGAGATGAAAGAAGAAGACAGAGATGTGGGCATTCAAAAGACGAGAAAATGACAAATGAAAAGTTAGAAAAAGACAATGAACATTTAAAGAGACTGACAAATCCCACACCCAAGCCTCAAGCTCTCATCTCAAATGTATAAATTTTAGTTGTTTTCTAGCAAGACAACAGAAACAAAAGAGAAGGTATTTGTGTTATGTTTTGTCTTTGTTAGGGCGTGTTTGGCTGTTTCCGCTTTTCTCTGAATCATATGTTACGAAAGTAGCTTTTCCGAGTAGTTAATAATTTTTAGTTTTCAGTATTGAAAAATAGTCATGATTCCAAATCCACCTCATGTCCAGACAAATATTTATAAAAGTGGAGGTTCCAAAATGTGTAATGACAAATGCGGTACTTGAACTTCTTTCTTCATCCAAGTTTTTCTATTATAATTTCTCTAAATCAAGAATCAGTAATTAGGAGATAAATAATCCGAGAATCACAATCTAACATCAGAGAACCAAACTTGCTAAAATTTCAAGAAAAAAAAAAGATTTAAAAAAAACTACAGTCGAAACTTCTTTTGTTGATACATAGTCTGTAGTACTAGTAAGAACTACTATAATTTAAAAGTACTATGTGAACATGTAAATACTTGAGAAATTAGTGTCCTAAATTGCATATAAAGATTTAAAGAAAACTACACTCGAAGCTTCTTTTGTTGATACATAGTCTGTAGTACTAGTAAGAACTAATATAATTTAAAAGTACTATGTGAACATAGGGGTGTCAAAATAAGTCAAATGTGTCAACCCAACCCATAACCCAAATGAGTTGATTGTTAATGGATCATGGGTCAACCCAACCTATTTATTAAATAAGTTGGTTTGACTCATAACCCATTAAATTAAAAAGGTCAGATGAGTTAATGGTTGACCCATTAATCCAACATCTTTATTATTTGTAGTAGATAATTTTTTTTTTTTTTTTATTGGAAAACTGAAATTTCACAGTGAACATATAAATACTAGAGAAATTATGGTCCTAAATTGCTCTAAATACTATTGTTTAAAGATGGGTTTGAAATTTCGACTACATTTAATAAATTCCTTAAAGCGAAGGAAAGAAAACATAAAAGATTAGAAAAGACAAAGAAGAAGGAAACAAAACCGACTCTCACGCATTGTCTGGTACGTACAGCCAAAAGTAACAATGCCTCTGTTTTAGTGTTTTTCAGTTTCGGTCCACACAGTGACACACACACACACACGCTATACTCACAAGATAAACCACCAGAGACTTCTTTGTTCTGGTGCTGACACATAGACAGATAAATAGATAGAACCCAAGAACGAAAAAAGTTCTCTTTCCATTGATGCAAATTCAAGTAAGTTTTTTTCCTTTTATGGTTAGTTTTTTTCTGGTTATTGAATCTTTGATACTTTACTGTTCTTGTTTATAAATAAAGACTATTGCTTTCTGTTTCTTTTATCAAATTCCGACAGCTTTCAAAAGAGCACTCGTCTTTCTTCTTCTGTCATGAATCATTACTAATCCTCTGTTCTGTAACCATATGTTTCCCCTTTTGCAAAACTGCAGATTCTCTAGATCTTTGAACAAAATTCGAATCGTGGGTTTGGTTCTTTTCGTTGCTACTCTCCGAAAGTTCAAATCTTTCAATGGTTGCCACGTTTCAAGAAGATAACGTAACACCATCACCACTTCAAGTCTTCTCCTTCTCAACCATGTCTCTCACAAGACCAACTCTCCTCTCTTCTTCTCCCTCTCCCTCTCCCTCTTCACCTTTCCAAGACCTCAAACCAGAGGAGCGTGGTCTCTTCTTGATCCACCTCTTGCTAACCTGCGCAACACACGTGGCCTCAGGCAGCCTCCAAAACGCAAACGCAGCTCTCGACCAGCTCTCTCACCTCGTCTCCCCTGACGGCGACACCATGCAGCGAGTAGCAGCTTACTTCACCGAAGCCCTCGCTAACAGAATCCTCAAGTCTTGGCCTGGTCTCTACAAGGCCCTCAACGCTACTCAGAGAAGTACCAACAATGTCTCCGAGGAGGTTCATGTAAGGAGGCTGTTCTTTGATATGTTCCCTATACTCAAACTCTCTTACTTGCTCGCTAACCGAGCTATACTCGAGGCTATGGAAGGAGAGAAGATGGTTCATGTGATTGATCTCGACGCTTCCGAGCCTTCTCAGTGGCTTGCTTTGATTCAAGGTTTCAACTCTAGGCCTGAAGGTCCACCGCATTTGAGGATCACCGGTGTTCATCGCCACAAGGAAGTGCTTGATCAGATGGCTCATAGACTCATCGAGGAAGCGGAGAAGCTCGATATCCCGTTTCAGTTTAATCCTGTTGTGAGTAGTTTAGACTGTTTAGACGTGGAGCAGCTGCGTGTTAAGACAGGAGAGGCTTTAGGAGTCAGCTCTGTTCTTCAGTTGCATAACTTCTTGGTCCCTGATGTGAACAACAACAATGGACACAGTCTGAGTGGTGATTCGGCATTATCTTTGCCTATTTCTAATTCAGGAAGGATTGATAGATTCCTGAATGCTATTTGGGGTTTGACTCCAAAGGTCTTGGTGGTCACTGAGCAAGACTCAGACCACAACGGCTCAACGCTGATGGAGAGACTGTTGGAATCACTCTACACCTATGCAGCTTTGTTTGACTGTTTGGAAACAAAAGTTCCAAGAACGTGTCAAGATAGGACCAAAGTGGAGAAGATGCTTTTCGGAGAGGAGATCAAGAGCATCATAGCTTGTGAGGGATCTGAGAGAAGAGAAAGGCATGAGAAGCTTGACAAATGGAGCCGGAGGATTGATTTGGCTGGTTTTGGGAATGTACCTCTAAGCTATTTTGCAATGTTGCAGGCTAGGAGGTTGCTTCAGGGCTACGGTTTTGATGGGTATAGGATCAAAGAAGAGAGCGGGTGTGCAGTGATTTGTTGGCAAGAACGACCTCTATACTCAGTATCAGCTTGGAGATGTAGGAAGTGAATGATATAAAATGTTTATCTTTTGTTTCTGAGTAGGGTCCCTTTCTTTTGTTATACATAGAGACACAATCTTAGTTGTTTTGTGATTTTTATTTTTCCTATTTTGGCAAATGCTTCTTACTGCCTCTGCATATAGTGCCTCTTTAAGTATTCAGCAGTGTATGCGTTCATTTTGGTTTGAGCAAGATTATACCAAAACCGGTGGGTTCAAGTTCTTCAGCCATGATCTCAGAGCTAAAAACTGTTGCAAAAAAATAAGTTTGACTTTCTCTCAGCATATGATTGATTATGTTGCACATGGAGAGCTCAATGGGAGAGCTTCTTGGATGGATTAACTGAGGTGGATGAGGAACCTGATGACTGGAGAGATTCATAATCTCTTTTGTTCTCCAAACATCAGCCTGTTCCTCATTTTCCAAATTTTCCATCCGAGAAAAAGAGATAGGTTGTTTTGTTAATCCCTTGCATCCTAGCCAAAGATACGATTAATAATATTCAAGCATTCATCAGTGCTATCCTTTCAAGAGAGAAGACAAATCTTGTAGTTTTTCTTGCAGGTGCCAATATTATATATATATATATGGCTCTCAGAGGCGTGATGATTCATATCATCCTTCTCGTGGCAAACAGGCATACGTCACTGCACTATGTCCGCTACCGCAACTCACGAAACCAAACATATGTTACCGAGAATATATGAAACTGACAACATGAGAAAAGCCTGGAGTGTTGAATAACGAAATTCATAAAAACCTAACACCATTGCATTTATGAGGTGGATAATGTCATAATTTGATAGTAACGGCATCTAAACTAACGACAATACTTGATTAAGCACACTTTAATCGCTGTCGAAGGCTTTTCATTTTGATAGATTTTCTCTTATTTTTTTCACCGGAATATTTGTTTTGATTATTTCGAATAAAGAGGCGACAAAAAGTAGCATATAAATATTTTATTGAAGTCCAAATATTCTAATTAGATTAGAATTTGAAACTCAAGGAAAAGAACACTTGACTAGAAAATATGAAATCCATAATTGAAACAATTTAAAATAGAGAAATATGAACCATTGACAGTCTAAATAATAATGAATTGCTGGTTTCTGTAATCCCAGTAGAGACTCAGAATTTCGCCTTCTTGAAGATTTAATGAATTCTTCATGGTACTCCAACCATCTCCAAAATGGTATTTACCATTCTCAGTAGATCTCAGGATAACTGTGTATTCTCTACCTTCAATATAGTCGAGAATTTTCACTTCCTTACCTACTTGTAAATTCTCAGTCGTAGCACCATTCATCATAGTGAGGAGGGCTTTAGTTTTTTGTTTCGGTAACTTCACATTGCGTGCAAGATCAATCCTTGTTAGTTTTTTTGATATGACCACAGCAGGGTTTGGTGGATCTTCGAGAATCATCTTGTTCATCTTGTTGAATCTTGAAAGAAAAACTGAAGATAACTTATGAGAGTTGGAAGAAAAATATATTTGTTTACTTCTCTTTGATTGTAGGCGCAGACATATATATATATATAAGGGTTAACTTAGTATAAGAAAAGAAGAACTCTCCTACGAAATTGAAATAGCCCGTTTGAGAAATAGAGAATTGTTCATCTCTAGTAAGTTTTCTGTTATTCCCAAAATGGAAATGAGCCAAAAAAAGACATTATAGGTTTGGAAGGAAGTCAGGACTTGAAAAGTGGACTTTCCATAAATAAATGGAAGAAGAAAGGAAATACAAGACCAGCAGGATGAGAGAAAGTTTGACTTTGATCTTTTATTAGTTTCGGAAAATGTGATATTTCTCCACGAGAAGTATCACATTCTCTCAAATGTCTCTCAAACTATGACCTCATCATATATATCCACAAAATAAAATTTCAAAATCTATTTTTTCATGGAATTTTAAAAAACCTCTTATATCTCTCTGACATATAAGTTGAAGAGCCTTAACCCAATAAAATCAAATTTATTTGGTTAAACCTATAAACCAAAACCGTTTTAGCTACTTAAACCAATGATGATCCGATTAAAACCTGATTTAATCCGATTACAGTAATTAAACAAGAAAAAAAAGATAAAGACCCGATTTAAATCTGGTTTAATTACTATAATCAGATCTAAATCGAGTTTTAATTAGGTCGTCATCGGTTTAATTAACTAAAACGAATTTGGTTTATAAGTTTAACTAGATAAATTTGATTTTATGGTGTTAAGGCTCATCAACTTATATGTCGAGAATATATAAGAAGTTTTCTATAGTTCCATGGAGAAATAAATTTCGAACTTTTATCTTATGGATATATAAGATGAAGTCATAGTTTGAGAGACATCTGGAAGGATGTGATACTTCTCGTGGAAAAATAGCACGTTTTCTTATTAGTTTTTGAACTATCCGAAACTATTCAGATACTTTTACCAACATATCCAAAATAATTCAATTTTTTGTATTTTGCTTCTTTTCAGATATTTTGTATAATTGTTACTCGAACTAAAATACTATATATCCGAACAATAAGATATTCGAGTATTTTCAGATATTTTCCAGATATTAAATCAATATCTAAACCACAGCGAACCCAAACTAAACCAAGAATTGCTAACATATTAGCCGGATAGACGCCGAATCCCAACAAATTACCACTAGGCTACTAGCGATAATTTTGAGAAGTATTTAACCATTTGTTCCAGTGAAAGATAAACCAGAGTCACAACAGTGAAATTCTGAATTAAGTTCGTCCCCCACTAGTCTAACCGTGCTATGAAAAACATCGTCCTAAACAGATCACGACAATCTTCATAGAAGCAAACGAGAGCAGACGAAGAACTAAATATATTATTCACCAATTGACCAGACGCGAGGGCCGGTTTTGAGCCAACTTGGATAAAACATTCGAAAACTCCCAAATTTTTTGAAATTTTTCATATATAAGAAAGCCCCAAAGTTGGTTTAAAAAAATTCAGCCCCCAAATTTACAAAATTCTTCTTAAGTTCTAATATTTTATGGTGAGAGTTCATGGAAATATTCTTTTATATCACAAAGTTTTATTTTGCTAAACTGTAAATATCATATAATGAACAAAAATTTTTACAAGGAATATCTTAAGTCTGAAACCATCTTGGCAAAAAATAACTAAAAAACAAGATAGAGCCTAAGCTTGAATTTGATAAAGTCCCTTGTATCACAAAGTTCCTGGAAATATCCAACTTTAGATTTCTCAATATTAACTCTACCAAGCTTTTGAACTGTTGAGCAAATCAATGAGATATTATGATTCTTTGCGCTCTCTCCATGTATTTGATGCTTTCACAAACATATTTATTTATGCTTCATATGTTTCCACCACACTGGTCAGTCCCACATAGTCTTGGGACAAATGAATAATCAATACATGTTTAAATGTATAAAAAATATTTACTGAATTTGCCAGTAGATTGGACTCATTTTAGTCCCATGAGCCTTCACACCTCTCTCAGCAACAAAACCAAAACCGAAACCTCAGATAAAAAAACATCAAACGTGTAATAAAAAACAAAGAGACGTGAGTCTCAAGAAAAGGAACATACCATTAAAACCTGTTACTCCTTAACTTCCCCCACCACTTCGACTTCACCCTCTCCATTGAAGGCGAACGACCACCAGTTTCTTCACTCCCAAGTCTGCTAAGTATCGTCTTCGTTTCCCTCAGTCTCCCTCCATAATCCTTCTTCCAAGTCTCAAACATCTGTTTCAGCCTCCTTAGCTCCCTTTCCGGACTCAAGTTCGCTTCCACCTTACCAGATTTCACTTCCATCAAGAACTTGGTGTCGTCTCCAAACACCTGAGCCCTCTGTCCGAATTCTTCAGCTAACCGGCTTATCACGCTTAAACCAACACTTCCTCTTCCAGGGGTTCTGAAATCACCACTTCCGGGGGTTCTGAAATCACCACTCCCATATAAATCACTTGCATAGCTACCAGCGTTCACTGATGCATCCGAGTATCTTGGTGAACCCTCGACATCATCTAGGCTTCTCTTTGCAATGGAGAGACTGGACTGCAATGATCTCATTTGCTTTTGCCAAATATCTTCCATGGATTTCATCTTCGTTTCGTATTCAGACCACCTGTTGTCGTACTGCTGGAGTCTTTGTTTAAGAATGTCGTTCTCCTCTTCTTTCTCACGAAGAGCAGCTTCGGCTCTCAGAACCCTGCGCTGAAGTTCGGAGAGTACTGATGCTTGCACTAGAATCTCCCCTGACTCATTTCTCTGCTTAAGATAAGAAACCAGTTAAAAGAATCAAGCAGTGTTTCATTAATATCCTTTAGTATGATGCAAGCAAATAATGAAAACTATGTAACGACCTTGGTGCCTCCATATTTAATATCCCCACCGCATCTTCTAACCAGCTCGCCACGAATTACTGCAAGAAAATAAAAGGTTCAGAAAGTCATAAAAACTTTGAAAAAATAAGGGCATCTAAAAGATTAATCAAACCCTTTTTTACCTGACTGTATTACAACAGATGCATCAACCTTGGCTTTATACTGTCTCTTAGCAATCCTTCTCTTAACATGGCTTTGTATAGCAGAACAAGCCCTATGCTTCCGTAGTAACTCTGTGTATTCCTTTCTTACCTTTTCTCCACGAACAACTGAAACAAAAGGATTGTATGAAGAGGGCCTTAGCTCAAGTTAAGCTGAAAATGTCTCCACTTTATAAAGATGAGAGAGAATGGGACAATACATGATTGAAGAAAAGTGATTCCTCTTTTATACTCTCTTTGACGACTTCGTGCTTGGTGTCCTCTAAAACAGCTTTGGAGACGTAAAATCCCATGAAGAGTGCGGTTCCTTGTATCTTCAAGAACCCCAATCTGCCAATGGTGAAAGCGAAGACATAGTAGCAAGAGTCTATAAGTTTTTTGGCAAGATAGATCAAGCGACTAGACTTATAGTAGTAGTACCTGGCCAGTTCTGAAAAACAGTTTTGTGTAGCCGACTTGATACATCTCAGGTAAGATGTTGAACTGATGAAGAATTGCAACCGAAACACTAAGAGGATCTTTTGCTGCAATGCTCTCCAGCAGAAGGAAACCATACCTAAAGTATGACCCAAAAAACAACATGAATGATTATTTGCAAAACTAATGAAGGTGCTGCAACTGAATACTACTGATGGAGTTGTTACCTTAGGGCAAACTTTTGATGAGACATTCTAGTAGGAAAGCCAGACCGGGAAATTCGAACAACCTCTAGGACCCCACAGCATCTTAGCTGCTGTAAGACAAGCTCTTGCTCATACAACCCCGGAGACTGAACACTGTTTGGCTTTATGCAGCGAATGAAATGTGGGGTGGTTTTTCCCAGACGTTGCATCAATTCGAAAAGTTGACCCTGACAAAAAGTATCCAAGCATGGTCAGTAAACATATATTATAAAATGTTTCTTTCTAAAGTAAGCACAAGCACTTTGGATAAGAACATATTTAGAAGGAAGCTGTGTCTAAGGCAAAAGTGGCCTACCTTAAATTTAGTTGCTACACTAAGTCGCTGGGAATCAGCTCCACCTGCTTTGTGTAAAGGACCAACAACAGGTTTTTCAGAATGGACGAGCATACTAGAAGCAAACGCTTGAGGAAGATGGCGGGAGCAAGATGACAAAAGCTTAATAGAATCCGAATGCAGCAAATCACGGTTCTTCTCTAAAAATCCAGTTGTCTCATACGTAACCTGAGTTAGAAAAAAGCAAGTAAAAGTTGGCCTTATGAAAGAATCATTGTCAACATAACATGGCTTGTGTTGTGGCATGTCCTGTAACAATGGTGCCACTTTAGTTTTCTAAAGCTATTACCTCTCCAGCATAATGAGAAACCGTGAAAGTCTTCCCTCGATCTCCTCCTCTGAAACAGGAATTATCACTTAGGTGTTCCTTAAGCTTGTTGGCAAGAGTAACATCCGTGCCATTCGGAAATGTGGACTCCTCATCCAGAAGAGAGAGCAGACCTAATGGTTTCTGCACACAAGTGTTAGAACTTAGAAGACATGCTTTGGAATAAACAATAAATAATATATTATGCAGCTTGATGATCTGAAGTCACCGCCAAAATGTTAATATAGCATATAATGGTAACTGGCTTTAGATGAGATTAGTTATCAGGTTACCTTTTCAAAGAGCCTGAGACAATTTTGATTGTCCTCAAAATCAACCCTTGTCCAGTCAATCCCATCTTTGATATATTCCTGGAAGAGAAGAAAAGACATATTAAAGCCCTCCGTACTCGATAGATATAGTCTGTCACGTGAATACTCAGCTTAGATATACCCATAGCGGGGAGGGGTAACTTTACCTCCTGTTCTAGCTTGAATAGATGGCGATTAAAGTGTTGCTGCAATCTCTCATTTGCATAATTTATGCAGAACTGCTCAAAACTATTCTTCTGCAACATGTGGAAAGTACTTGTTCAGCAGACCAAATGCGATGTGGATACTGCCACAAATTGAGCAACTGGGATGGGAAAAAAAAGCAAAGAGAGACTTAAAATGAAGCATACATTGAATGATTCAAAGCCATAGATATCAAGAATGCTGATGGATCTGCCAGTTCTCCTCTTTCCTACGGCAAGAGATTTGTTTATCTGTTCAACCAGCCAGTCAAATAGGCAGGCATAGATTGACTTTGCTAAAGCATCTCTTGCAACAATGGCCTGAGATAAAACAAGAAAGAACAAAGGCCATTATTTTTTGAAGGAATAGCCGTGTACTGCAAGGCTTGAAGCCAAACAAATAATAGGCATTAGGTCATGATTACAGAGTGGAAAAACCAACTGTATTCAGAATACAAGTAAAATGCAAGCAATTCTTTATAAAAGGCCTACCTGGGAAAGTGTTAGCTTCTGTACAAAAGTTTCATTTCGAATTTTTATATTACGCTTTGATAGAGCTAGCTTAAGGTCATCGATGTTGCACCCAATCAATCTAGCAACAGTTGATAAACCTGAAAAACAAAAAAACAGCACTTAAGTTAGCCTTGCTTGTCATCCACAAATATTAAGCACCAAATTTGAAATAACCAAAACCCTTCTCCAAGTGAATCAAACAAGAACTACAGAGCCACAGAGGCGACCTCTCACACAGAAGATACAGAAAAGCAGACTAACATAAAAAGAGACAGTATTTTAAGGAACAAAGAGCATTACTTTCATCTGGCTCAGGTTCAGCGTGATTTTCATTGTCAATAACGGAGAAAGAGATGTTCCCCAGCCATAATACTGCTGCAAGCATTGCAAATACACTTTCTTGGTCTTCTTTACTAACGTGCACAATATCTAAAGCTTCCTGCAACATCAAAGAGTTTTTAATCCAAAAGGTCGAATTAAATGTCTGATACATAAGGTGAAAAATAAGAAGAAGAGATTTACTTGAACAGCTTGAAAACGTTCAGCGTCATCAACTCCTTTAATCGAATAACAATTGCTCTGACTCAGATAATTATACTCTTTTGCGCTTGTCAAATTTAGCTTCTCTGATTTAACAATGAGTTGAAGAGATAGGTCAGATATAAAAATATTGTTACACCAGTTAGTCAGCAACTATTAATAAAAGAAGACTTACGCTTACATAATATATTAACAGGTAACTAATCATTTACATTGAAATCATTTTGACTTGCAAGAGATGCAAGCAGAGCACAAACACAAATCAGATTTCCAAATCATACCTCTAAGTGCAGGTGAAGCTCCAGCACAAAGCTGATAAAATATGTGATATGACCTCTCTCCTTCCGCACATTGAACAACTCTAGACTATTAAAATGTGTCAGAAAAATAAAATAAAAAGCATGCCAAGGTTACCGAACCGTGTTGAAATAGTATAATTGGAGGAACTTACCTTTTCAAGTAAAACTGCAAAAATAAAAGAAAGAGCGAAAGGCAAAGTCAGCGGTTGTAAAAGGAACACAATGTGGAGCAGCAGCAGCAACTACAAGACTTATGCTTACATGTTTGAATTTTAGCACCGGAAATCTTTATTGTTTCACTGAAGTGAATCTCTATCAGCTTCCCCTGTCAATTTTAACATTTAATGAAATGTTATGAGACAAACAAAACTTTCACAGCTAGAGTATTTAAAATAAAAAAAAAGAGGTTATGCATAAGGGGCTTACAAAACGACTAGAATTGTCGTTTCTCAGTGTTTTTGCATTTCCAAATGCTTCCAAGATGGGATTGGTCTTTAGTATCTCATACTCAATCCCACTTCCACCTCCAAGAGAAGCCAAGTATTGCATTGCTATTTTCGCTGTCTCAGTTTTCCCTGCTCCACTCTCTCCACTGTATAAAAGGATATCTTGTGAGACAAGAAAACACTTCAAAATGCACAAAGATTTAAAGCACTACATGAATTCTATAGAGGCAAAAATATTGGTTAAGCTTGTATTTACTTAAGTTGTAATAGGTAACTTTGAAGGAGGAAACTACCTGATAATGATAGATTGGTTAACTTCATCTGGAAAGAAACCGAAAAAGAAGATAAGAATATAACACAGAGTGCAATAAGTTAAACAATAAACAAATTAAGAAACATGATCCCACCTCGTATCATTTCACGGATTGCTGTATCAGCAATAGCATAGACATGAGGGCTCTGATTTTTTCTTTTTCTGTATGCTTCAATGTTGCGATCTCCATACAAAGGAACCTCCTTGAAGGGATTCACAGCCACTAGAACAGGTCCCGCTTTTGTCTATAGCACATCACAGAAAAACTCAGAAAAGTTAATGATAAAGGCTGTAATAATTTAATATAGACTGTCACAAAGAGAAAAGCACAAAAGGCTTACATATATCATGTCTTGGTTGTACCTATACTCAAGGTTGTACAACACTGATGGCTCATTTAAGTAACTTAGTTGCATAAGATCGTCCACTCCATCAAGAATATCAGGATTTGCAGGTACTAGACTCTCTGATATGACTTTCAAAACCTGCTAATTAATCAAGTTGTAGCAACAGATTCCGATCAAACACTTAAAAGTAATTAATCAAAATTTACTTTAGGAAATGAAATAAAATTTAACTTACATTGCCCTCAGGCAGTTCAATAACAGACTCTTCTCCTGAAGTTGAGAGCACCTTCCCAAGCTCCCAGTTACCGTTTGGAAGTTGGACCCAAAATTGAAGTGCCTATGACAAGGAATGTTAGTTCCAAAGAAAACTTCATGCAAAAAAAAAAAAGAAGACCAAACTTTAAGCATACCTTTTTCCGAGCATATACGCTTGCGTCGCTCCACCTTCGATCATTACTCTCAGGCAAGGGCACAATAGGATCTTCATCCACGAGTGAAGATTCGTCTCCATTTGAAATGCTTTGCAGGCTGTAGGGTGAATCCTCATTGCCACTATCCACTCCCCCAACAGCTCCATTAACACCATTCTTTAAGTGATCATTACGTTGAATAGTCACAGAAACAGCTGAGGCAGAGGAGGAATCTTCAAGGGGTGATGAACCAAGAAATCTATAGTCGGCCGGCATCGATTTAAGTGACTGAACAGATGGCTTAGCCTTCTCAGACATTTTCCTGTAAGAGATAGAGCTGTTCAGTTCAAAAGATAAAAAAGTACTTGTGGTTTCCTTTTCGAAAGAAGACACTGACCATAGTTTACAACATAGACTAAAATGCTCCTTCAAAATGTTCAGACTCAATTATGTAAAGTGAAATCTAGAGACTTTCTGGTTACCCTTTCTGAATAAAGTCAAAGCAATGATCAGATGATCAGGCTCACAACAGTTTGACTTTTTGATCAGATGATTCTAACACAAACCAATTTAGACTGAATATAAATTTCCATATGGTTAAAATAACAAAATAAAGACACGGCTCCATACACCATAGATAAGAAAGTATCAAAGAAAGAGTAAAGACTGGAAGTTGTGAAATTGAGTTGGATCTTAGCTCATAGAATACCTTTTTCAACGACTGTATCAGCAAACAATTTAATGGTGAGAGATAGAGATACTTGAAATTCACAAGAATTTTGATTTCTCAGATGAGACCGATCATGAACATACACACGCGAATATCTCCGTGGTGGACTCAGTAAACGATGAAGAAAATAACAAAATGTCAACTATGGAGAGAGTATACAGGACTACGGGTTATGGGTTTTGGCGGTAACAATAGTTAGTGAGAAAATTGGCGAGAAAAAAACAGAGAATTGGAGAGAAAATCGAGGAAAAGGAAGAAGAAGAAGACGAAAGATGGCAACTTTTTCCTGAGCAGAGTAAAACTGTATTCTTTGATTTTTAATTGAAAAGTCATCATCCGACCATTTTCTAATGTCTTTTATGGGGACCACCACCACTCGAATTTTTTAGGCACACGTTATGTCAAAAGTCCGATTTTGTCCCCATTGATTATTTCTTAACCGCTGCTTTAGTTTTTTTTTTTCAAATTATGAGGTTGATCACAGAGTTTAATGATGATATTTTCCTCATTTAATGGGTTTAAAATTTTAAATTACTACTATAAGTCAACGGAACTATTAGTTCTAATTTTTAAAAGTGATTAAACACGTTAAGGAAGTTTTAAATATAAATTGTATTTTATTCTCTCTAGTTTTATATTAAGTGTTGGTATAGAGAAAATTTTTCGTTGCAAAATAAGCGTCATTTTAGCATTTCGATGCATAATTTATTAATTTTATTTTGCATTTTATTTTTCTATTGATTGAAATAAGAATAAGTGTATGGTAATGATGTTTTTATACGGAAAACATGAAAAATTAAATGATTTTTTAATATGTATGTCAAATTCTCAAACAACACTTATAATAAAATAGAGGGAGCAATTTTATAAAACACATGATTATTTTTAGAAAAATATTTTGTACAATAGATAAAAGATATATTTATAATTAAATTAAAAGATATGCAATATATATGTATGAAAAGTATAATCTGAATTAAATAATTAGTAAGCAAATTATTTTACAATATTAGTTTTAATGAATGTCCAGACAATTAGGATTTTTCAATGGTACAAACTTTAAATAACATAGTAGATAAATGTTAATTATATGCAATGATCTTATTAATAATAAGATATATACACTTTATATTCTAATTTTACCTGTTCAAATTCAGAAGGAATTTTATATACAATAGAATATGAATTTTCACAGAAACTGTTAGTGGGGAATTAACTAAAACATGTAGAAAGCCTAAGCAACTAAATCCAATATGTTAAATTAGAATTGGTCCATGTTTTATGATCATATTGTGAGAATACAAAGCTCTCATATTGTGAATTAATTGTGAGATGGTAATATGTAGATTGTAGACGACGAAAGACAATCATTTTATAGCTAATTGATTTTAAGTTAGAAATCTGAAATAAATTCAAATTTAATATAGTATCATAACCATGTTCATATAGTATCAAAACCATGTTCATATCTGATCTATTAATCTGGTCTATACAATACTACCATCAGCCTACTAATTGATGGTTCACAGAAATCTCAACTCCACTGAAATAGCTAGAAGAAAAGTGGAGAGATTTAATTAACCTAATTTTAACATATACTTCATCTATTTCTAAAAGATTGATGTTTTAAGATTTTCACACTTTAAAAATAATATATCAAATTTTAGCTATCAATATTTTCCGTAATCAATTATTTTCCACAAGCTTTCACCAACAGAATTTTAATAAATATAATTATGTTTTTCAAAAATTTGCAATTTACATTAATTTATGCATGGAAAATATGAAAAGTGTATATTTTAAAACATTTTTTGAAATTTTTAGGAACGGAGGAATATCATTTTCATTGGAACTTAAAAATATAACTCCGGTCTTATTCGTCGAAAAAGAATAATAATTAATTAGTAGTGTTTAACTACTATGTCGAACGCACATTAAGATCATGATAATGAGTGATGCAGTCCTGAAGATGTTTAATTTACTACATTTTATAAAACACCTTGACTTTTTTTTTTGGAAAAAGGGCATAGATAACACCTTGACATTTTTGAGTTTGCGTTTATCGAAATCATTTTATGAGTTTAAGCAAAAAAAAAAAACATTTTATGAGGTTAAAGGTTTTGGTTTGTTAAAGTTTGTTTATGTGGCGGTTAATTAAAAGGGGATAATTGATAAGAACCTGTTAGATTAAACATAGTGCAAAAAAAAGTTTTAACAAGTTATTACAGAGCCAACAACCACATGGTTTTTTTTATCAAAAAAAAAAAAACAACGACATGGTTTATTACACGTTTACTTCCGGTCCAAGCAAAAGAGACTTTCGGTTGTAACTGAACACAAAAAAACCAACATTTGGTTTAGATGCTAGGCATGGAACAAAACACAAAGTAATTGATCAACGTCTTATGCAATAAATCCCACGAGCAAGAGTTAGATACATGTTATGATGGTGATGGGTTTTAATCGGCTCCAGCCAGCTCAGATACGGTTTCATAGGGGCCAACCCGCAGTTAACATTTTTAAATGCAACAGACTATACAGTGATGCCGCTCAAGCTGCCTTAATCACCCATAGTTAACAAGTAGTGTGTTACAATCGAAAAAGTACAACAGCTCCAAAAACTCAACGGTAATGCTGGAGCAAAGAATCAAGACATAGTCAATCAAAATTTGTTTATTCAATTTGATAAGGTCACATTTCAAATCCGCAGTAAGGATTAAACTTGCGCCATAAAATTAAAACATTGCAATTAAAACCAAGAAACTCAAAGCATAGCAACATATTGCTAGTTCCTACAATGAACATTTATCCCTTCCTACAAATCTTCAGCATCACGGTAAAAGTAATGTTTATGGATTTACTGGGATGATAAGGGAGTTCCAAGTAGCAGAAGGGAAGGTGTTATTACAAAGGACAAGCTTAAGGACTACATTGATGGCCCCTTGACCACAGTATCTGTTGCTTAATCGACTCTTCTCCCACCAGTATTCCTCCAAAATCTCTTGAATTATGATCTTCATGTGTAAATTTAGCAACAAACAAGCATCATAGGGAAGTATATATATATAAAGACACACAAATCTATGTTCTATTGCTTCAGTATCTGAATCTTATTAATTATTATTTTTTATAGATCTTTCAGTAGAAGGATGACTGTTTATTGCATTTTGTTTGCACTTAATTTCTTTTGGCAGTGAAATGAACACATAAACAAACTAGACTAGATGCAAAATAGAAAAATCTGTTTTGTTTTATTAGAATGAAAATCAGGTAAAAGAATCCAATATTAAAACTTTTTTTAAACAATTTCCATTCTTCCTCTTCTTCTTGTCCTCACGGCCTGCAGATTCTCACACCTTGTTGGCTTATTCTCTTGAAAAAGCAACCAAAACAACAACGGCTAAGCAAAAACCAATGCCTAGACTTTTTCTTGAAAATCTTAAACCTCCTTGACAGAAGTCTCTTCACTTCCTCCAGTAACAGCATCATCCGGGATGTAACGTCTCCAGAACGGATGCTGCTTCCACACTCTCCCCATCTCTTCAATAGGAACCCCTTTCGTCTCCGGCAACAAGAAGTAGATGAAGACGGTCATGATCAGAACCATACCTCCAAAGAAGTAGAAGAGACCAAACTTCATGTGACAAAGCATTGTCAAAAAGAATTGTCCAATGAGGAAAGTGAAGAACATGTTGACAGAAACATTGACGGCTTGTCCCGCTGGTCTGATTTCCAACGGACAGATCTCACTTGGTACTAACCATCCTAATGGACCCCATGACCATGCAAATCCTGCAACGTATATACATATGAAAGCTAGCACCCAATCTGCTGTTGCGGGTGTCAGGGTCCCTGATCCTGTGGTTCCAAACTTCATACCAATCAAGGTACCAACAACGATCTACAAATTTGATCCATCAAACAACACTTGTTAAGCATTACTACAGAACCTGAAGCAGTTTTAATTCATTTTTGTTTTACCTGGCAAATGATCATTTGAATGCCACCTTCAAGGAAGAGAATCCTTCTTCCATACCTGTCAACCGCATAGATGGAGACAAGGGTAGAGACAACATTCACCACACCGGTGATAACCGCAGAGATGAGCGAAGCGTCATCAGCGAAACCGAGGGTTTTAAAGAGAACAGGAGCGTAGAACATGATCACATTGATACCGGTGAACTGTTGGAAGAAAGGTATCGCAGAACAGAAAGCTAGAGCTGGTCTGTATTTAGCTTGTAGGAAAAGGTTCTTCCAAGGGTGTTCCACTTTTTTAGCAGCCTCACAAGCATCACAAAGATCTTGAAACTCCTCGTCCACGTTATCAGCTCCACGGATCTTTTGTAACATCTCTCTCGCTTGTTCGTACTTGCCTCTCTCGAGCATTGAGTTTGGCGTGTCTGGCAAGACAAAAGATCCTATTACCATTACAACTGCTGGAACAGCAGCTAGACCTAAAGACACTCTCCATCCGTTCCTAGCCATTTTAGATGTTCCGTAGTTGATCAGGTTTGCAATCAGGATCCCGATAGTAATAGCCATTTGAAATCCGATGTTGAGCGCTCCTCTGATCTTGGCAGGAGCCATCTCTGAGAGGTAAACCGGAGTAGACTGATGAAGAAAAAGAAAGAAGACCGGTCAGACATATAAAAACCAAACTAAAAGCAGAAATGATAAAAAACTAAACCAAAATAAATTGAGAAACCAATCGTTCGGATTAGGCATGGCATTTTAGGTATTCGATCGGTTCGGATCGGTTATTTCGAGTATCCATTTAAGAACTGAAAATAATGTTGTTTGGGACAGTTCTCAATTTGGTTCGGTTTGGATAATAAAATTAAGAATCGGCTAAATCAGAAAAAACGGGTTCATGTCTGATTCCATTCTGTTTCTTGTTTGGATAATTTAGATAAAATACCGGATAATTTGAAAGTATCACCTAAACAAATAATTGACCGGTCAGCCATATATAAATCAAACCAAAACCGGAAAACAAACAAAAACTAAACCAAACCAAATTGAGAAACCGATTGCTTGATTCTAAACCAAATGAGAACCATGTTTGACTCACCTGATTAGCGAATCCAACACCGACACCAAGCAACAATCTACCGATGATGAGCATTGCTACGTTCACTGCAAATGCGTTGAATAGAGCACCAATGAGGAAAGCAAGACCTCCAATAAACATGGAGATTTTGCGACCGTACTTCCTTGTCACAACCGAAGCTGCAAAGGAAGACACAAGGGCCGCGAGATAAAGTGAGGATGTAAACAATTGGAGCAGTTGGTTATCGAATTTGCAGTAAGCAGTCTCGCGCCTAACGTTGTGCATTTGCCTATCCACTTCAGGGAAGAACTTGCTCAGAAACTCCTCCATCGATGTCACTCCTCCTGCAAAAGAAACCACGTTACATTAACTTGCAACTAAATTAATTTAATGCATAAATCAGTTCAAAAAAAAAAAACTTGCAACTAAATTAGCCATAAAAAAAAGAAACTAAATATAAATTTTACAGACCTGAGATTCCGAGGTCGTAACCGAAGAGGAGACCTCCCATAGCGGCCACAATGCATGTGATGATGACAAAGCCGGTGACTCCGCCTTCATAGCTTCCTCCACCACCACCATCTGATACAAAGGCTCCTCCAGCCATTCTTCACTTATTAGTTATTTGCTTTATTAGTATTAATTATTGCCTTCTGCTTTGTTATTCAAACAAACACTTGAGAGCTTGTGATCCAAAACTTGGTGCTAGTGAGCTTCTTAAATATAAGTTTCCCGTGGTCTATTATTAGGTATGGATTGTGATCTGAGCTGTTAGAGATTTATATTGGCTTACGAATAGGGGTAGTGGTACTTGTTTTTTTTTTTTTGTTTTAAATATGTTCTTTAAACCCTGTTTAAGTGGACACCTGAATGTCTTTTTATAGAATGTTTTGTTCTTTTCACAGACAAATGCCCTTAATTCGTTATTACACAAGACTGTGTAAAAGATAAGTAGAAAGAAAAAAGGACAGCCTCTATCGGAAAATAGAATCTTGTAATAACAAATCGATAGTTGAATTTGATTGTGATAACTGCTAACTGATAAATAAAGACTATGTGGAAGTTGTAAGAGAACAAAATATATTTGAAGATTATTTCCGGTTAAGGCAAGAGTAACTTATGATCTTTGACCTCAGTGTAGGCTTTTTTTATTTTTATATTTTTTTTCCAAGGAAAATCCCAGTAGTTTAAACTCTTTGCTACTCTTTTGTATATGATTTTCATAATTTGACAATATATATTTACATACGCTTCAATCTCATTTTAGTATTATTAAATAAAAATAACTATAACAGTGCTATTGTTAACTGTTAAAACACGGAAAGGCATGAGGTTGTACTTTGAGGTGATAACACTGCTTTGTCCTCCATTATGAATCCCGCTCCTTATTGAATTATCAAGTATTTCTAACAGCTAAAACAAAGAGAACCTTGGTCTAAACAAATGATTATCATTAGCTGGCTACGTGATGATATAACCTCTAATGGGTGTGGTTAGATGGAAATCATTATTTATTAAAAAAATGGTAAACGAAATCGTTATTTATTTAAACAACTAACCAATAACGCGGGAATCCTTTTCTCACACAAAAAAAAAACGCAGAGCAAAAAAAAATCTGTTAATTAGAACATATCTAATTTGGTTCTAAATTTTCCTCTAAAACAAAATTTATAGTAAAACAACATATTTAATTTGTTTTACTTTTTTTATAGTAAAACAATTTTCAATCCAATTCTATTTTAATCATATAATACAGTAAAAATAAGCTTACTATATAAATAGAATACTTCATGTAATTTTTGTTCATTATTTTATTTTTTTCTTTTAAATAAAGTATCAACGAAGTAAAATCTAATTCTATTATAAAATTATTTTATTTTTGAGAAGAAAATAGACGGACCATTGGAAATGGTTTTACAATAAATTTAGTCTTAAATTTTTAGTCTATATATATGATAAACCTGTTTACTAAGTTTTCTTCATGTCATACAATATATGTATACATCAAAATACGAAGTATCTTAAATGTTGTTGGATTCGTACCAAATAATATCAATTTATGAATTGTGTAGAAAAATTAAAACTGAATGAAAATATTCGTATTACACTTCAGTTCAATCAATGAGAAGTCATCCTCAAAAAACATTGGAATATGGATCGGTGATGTCATTGACATTCCAGGATTCGTTGAAATAAAAATGTTGCAACTATACATTTTTTTTGTTAAGCAAAAAAATAACAATACATTTTTAAAAAGAATAAAAACATCAGCACCAGACTGTGTTCTCTCTATATCTTTTTTTTTTTTTTTTTTGTTAACCAGGCTGGGGGTTCGGGCTTTCGGCCTTAATCCCCCCGCCTAGGCCCGGCGCCAGCATGTACCTGTACCTTTTGAAGGGCTCTGGGCACGCCTCCCCTCCACGCGAGTCGAACTCGGGTATACCCGCCGTCCTAGTTAGCAGAAAGAGGACTCGTTCTAGGGGGATAGTACCACTGGACTACGAGGTCCGGGTGTGTTCTCTCTATATCTTGCACGTCGTTATATTCCATCGCAGTTTGACCATACGTTTCTTGTGTCCATCTCTCGCTCAGGTGATCATTAATCTCTGAGTTTGCTTGTAGTTGTGATTTCGGAAGCATATGTATTTGCTCTTTCTTTCTTTGTTTTGGCTGTGTGTTGCAGTCTCTGTCTTTTCTCTTTTAGGAACTGTTGAAGACTTCATCTGATTTGTTTTTAGTTTTCTTTTTTCTTTTGGAGGGTTTAGAAGATGTCTCAAACGGCTGGCAATCTCGATGAGGCTATGCTGAACAGTGAAGTGGTGCCATCGTCACTTGTGGAGATAGCTCAGATCCTCCGTGTAGCCAATGAAGTAGAACTGTAGAAGCTAGTAACCCTCGTGTTGCTTACCTATGTGAGTTGAAAAACTAACGTGGAATTCGCCTGAGTTTTTGCTCTTCTTAAAAAATCTTTTTTTTAGAAGGATGCTTCTCGATCTCAGGTCGGTTTTATGTGTTTGAGAAAGCGCACAGACTTGATCCAATCTCAAGTGGTTCTGGTGTTCGCCAGTGTAAGACTGCGATTCTTAAATGCTTAGAACAGGTATCATCTCTTAATATACTTTATTTTCATTTTTGTGCATGGGGATTATGTCAGTTTTATCATATTTATCACACTTTGTGCAGGACTATGAAACAAGTCTTGCAGGAAGGCAGAAGGGTAATGATGCATGCGAAATGCAATGTTTTTATCAACATTACAACAAGACATATATTCAGCCTTTTCTAGACGGTGCTGACAAAGCTCACCGGTATGTGGTTGTGGAAGTGTTACTATGATACATTCTGTGCCATTAATCATTCTTAAATACATAATTTGTCTTTTTCCTTGTAGTGCTCAACTTAAAAAGGAATATCGAACTGACGCTGTTCTCTTTGAAGTTTTAAACGCTGTTAATGTAGCAATCAATTAACCATGAGGTGAATCTGATAGTTGATTATGTCTTGTTAAAGATTCACTTTTGTTCTTATAGGTCTTAAGCCAGTGGAAGTATCCTTGGGTTATCAAGTTATTGGCTCACTTGTTTCTCATTTTTTTTGTTTCTTGGCCATAGATTTTGGAAGCCCACACAGAGGTCAAAGAAAGAATTCAGATTCTATGTGACTTGGATGACGATACTGACATTATACAGGGAAACCCATATCAACAACCAATTGGAGTTAAAGCATCCAAATTGAAAGGAGAAGATGTTGATCAAACATCAAGTCTTATCACCACTATAGAAGAAGGAAATAAACAACTTCTAGAGCAACTGAAGAAGACACACGAACAAAGACAACAGTTTTTGGATATTCAAAATAAGACCTACGCACTGAAAGAAATTGGAGAAGAGAACAAAATCTTATTGCTGGACTTGAGTTCTATACAAAATCCGCATATTCTTTCATTTATGGAGGCTGAGCAGACAAGGATTTTGCAAAAGCGTAATTATCAGTACCAATATTAAGAATCTATCATTTAATGATCTTGGTGCATCTAAAAATGATTTACCAGATGATTAATTTAATGGACTTTGCTGTGTTTATCTTTAACTTTGCTACTCCATGTATTCTGAAATTTGAAGTTACTTGCTGTCTAATATATCCCATTGTTGTAATTGTAAGCCTTACTAATACAAATAGCTAAATTTAACATTTATAATACTAATTATGTAAATGAATAATCAATTTCTTATCAAAGATTTTTATTGTATATATATAAGGTTCTATTCCTGAATGAATACTATTACAATCATATATCGAATAGTTGCTGGTGTTCCTATCTCTAACCCTATACATTTTTCTTTTTCTTTTAGGGACTTGTATGTTTCACCATCCAAATGAGTCATCTGTATGAAAATGAGAGTGTTTGTTTGTTTTGACCAAAAAAATATAATTTCTTTAGATGGCCCATTTAATAAGTTTAAAAAATTTAGGTTTAATTTTGAAAATCAGTTTGCTGATCCAAATTAACTATTTGGATGAAGATAGTTCAGTTAAAATGGTATAATATCTATCAAACTTCTGATATAATTAACAAATTACAAATTTAAACCTACTATCATTTAGTCACTCACAAAAATGACAAAATCACAAAAATATATTTTTTATTTTGCCAAATACAGAAAAGACATTTTCTAACCAAAACCACAAAACAATAAAATCACATTTTTTTTATTTAAAATCAAAAATCACATTTCTACAAAAACTAAAAATGTAGTTTTCTTACCAATATATATATATATATATATCTCGTTTTCAACTACAACAAAAAATTATATTTCCTCGCAAAACCAAATATCACTTAAAAATGACAACGCAAAAATACATCTTTTCGCCAATCACACAAAATAGATCTTCTCGCCAAAACCACAAAACGATAAAATCACAGAATCTTGTTTTCTTGCAAACCCATAAAATTTTGTTTTCCCACCAAAATCGAAAATTCTCTTTCATGCAGAAAAATCCAAATAATATTGTTTTTCCCGCAAAACCCAAAAATCGCATTTTCTGCTAAAACAAAAAGTAATATTTTTTCCCAAACAAAAAAATCATATTTTCCGCCAAAACTAAAAAAAAAATACATTTACTGTCAAAACAAAAAAAAAATCTCGCCATAACAAAAAAATCTTGTTTTTCCATAAAAATCAAAAATCTCATTTTCTCACAAAAACCGAAAATATCGCTTTCCTCCAAAAGCTGAAAATTTTCATTTTCCCATCAAAACTGAAAAATTCTATTTTCTCGTCAAATAGAATTTACAAAAAACCGAAAAAACATTTTTTTTTTCTCGCCAAATCTACAAAAAACGAAAATCTCGTTTTACTAAAAAAAAAGTTATTAAATCATAAATTTACATAATGGCCTTGGGCTTTACAAGTTCTTGTGTCAATTGTAATTGCCTACGGGCTTTAATGAAGTAAAATGAGAGAGTCGAAAAACAAAACCCAAGTTCGTCTTTTTAAAAGAGCAAGGTCGACTAAGAAAAAAAAAAACAAAAATTGAAGAAAAAAGCGCAGTAATCAATCCGTTACGTCTTTAGGGCAGGCAGTCGTGAGATTAAGTTAACAACGCAGCTGCTTCGAAGAAAAAAGAGCTTCGACACCTCTCTCTCTCTCTCTCTATCACAGTCGCTTCTCTTCCTCTTTCAGTCTCTGCAGTCATGCCATCGGAGATTGAGTGGCCAGCGAAGAGAGTGAGGGACACGTATTTAGATTTCTTCAAGGGGAAAGGTCACAAGCTGTGGCCATCAAGCCCCGTTGTTCCCCACAATGACCCTACCCTCTTCTTCGCTAACGCTGGTAGTACCATTACTCTCTAACCGCCAATTCTTTGCTTTGAATTACTTCACCTCTCGATTGTTAGCTTTGTATGTTATTAAACCGTTAAACTAATGACATTGAACCGTCTCTGTTTTCTTGTCAAGGAATGAACCAGTACAAGCCGATATTCTTGGGAACGGCTGATCCGAACACGGAGCTCAGCAAGCTAACACGGGCGTGTAACACTCAGAAATGTATCCGTGCTGGTGGAAAACATAACGATCTTGACGATGTGGGTAAAGATACTTACCACCACACCTTTTTTGAAATGCTCGGTAACTGGTCGTTTGGAGATTATTTCAAGAAGGAAGCCATTGAATGGGCTTGGGAGCTCTTAACCAAGGTAATTCGAGGGAGTGTATAAGTATCGCTCGCGTGATAGTTTGATTCTCCTCTTTTCATAGGGTTATAAATGATTTTGTTTGAGTAATCTCACTGATTTTCGTGTCGTAGGTCTATGGGCTATCGGTTGATCGAATTTATGCTACCTATTTTGGCGGTGACGAGAAAGCTGGTCTTCAACCGGATAATGAGGCTAGAGATATTTGGCTTCAGTTTCTTCCACCTGGACGCGTGCTTCCATTTGGTTGCAAAGTATGGTTTCTTTACTACTCTTATTTAAAAGAAAAAAGATTTGTTCTAATGTAAATGAGCTACTTTTCATTTTCTTTTTAACAATTGAACAATAAGAACATACATTGTTAATTTTAGGTGATCAGACTTTTAAGAGATATTAAAATTATTTTTTAATGGTGAGTGCATGTGCATGTGGATTGTAGATAAAAAAAACATTTAATCTGTGGCCTATTTTTTTTTTTTAATGAAATCCGCTACGTATTGAATCTCTCTTCTCTAAGGTTTCATCGCTTTGTCAATCATAACTACTGTTAAGTTTACGCATGAATGTATTTCCAGTGAAAAACCGGTTTTATGATTTCCAGTGAAAAACCGGTTTTATGATTTCCAGTGAAAGACTTGTTCCAAATTTATGCTATCGTTCTTTCATATAACTTTTGGTGAAACTGTAGGACAACTTTTGGGAAATGGGAGACACAGGTCCTTGTGGACCTTGTACTGAAATACATTATGATCGTGTTGGTAACCGTGACGCGGCATCCTTAGTTAACAACGACGATCCAACATGTTTGGAAATATGGAACTTGGTGTTTATTCAGGTTACGTACCCTCTCTATCCCAATTGTTATTTAGTTCTATTTACTACTTTTTTGTTGGCTATTATGGTTGTCCTTTTAATTCTGTAGATCCTGTAACTGGAAAGATATATTACGCTGCTAGCTAGATTGTATTTACTTCTTTGGCTTTGATATCGTGTTCCCCTGACGGATCCTGTGTTCTTTGTTTTCAAAATAGTTCAACAGAGAGAATGATAAATCACTTAAACCTCTGCCTTCAAAGCATGTTGACACCGGAATGGGTTTCGAGAGGTTGACTTCTGTTCTTCAGAACAAAATGAGCAATTATGATACTGATGTGTTCATGCCTATCTTTGATGACATCCAAAAGGTACTTTGGAACCTCCTGTTGACTGTTTGATGACATTTTGTTAAGATAATGAGTTATTTTTTATGTATTCTCTCAGTGGGAATTAAATAAAGACTTATTAGTCTTTCCCGAGGTTTTTAGAATCTTAATTTGATGGGTTGATGCCTTCCTATTTTTAGGTCACGGGAGCTAGGCCATATTCTGGAAAAATTGGTCTGGAAGATGTTGACAGAGTTGACATGGCTTATAGAGTGGTTGCTGATCACATTAGGACTCTATCCTTCGCTATTGCTGATGGCTCTCGTCCTGGTATGACCATGGTTTCTTGTCTAATCTACATTGCTGATGATACAAAAAACATTTCTATTCAAACGTCTTAGTATTTGATTATTTGTTTGAGTTCATACGATTTTTTTCCCCACCGAATTGACTATGGCATTGTTCTATTTTTTATTGTAGTTTGACAAATACCATACGATATTCACTCTCTTGCAGGTAATGAAGGCCGTGAGTATGTTCTGCGACATATTCTTCGTAGAGCAGTTCGCTTTGGAAAGGAGATCCTAAAAGCTGAGGAAGGATTTTTCAACGGGTAGGAAATCACCTCTTACTGTCGCAGCAAGTGTGTTTTAATCTTTTTCATTTGTGCTGGAACATGTTTGTTTCTATCTTGCATCTTTGTAAATGCAACATATATTTCCATATGCGCAGCTTGGTCTGTTTGTCACTAAGCAGTTTATACTTTTTTATCTGCAGACTCGTAAGTTCTGTTATTCGGGTTATGGGGGATATCTTTACGGAGTTAAGGGAACATGAAAAAAAGATCACAGAGATAATCAAAGAAGAGGAAACAAGCTTCTGCAAGACATTGGCGAAGGTGAGGGCTGATTTTTGAATTCCATCTGACCTTCCCACTTGTTATTTTCCAATTATTTTTACTGGCTGCTGGCACTTTCAGATTTCGTTGCTGTTTAATTTTAGTGAAATCGTTTGGACATGATTCTATATACCACTCCTATAGGGATCCGTCTTCTGAAAGATTATTTGAGTGACCTGTTTGCCTATCTACTTGGTTTCTTATATCTGTGAGTATAAGAACAACTTGATTGATTATAAAGTTTTATGGCAGGGAATTGAGAAGTTTCGGAAAGCTGCTCAGTCAGTTCAGCGGAATACACTGAGTGGAGAGGCTAGTATCTAATGCCTTTTTGTGCTGTTTAATATTTTATGCTTTATGTTGCAGTGTTTGTTACACTTTGCAATGTTGTAATGGCGGTCGTAGAAACTCTACTTGCCTTCGTTCGATTTTTTGAAAACCAAACTGTTCTTGTCTTTGCAGGATGCTTTTATCTTATCGGCGACATATGGATTCCCTATAGATCTAACTCAGGTATATAGTTCATTGTATTTAATTCTAAAGTTTTGTGTGTTACTTTTGTAACTTCCGTTCCCGTGTTTTAGTTAATGGCGGAAGAACAAGGGTTACTGGTTGATGTTGATGGTTTCAACAAAGCCATTGAAGAGGCGAGGGATATATCAAAGAATGCCCAGAATAAGGTGTCCAACTTTTTAATATATCTATTTTCATTTTCTCGAAGAGTGTTTGATGCTGGACTAACGTTAGAAGATGACTAAAGTTTTAAAGAACATTATAAGTATAATATTAACTAATCTGCTGATATTTATTCTGTTAGCAAGCTGGTGGCACCATTGTCATGGATGCTAATGCTACATCAACGTTGCACAAGATGGGTGTTTCAGCAACGAATGATTCTTTCAAATACATTTGGTTCCAGGTTTGTCTCAGTAATCCATATGACTCGCATGTTGTTGTCTAAACTGTTAGACCATTAGCATAAAAACGGAAGATAGGGCATATGTTGGTAAATGGTTCTTCCTAAATAAGCCTACAGTGCTTATTTACACTTCCGGGTTTGGGTGCAGGGTCACGAGAGTGAAGTAAAGGGTATCTACACTGGCTCTGCTTTCCTGGAAAGTTATGCCAGTGGCGATAATGTGGGACTAGTATTAGCGTCTACAAGTTTCTATCCTGAGCAGGGTGGTCAGGTATTACATTCTATTTGAGATGTAACTCAGTTCACTGATTGTCTTATCATTTATGATCATATGTAACTATCATGATTGCATCGTTTGACTTCAGGTATCAGTTGTTCTTGTGTAATAATTTCTGAAGCAGTTAGTTTGGTTATAGTTCTGTAAATATTAAAAATTCATGTAATCACATCCAATAAGACCTAGTTTTGGTTGAACTTTGCATGTTTTATCTTTAATATGGAATCTGTGACCCTAATATTTTGCCCTGGCAATAGATTTTTGATACAGGGATTATAGAAGGGTCATTTGGTACATTTAACGTATGCAATGTCAAAATATTTGGGGGCTTTGTTCTTCATATTGGTAGTCTTTCTACAGAAACTGGAGAGGTATCGGTGGGGGATAAAGTAACTTGCAAGGTAATTCTTAGTACCAGAGGTTTTTTGTCTAACTAAACATATGTAGTACCATGGAATATTTTTCCATCTCTGTTTTCTATTCGTGCAGGTTGACTATGAGAGACGTAAACTTATCGCTCCTAATCATACTTGCACACATATGCTTAATTTTGCCCTGAAGGTATCTTTCTGCTATTATTTATGATACCTTACCTGTATTTTGTTATTGTATCTCAAAACATATACGCCCCATGAATCCAGGAAGTGCTCGGGGATCACATTGATCAGAAGGGCTCAATAGTTCTTCCTGAAAAACTACGATTTGATTTCTCCCATGGTACATTCTTCAGTGAGGCAATTTTATTTTGGCGTTGATGATCATTTTGAGTGTCTAATGGGTTTCTGCATTTTTGAGTAGGTAGGCCTGTTGATCCTGAAGATTTGAGAAAGATTGAATCCATAGTGAATACACAAATCAAGGATGAATTAGAAGTATATTCAAAGGAATCTGTTCTCTCTGAAGCCAAGCGCATCAAAGGTCTAAGAGCAGTGTTTGGAGAAGTAAGCTATCCATTTGTTAGTTTTCTGTGACTTTTTAGTTTTGTTTTGTTCAGATTGTGAAAGCTTGTTGTCTTTTCCTTTTAGGTCTACCCTGATCCTGTCAGAGTGGTGGCAATTGGGAGACGGGTCGAGGACCTCTTGGCTGACCCTGAAAACGATGAATGGTCATCACTTTCATCCGAGTTTTGTGGAGGTTGGTTTCCACTAGCATTGTTTACTGAGGGACCAAGAGATCCTTGTTTTTCTGAAAAGAAAATTGAATATTGGGTGATTTTGAAATTTGCAGGAACCCACATAACAAACACACGCGAAGCGAAAGCGTTTGCTCTTTTGTCAGAGGAAGGAATTCAGAAAGGTATTCGTAGGATAATTGCTGTGACTACTGATTGTGCATTTGATGCTCTGAATACGGCGTCTTTGCTTGAAAAAGAAGTAGACGATGCGTCCAAGGCGGTTGGAAGTGCACTTGAAAAGGTTCTCTTTCTCATCCCTTTACAAACCAAGACCATGTGCTAGCTCCTATTAATGTGAAACACTGATTGTGTTAGTTTCTTTTGCACATTCGCAGAAAGTTAATGCTTTGAAAAGACGAGTAGATGAAGTAAATATCCCAGCAGCCAAAAGGGCGGATATCAAAGCCAAGATTGCTCATCTTCAGGTAATATTGCCATCTATTTTGTTTAGATTATGGTCGAGAGAAAATTAAAGTGGATGTTTCTTATTCTTACCGTACAGAATGAAGTGAGAAAAGCTCAAAAGAGAATAGCAGCGGAAAACCTGAAGAAATCTGTAGAAGTAGCAACAGAGGCAGCTGAGTCTGCAGCATCAGATGGGAAGACCTTCTGCATTGTCCAGCTTGATGTGGGACTTGATGCAGCTGCAGTTCGAGAGGCCGTTTCAAAAGTCATGCAAAAGAAGGTATCCGTGTAATTCGTAGAGCATTATTGTTCCTAGAAGTAATGAAGTTTAACGTAAGGAGTTGTTGGTGAATCTTCAGGGAATGTCTGTGATGGTGTTTAGCACAGATGAAAGCACAAATAAGGCGGTTGTGTGTGCTGGAGTTCCCGACAAATCTGTTCAGTTCAAGCAATTAGACGTCACTGAATGGCTGACAACTGCGCTGGGTCCCATAAAAGGGAAATGCGGCAAAGGGAAAAGTGGTCTCGCGTCTGGACAGGTACGAGTTCTTTTCCTGTCTCCAATAGAGTTTACCTCCACAAATAGATCTCAATCTTCAATATATATGATGTTTTGGTACCAGGGAACGGATGCTTCTCAGGTGAGTGCGGCTTTGGACATGGCTGCATCATTTGTATCGATGAAGCTAAACTGATTTGGTCGGGAGATTACATAATCTGTTTGATATCATTGTATGCCGTTGTTACGCATCTTGTTGGGCGTCTATTAACTGTCTCATTTCTTTTGATGGAATTTTGTGGTATTACTCTTCAAACGATTTAACTATTGATGTTATATTACCTTTAACTTGTGGTATTACCGCTTGGAATTCAACTTTGCTGAATTACTGATCTTGGTCTCACCTTTAACTATTGATGTTATATTACCTTTAACTTGTGGTATTACCGCTTGGAATTCAACTTTGCTGAATTACTGATCTTGGTCTCTTATTTATTTATTTTTTGGCTAAAGAGGGCAAACGACTGATCTTTGTTTCTTTACTAAGATCATCTCAAACACATTGATATTTTCACTTCTATAATAGCATTTAAAGGTGAATTTGCTCCAATCCATTTCTATTTCTTACTCTATAATATAGATCTCTATTTTTACCTCTATTTAAAGGTAAAAATAGCAAAATACATTGGAAATAGTCCCCCACTTAGATCAATGTCTGCTTTAGGAAACGAGCATGAGCAACTACACTTAGGTTGTTAATTCGCTGATGGTCACTTTGATGATTTCAGTGACATTTAATCCGAGCGAGCCACCTCGTTGCGACTTTCCAGATGCAGATGCTGATTTCGACTCTAGTTTCTTTTCGGCCAGTTAAATCCCCGCTCAAGGCATTCTCATTTAAAGTTTTGCAGCTTAAGTTAAGAGTTTCTTTGAAATACACGTGTGTTCTTCAATTCGTTGAAATATTGAGACCAAACAGAAAAACTGGTTTGGTTTTGGTTTATATACCATGTAACGGTAAAGATGTAAATTTATAAGTCTCTTGATATGGTTCAGTACTAAATCGATCAAATTGAACAATGCCGATCTAACCTTATGTTGAAAATTCATACCAGTTTATAACAATTTATAAATCAAACAATGAATTCGGTTTGCCTAAAATCTCATGTCAACACTGAAATAAATCTAGATCTTACGGTTTTGAATATACCTGGTTATTTTGCAGCGGAAAGATGAATAAACCAAGTCGAGATTTCCAGCACTCCAAACGTCGTGCCTCTACCAGTATCCACACGCACACAAACTGGATCGATACGGGATGCTAGTGCCGTCGAGATCAAATCTCTAGAACTTGACAAACCTTTTGTCTCTTTAGGGTTTTGTTTTGGTCCGCTACGTTTTGTTAGCTCATTAACAAATCACGTTGGAACCTTATATAATTAATATGAGTGTAACCTAATTCTAATCTCATTAAAATAAAAGACTAAGCCCATTTACATTAATCTCATAAGCCATGTGCAACCATTGCACATTACGTGCATATGTAAATTATATAATATTACATTTATATTATATATCATATATATAATATAAATAAATATACAAAACCTCTAAATATTTATGGTCTAATTTGCTTAGGTGTATGAACCTGTAGGATCATATAATATTAGTAATGAATTCTCAATTCATAGATTATAAGCGGTTTTTAGCAAAACATTATAACCACCCAATATTATATGATTGCCGAACCTCGACGTTACGACTTTCACAAGAGTAAGTACAATGGATTTCAGGATATTCCCAACAATCTCCCACTTGTACTGGAATCATCTATATCCATAATCCTTTTGTCTCTATATCCCGATCTCAGCATAAGGCAAGAACTAGTGTCATCCTTATTAAGCTCGATCATGTTTATCGAATTCTGATTTATACTGATAAAAACAAACGACTGACATTCACCTCGTTTGAGCATGGCCATGCATTTCTCAGTATCAAATCTTCGATAGGCCCAGAGATATTTATCTCCCGTTATATGGGAGGGACAAATCCCATCTTGTTCCATCCATGTTCTTTACAAACTTCATAGAACACCTAATCAATGCCTTTATAATCACCAGTTACGACTGACGTTTGATAAGGTCAAAGTGAACTAATCCATAAGTAAAGAATCATGACAAACTCAGGTCTAAGGACTATACTCTATAGTTGTAATGAGAAATCCTTATGACACTCATATAACAATCTTGTAGAGTTCTCATAGCGGGTCAGTCCGATCATGTGTTCTCTAACACATATCCATGTGATTGACTTCAATACAACATATTGAATGACTCCATGAAACTTAGTCATCAATCACCTTACATACTAGCCATTCATGGTCATTAATGTCCCACTTCAATAACCTGACTAGGGACCTCAATAATTTATAGCATCTTTCACTTATAGGGTTTCATGATCAAGTCACGTACTTGATGACCTATAAAAATGATATAAATTATTTTGGGACTTTTCTTTAATTATTCAATAATAAAATAAAACCTGAAACAATTTCATTAATTTTAAAACATACCCAAATGTATGTAAACCTGAACATCATATCATAAAATAAAAATCTCCCACTAGAATCAAGATCACATCTTAAGAAACTTTATTCCGATAGCAGTAGTATGACTCTCATGCTTAGGTCGTGGGAGAGGCTTGGTCAATGGATCAGCAACATTTGCATCCGTTGAGACTGCTAATCTTCACATCTCCTCTATCGACGATATCACGAATGAGATGATATCTCCTTTAAATGTGTTTGGATTTTTGGTGGGATCTAGGTTCCTTCGCCTGTGCGATGGCTCCATTGTTATCACAATAGAGATCCACTGGATTCGAAATACTCGGAACCACACCCAGTTCAGCAATGAACTTCCGGATCCAAACAGCTTCCTTTGCTGCTTCGGAAGAAGCGATATATTCAGCTTCAGTTGTAGAGTCTGCTACGGTGCTCTGCTTGGAACTTTTCCAACTCACTGCATCTCTATTAAGACAAAAGATGAAACCAGATTGTGATCGGAAATCATCTTTGTCCGTCTGAAAGCTGGCATCAGTGTAACCACTCACAACAAGCTCATCACTTCCTCCATAGACCAAGAACTTATCCTTAGTATTTCTCAAATACTTGAGGATGGTCTTGACTGTTGTCCAGTGACTTTCACCTGGATCAGATTGGTATCGACTTGTCATGCTCAAAGCACATGCAACATCTGGACGAGTACAGAGCATGGCATACATGATAGATCCTACAGCAGAAGCATATGGGATTCTACTCATGCGCTCTCGCTCATCATGTGTCGAAGGACACTGAGTCTTGCTGAGAGTTATGCCATGAGACATCGGTAAGAAGCCTTTCTTGGAATCATGCATCTTGAATCTATGCAAGACCTTATCAATATAAGCATCTTGACATAATCCAATAGTCTTATTTAATCTATCTCTATAGATTCTTATTCCAAGAATATATGCAGCTTCTCCCATTTCTTTCATTGAGAAACAACCTCCAAGCCAAGTCTTTACAGAATTAAGCATAGGAACGTCATTTCCAATGAGAAGTATGTCATCTACATACAACACTAAGAATACAACTGCGCTCCCACTAGTTTTCTTGTAAACGCAAGGTTCTTCTTCATTTATAATGAAATCAAACTCTTTGATTACCTCATTGAAACGAAGATTCCAGCTCCGAGATGCTTGCTTCAAACCATAAATGGAACGGTTAAGCTTGCATACTTTCCCAGCACTTCCAGGGACTGTGAAACCTTCAGGTTGTGTCATGTACACATCCTCTTCGAGATTTCCATTAAGGAAAGCTGTTTTCACATCCATCTGCCAAATCTCATAGTGATATTCGTGTTCACACACACCAATTAACCTAATGTGCACACTACCACAATCGAATGGTATGTCGATATAGCACTTTAGGATCGAATCCACAGAGACCAACTATTACACTTTATCTTTATAGGATCAATATTAAGCTAAAACAATATGGGGGTTTGAATGTTTTGAGGTAACGTAACAAGCAAGTAAAAGATGATTTAAAGCTTCAGATTATAAAAGAGCTAAGCCTAGGGTGAAGGATTGGGTGTCAAACGATCATGAGCCAAACATCTATTCAAGGTTTTATTAAGCGCGGGTCTAGAACTCGGAATACAATACTAGATCAACCCACTGTCGTGGCGTTTCTCCTTTCATCGATCAGCCTCAAAGCCTAAGCTATCGCTTGGTCTGTGAGCTGATGATGAACACTAAGAGTAGATCCGATCAGTTCACAAATTGACCTAACATCTACTTTCGCTGGTTAGGGACAAGCTGCCCATTCATGTTGTTTCTAGCAACCTAAGCACTTTTGATGATTAGATTAAACCTAGTTTCAAACAATAAATAGCTAGTTTAATGCAGGCAGTAAGCATGACATGAATGGAGACAATCAAACAATGAACCTTATTTGTGTTTAACTCATTAATCTAAACACCCTAACACCCTAGACTAAGCAAGCTGACTACTCAGCCATGAAACAAGAAAACACAGAGACAGAGGTTGAATTAAACATGAAATACGATTGCTGATAAAAAGAGGGTTCAGGGGATTCTTCTCTAAATCGAGAGAGATGGCATTCTCCCTTTACAAACTAGCAAATCCTCAAATCTCAAAGTCTCCAATGGTTTCTTGTGTCTAGAATAGCGTAGAATGATGTAGAAAAATAGAAAAAAGAAGTTATGTGAAAGCCACAGGCGGCTGGGGGAGAAAATAAGATAATTAGGGCAAATCCCGAAATAAGTGTAGTTTCCTTAAAAATCTCTACCGCTGGAACAATCACTTGAGTGTTCTGCTCGATCGGGAACAGTCTGATGACTGTTCTGCGTGAAAATCACCAAAGTGCACTGTTTTCTGCCTCTTTTGCTCCAACAGGTCCATCTCCTATCCAGTGCAACTCCAGACCTGTAATGACTCGAAAAGAACTAGAAAGAATCGATAAATACTTGAAAACCAATTAGAAAACATATATACAATGATGTATAAAAGACCATATATCATTTTCCCCAGACTTAGATCCTTGTTTGTCCTCGAATAAGACCAAGTATCAAGAACAGGAAGAAAGGTTTGAAAGTGTGGGAACTCTCCTATTCTCAGAAACCATACCTTAACCACGAATCTCTGAACCATACAAACAGTAAACTAGGACAGCACACCCTTACCAGAACCCCACTGACTGCTGTTCAAAAATCGGCTCCATACTCTACATCTCAAACCTGAAAAAGCAACACTATCGAGACAGAACTCCCTACATTCATTTAAGAGTTGCATGAGCTTCTCATCACATGCACTATTCAGGGTAGACGGTCTAGGTGTGGAACAGGCTATTTAAGTGTTTCAGTGGTGGAGTTTCAAGTGTTTAGGGGTTACCAATTTTTTTGAGGTGGATGCAGGATATCGCGCAAAACTGCAAGAGGGGACGAATCCATTGATGTCCACAGCCCCTACTCGTTTTTGCTCTCCCTGGACCGATTGCTCCGTTCTGCTCCGGATCGGTCATCAGACTGCTCTGCTCATCTGTATGTTCCTCAACACTTCATATTGATATCCACTCTTCTGCTCGACCTTCCCAGTGGCTCATATTTCCTGAATTCTTCTCCTTCTCCATCATCAAATACTAGATAAACAAAATATAGATTTTTTTTTTCTTTTTTTTTTCTTCTTTTTTTTTGATAGTACATAAATAGATGGTGAAGTGACGAAGAAGGAGGTAACATATGATATAAGGATGCCACTGGTGGTTTTGATTCGCACCATTCTGGTTCTCCACCCCTGTTCTTGCGCACGTGTTTGCTTAAGGAGTGACTGTTCCCTTAATCTGCTTGTTCTCCCTGTCTGATTGACACTTGCAGCAGTAACGAGTAAGAGGCTGTGTCGATCTTTTCCTCTCCGACCTTTTTGCACATATCTGCACATAAAACACTGAAAAACAAATGCATGAAGGTGGAATAAAGGCTAAGGTGCAGGGTGGGAACTAGCTAAAGATGAGCTAGCCACTCAGGAACAACAAAAGATGGATATAAAGGATAAGAAGTCCTGAGTGTATGTCTCGTTTCCCTGATCTAGTGCCTATAACAAGAAGAATTTCAGTCAAGATTAGGTTCAAGTTAGGTGGAGTTAAGTCTACCCAGTGTAACCTGATCGGCTGAGAACTTCTGGAGAATCAAGTGAGATATGTCAGGGTGTTCCAGGTCCACATGTGTGTCTTTCGCCACTGCTAAGGTCACTGAATAAGATAACTAAAGCACGAGGTGGTTAGTGATCAACACAGAATAAGGTCCTAATTCCCACAAAGTTTTGACTGACTCGATCTTAAAAACTTACTCGAAATGACTCAAAAGATAAACAAAAGAAAGAAACGAGTTAGTAAACGACGAAACCCTCCCCCAGACTTACTTCACAACGTCTCGGTGTGAAAATAAATCAAAGAGAAGGTGAAAACAAGAATATAGATATTTTTTTTGGTCGAGAAACTTACCTGGAGCCGGTGCTCTGGAAAATTCAGGGTGTTCTGTCGTCAGATTCTCACCTGGAGCGGTCGCTCTCTTCTCTGGAGAACAAGGTGCTCTGTTTCTGAACCCATAATTTTTCTAAGTATCTAGGATTTTTCTGCTTTTTTCAATAACTAAAACAGAAAATAATCAAAACAAAAACAAAACAAGTTATTTTTACACATACCAGTGGGTTGCCTCCCACCAAGCGCTTGGTTTAAGTCACTAGCTTGACTTGGTGACAGGGATCAGTCGGGTTGAGCATCAGGGCTTGTTCCAATACAAGCTCCACAATCAGACATGTTCAGCTTCAAAACTCTGCTCAATAACCCTTTCACAGCAGCTTCTCCTTTCTCCTTCAGCTCATCAGTGAGTATAACTCTGACTTTAGAGAAAGGTTTAGAGGTACCCTTACACTTTAGCTCATACTCAATGGATTTCTCATCACACATGTGAGGTATCAAAGTCATCGTAGGGCCGCCCTTGACCCTTTTCTTTTGGACTTTTTCCTTCACCTTTGCGTTCCCACTGAGTTTCTTGGTATCACCGTGAGGATCTCCATCCAGGACTCGTCCAATCTCACTCTCATCACCAAACTCTTTCTTAGAAAAATTTTCCAGATGTTCTCCACTAGCCATTGAGATGCTGGAGGCGTGTCGAATTTGTGATCTGGTTGGGACAATCTTGTAGAAAACCTTCTTATTGATATTGGAAAAGGAGACTCTCTTATTAGGCATGTCTACGATTGCTCCCACTGTAGCCATAAATGACCTTCCAAAGATCAAAGGCATCTCATGTTCATTGCTCATATCAACAATCTGAAATTCAGCATGAAGCACACAATCCCCTACTTGGACAGGAAGGTTGCGAATGGTGCCATAAGGGATTTCTGTGGAAGAGTTTGCAAACGCCAGCTTCACCTGAGAAGGTTCAATATCAGCAATACCCAACTTGTCTACAATCGCCTTTGAGACAAGATTCACACATGATCCAGAGTTACAAAGAGCATCCTTAAATTCTACTCCAGCAATGGAACATGGGAAAACAAACTTTCCAGGATCATCAACCTTAGGAAATACCTTCAGTGGTGGTGGAATTGGATATGAAACCTTAGGAACATAGACTCGCACTGGTGGAGTCTCAGTAGGTTCGTCAGGAGCAGTCACCACACAGCTAGCAGGTTGTCCTGTGTGGGAACCGAAATTCGCACTGTCGATTTTGATAAGTAAAATACGGAGGAAAGCCAAGTTAACCCAACTTTCCCTGAAGGCCCGGATTCTCTGCGACAGCCAACGACAAGTGACCAAACAGGTGTGGAAAATATGGAAAGATAACAAAAGACGAAAATCGTACAAAAAAGGTTTTGTTAAGAGTTGAGACTGGACCTTGAGAAAGGCTGCCTACGTACCCCTTTCGAGGATCAAGTCGGACGTAGTTCAGTTAGAAAGATTTGAACAAGAGATCGAACTGCCTGGCGGAGTTCGTCTAGTACGAGCGTTTGTCATAGAAACGGGCGTGTCGAGAATAACGCCTAGGGTTTCTATGTGCGGAACTCTGAGTAAAGGGATTGTTAGATTCTTGCGAAGGAACAGAAGTCTGCGGACAAGATGAAGGTAGAACAGGAGGTGGCCAGACGTCCTAGGTCATGCCTTGCAAGTCTAACCAACTAAGTTCTAGGTTCCCTCAGTCTAAAATCTCGGATCTGCTCTCTATGTCTCTCTAGGATTGTTTGTGCTCTCAATGATTTTCGCTCTGCCTTTCTTCCTCTCCCAAAGCTCCTTTATATACTCCTTCTTATGACGGTCTATTCTCCTTCTGGGCCGCAAGGCGGGCTTTTTCCATTTTCGTCGGCCTTCATGTTTATCGGGAAACTTGACATTTATCTTCGTGATACTTGACATTTATCCTTCCGACGATTTAGGATTTATCTTGTTATGTAAAGATAAACGAAAATCGTCGTATCTATCTTAGATAATCGTAAACAGACTGTCCGATCGCGTTTGGTCCCTTTCAGGCCGTCTCTAAGACTTCCGTTGTTCTCTACGATTTCTTCGGAAGATCTTCATTCCTTCGTAGAGTTGAGATGAGTGGTGTCTCAAGATAACCATCACTGTTTCGTACGAAGAATTTAAGATCTTCCTTCCCGTTGATATCTTACGAGTTTCCGAAGTGTTTCCGACGATCTTAGTTTGGAGTAAGAACGGGAGTTTTGTACGCGGAATCTCAATGATTCATTCCGCGAGGACTCGGGAAAGACTCAAAGTACAGACTTCTGACAGTCGGGGCCTGGAACTTGTGCACGGAAGATTGTCGCTCGAGGACCCGAGCCAACACGGGCGCTAGGCGCCCCCGTCGCCTAGAGGAAGCGCTAGGCGCCCGGCGCCTAGAGGCAGCACGGGCGCTAGGCGCCAGTCGCCTAGAGGCAGTGCTAGGCGCCCGGCGCCTAGAGGCAGCACGGGCGCTAGGCGCCCGGCGCCTAGAGGCAGCGCTAGGCGCCCGGCGCCTAGAGGCAGCACGGGCGCTAGGCGCCCGGCGTCTGTTGGGGTCAAAAACGGTTCTCTCGAAATCAACGGCTAAAACTATTTATCATGCGCGGACTTTCCATAAAACAAGCGTCGAGAGCAAGACAAGTCGTATAGCTTAAAGAACCTATGTTAAAGTCGATCGTTCTTGATTTACACGATAAACTTTACGAGAAAACCAAATAAGATTTAGTCGTAAAACTTCGATGACACAATCAAGAAGAACCGAGAGACATTAGGTCCGTAGCTAAGATGACACGACCATACGAAATTATACGGAAGAAACGGGAAGTAATCTAAGTTTGGACAGGCCGAATGACAAAGAATCAGCCTTGAAACTTCAAAGAGTCCGTTCTCTCAAACCGTGAGGACCCAGAAAACGAGTAAGATATCAAATCGAAGCCCTCGCCAAGACGCACGTGATGCCTCTAGGCGCCGGGCGCCTAGCGCCCGTGCTGCCTCTAGGCGACGGGCGCCTAGCGCCCGTGCTGCCTCTAGGCGACGGGCGCATAGCGCCCGTGCTGCCTCTAGGCGTCGGGCGCCTAGCGCCCGTGCTGGTCCTAGCCGCCCGTGATGGTCCTAGCCGCCGGGAAACTTCAAAGAGCCCGTTCTCTCAAACCGTGAAGACCCATAAAACGAGTAAGATATCAAATCGAAGCCCTCGCCGAGACGCACGTGATGCCTCTAGGCGCCGGGCGCCTAGCGCCCGTGCTGCCTCTAGGCGACGGGCGCCTAGCGCCCGTGCTGCCTCTAGGCGCCGGGCGCCTAGCGCCCGTGCTGCCTCTAGGCGCCGGGCGCCTAGCGCCCGTGCTGCCTCTAGGAGCCGGGCGCCTAGCGCCCACACTGCTTCGGGTCCTCGAGCGACAATCTTCTGTGCACGAGTTCTAGGCCCCGACCGTCAGTAATACGCGCCTTGAGTCCTTCCCAAGTCCTCGCGGAATGAATCATTGGGATTCCGCATGCAAAACTCCCGTTCTTACTCTGAATTAAAAACCGTCGGAAACACTTCGGAAACTCGTAAGATATCAACGGAAAAGAAGATCTTAAATCATTCATACGACACGATGATGGTTATCTAAAAAACACCACGCATCTCAACTCTACGAAGGATTGAAGATCTTCCGAAGAAATCGTAGAAAACAGCAGGAAGTCCTCGAAACGGCCCGAAAGGGACCAAACGCGATCGAACAACCCATTTACGATTATCTGGGATAGGTACGGCAATTTACGCAACAAGATAAATCCTAAATTTCCGAAAGGATAAATGTCAAGTTTCCCGAAGATAAACATGAAGGTCGACGAAAATGGAAAAAGCCCGCCTTGCGGCCCAGGAGGAGAATAGACCGTCATAGGAAGGAGTATATAAAGGAGCTTAGGGAGAGGAGGAAAGACAGGGAAAAAATCCTAGAGAGAAAGCAAATCCGAGATTGGAGACCTAGAGAGCTCCTGTTAGCTTAAGAACTTAGAATTGAGGCGGTAGACTAGCGAGGCAGGACCTAGAACGTCTGGCCGCCTCTCGTTCTATTTTCATCTTGTCCGCAGACCCTTATTTCTCGCGGAAGGATCTACCAATCCTTTTACTTAGAGTTCCGCACATAGGAATCCTAGGCATTATTCTCGACATGCCCGTTTCTATGACAAACACTCATACTAGACGAACTCCGCCAGGCAGTTCGATCTCTTGTTCAAACCCTTCCAACTGAACTACGTCCGACTTGATCCTCGAAAGGGGTACGTAGGCAGCCTTCCTTAAGGTCCAGTCCCAACTCTCTACAAAATCCTTTTTTGTACGATTTCGTCTTTTGTTATGTTTACATATCTTCCGCACTTGTTCGGTCACTTGTCGTTGGCTGTCGCAGAGAATCCGGGCCTTCAGGGAAAGTCAGGTTAACTTGGCTTTCCTCCGTTTTTACTTATCAAAATCGACAGTGCGAATTTTGGTTCCCACAGTTTGGCGCTAGAAGGAGGGGAGGACGGATTACTCTTACTCTTACGGCCGCAAAACGCTTGATCAAAGCAATGTCTGGAAATATGAAAGAAAAACTCGCAGCTCACATCGACGCTGGTAAAACAACTTCAGCAGTGACTGCTCCTACGACCAACGCTTATGCAAACGGTTATCTAAGATTATCATCTTACGGACAAACGTCCCGAGAACGGACCATCCCGACTAAGTTCCTGCAACACGGTCCTCAGGTCCATGACACAACCCCCCTCGCTCGGAAAAATTCAAAAAATGACTTGGTAGTCGAGACGGATTCCTGCCTGTCGTATACAACGGCTGTGGTTAGCTTGAACACCAGTTGCCTTAGCTATACGGGGAATCGAAATCCTTTCGGAAAAACCAGCGTCACATCAACGGCTTTTTCTAAAGAAAAATCGTAAAAACGTCTAAGTCCCAAGACGGCCCAAAAGTAGGATCGAGCCGAAGGCTGATATGACGGTCTGATTACCGAGCAGAGTTTTGACTGGAAATGTCTTTTTAGAATTTCCCGGAAAAATAAAGACTTGTTCTCCTGGAAATCGCGGAGAAACCCCAGATTACTCATGAACCAGAAAGCACGACTGATCGGGTTACCAATCAGCGTTTCTAATCTAAAATTCAGTAAAGTTTTACGGAACACCTTTCGTAAACTAAATTCTCGAAATATTTCACGAGACAGCTTTCGCACGATTAAACTCGACAACATTTTACAAAATAGTTTCCGTAAAATTACCTCGACAACATTTTGTGAAATAACTCTCGTAAAATAAAAGGTCAACAACGTTCTAAGAAACAATTCCTTGCTGGGATCATGATGAAATCGATGTCCAAAAGTCTCAGAAAAACAATTAAAGAAACCTCGAGAGACTAAGTGTCGATCGAGAAACCTCTAAAAAACCAAGAAAAACAGGCAGGTCCCGCGAGGAAGCACAGTCCCGGGCGGCTAGGCACGACCGTGCTGTCCCTAGGCGCCGGGCGGCTAGCACGCCCGTGCTGTCCCTAGGCGTCGGGCGGCTAGCACGCCCGTGCTGTCCCTAGGCGCCGGGCGGCTAGCACGCTTGTGCTGTCCCTAGGCGCCGGGCGGCTAGCACGCCCGTGCTGTCCCTAGGCGCCGAGCGGCTAGCACGCCCGTGCTGTCCCTAGGCGCCGAGCGGCTAGCACGCCCGTGCTGTCCCTAGGCGCCGGGCGGCTAGCACGCCCGTGCTGTCCCTAGGCGCCGAGCGGCTAGCACGCTCGTGCTGTCCCTAGGCGCCGGGCGGCCATCACGCCCGTGCTGCCCCTAGGCGCCGGGCGGCTAACGCGCTCGCGCTGCGCTGGTCGTCGGACAACAAAACATTCGGCGAACGCGGCAAATCCTCGCGAAACCATCCCCGACGATAGTCCAACCAAATACTTTGCATCTTTCGTAAAATAATCCTAGACAATACTTCACGAGACAGCTTCTGCACGATTAAACTCGACAACGTTTTACGAAACAGCTTCCGTAAAATTAACTCGACAACATTTTGTTGAATAACTCTCGTTAAATAAAAGCTCGGCAATATTTTACGAAACATCATTAGTGAAGTATAACAAGATCGCAAGCTTCTTGACCTGACCAGTTCGCTTATAGCTTGACGAAACAAGAAGCCCCACTCAAGTGACATCTTGCCGTTCGTTTTCACTTGTCTACCCACCTTAGCCTTCTTCGAGTTTTGCCTACATCTCCTCCCTTTGCTTCAACGATTCTGCAACGATTCTGCACTGTTCCTTCGGGTTTCATCAAAAATCGATTCTCGATTCAGTGTCAGACTCTTCGAAGACCTTTGACAATGAAACGTTAGAAGACAAAGAGGAACGGACATGAGGCAATCTCGAGTAATCAACGAGACTAAGGTACGTCCGACTTAGAAAATTTTATCAAGGTTTTAATTTTTTCGTAGGCAAGGAATGAGAACGTCTTGTAAACTGTCGTAAAATTTAGGGAACTTAGAACCTAGGTGGATAGTCTAGCAAGCTAAGTCTTAGGCATTTTCTTTCAGTTTCGTTCTATTGTTCCTTGACTGTCTAGGCAGAACGCGCAAACCGATCTAATCTCTCGGAAAACCGAGAAACGATCGCCACGCATCCTTGGCATACTCATTCTACTTCATAAAGAAAAAATTCCTTTCAAAAGGCAAACGGCACTCTAAGATTCGTCCGAAACGCTAGCGGCATAACGGCATGGTCAAACCGTTACAAACATAGTCTTGAAAACTCTACACCGTCTCTTGTTGCAATCTCGCGACAAGAAACTCGTACAACGTCAGACTAATAGCACGACGGTGAGCTACAAAATTAACGGAATAACCTTCGGTAAAACTCCATGAGTAATTCGAAGCAACTTTCGCCAAAAGACGAAATCAAAGCGGAAACATTTCTCGTGTAACCCATAACTCGGAAAACTCCGCTAAGATTTGCATGTCTATCTCAACGAACGCTAATCGGCCATCGGCCGACTACGCCTTTCCATAAAGCCCGAACCTGAATTCGGCATCACCATTAAGGACAATCGTGAACCAGTATGACCCTAATGCGAAAGGATCGCAGTCTGATCGTTTACTAACTCCTTGGTTAAACGGCTGAACATAGCCGTCACGCCAAGACAAAACAGCTGAACGATCGCCGCTCCAATCACTTATGGGCCAAACGATAATCCACGATTTGTCATAAAACTCCAAGTGACCATTTACGCGAGCAACTCAGTCGCATAGCCCAAAAGCGGAAATCATGCGATGAATTTCTCGTAATAAAATCAGTCCTAACAGCCATACGTTTAACGGAAAAATTTGAACTTAACATCGACTGATTAAGTTCTATACGCCCCGTAAACAAAGCATGAAAAGAAACACTCGTGACAAAGCTCCAAGAGTTATACGAGTCGTCCTTAAAATCCCGGAAGGCCAACACTTCGCGAAACAAAGCGAAGGTAGACGCTTCTCCCTGGGTCAAATATACGCGACCCCTGGTCCTAATTCCTGGATCAAAAATTTATAACTTGCACGTCCAAACTGAAACAACAGTTTCTGACTACGGACATTCGCAAAACATCTCCAAGCCCACGAACATTTGAAATGCGGCACAAGGGAAAATTGACTCGTACGCATTTGAAATGCGTATACTCATATACTCCCACGATTTTAAAGAAACCGGATTTTCGAAACTCTTTGCAAACACAGAAACCGAATTTTCGAAACTCTTCGCAAAAAATTCGCCATTCGCTAAACGGCCTCAACAATGGATCAAGTATCCACCAAATAAATCGTAAACTATCGCCCGGAAACATTCCGCGATTTCTAAAAAGCCCATAGTCCTTTATGGCATAAGAAAAACAAACTTCAAAGCACTGCGAGACGTCGCTTCGTGCCTGAACATTCGTTTTTCGATTAAAACCTTCATACGCCTTCTAAACGGCATCATATCGTTGTTGCTGATCACAACAAACGAACTCTAACGTCCTAAACAGACAAGCCAACTAAGGGTAGGCTCTTTTACATCCGACAAGGATCCCATAGCGCGCTATACAAAAACTCCAAATTTGGTTCAGCACTTCGTAAAGGAAGTAGCTCGATTCGTGCCCAGACAAATCATATAAGCCGATACCACTTCGCGGATTTTAAAACGGTACGAATCAGGTTAAAATCACAAACAGGCAAAACGAAAGCCGATTTGTCATCGCACAGCCTTAGTCTGAGAGTAAACCTAGGTCTTGCCCTAAACCCAGCCTTGCTGGTATCTTAACATCTCATAGGCAAAGCGTCAACGACGCGAGATCCCAAAACTTGTCTCTTCACTCAAGTCTGTACGTTTCCACGAATTTTCGCGTAAATCGTAAACCGCAGGAAAATCTCGCTTTGTACAAACGACGGATATGGTGATCATCAGAGAGGCAGGAATGAGACGACAACTCACACCCTGTCCCTCTAACTTCGATAGACAGAAGTTCTGAAAACGCAACATTAATATTTTGTAAAGATTGAGCCGCAGAGTTCAACAGATGCCCTGAAAAAGGCCGGGATTCGAAGCCGCCAACGGCCAGTCCCACAAATGTACATCATGGCCTCTTAACGGCCGAAACACAATCAAAATAAAAATCTCCGAAAGGATTGATAAACCTAGACGCTCCCCGGAGCATCACCTTCATCCTCAAAACTCACCCAAAGTAGGAACGGTCTCACTGTCGCCTCCATTGGTCGCACCACCGCTGCATGTTTCATATGCGCCGGCTTCACGATCCTTGACTGCGTAGTCCTGGTCCTCCGAACCCTCCGAATCCAGGACAAGGGTGCACACGGGTTTCAGACCAGCGAGAATCGAGTCGAAGTCCTCTCCGTCAAACTTGCGAGTCCCCGTCTCCTCAAGACTCTGAATCTTCTCTTGAAGACGACAGACTTTCGAGGACATATGTTCTTCTCTTTCTTCACATTGAGCAACGAACTCACGGTCTTTCCGACGTCACGTTCAAGATCGCCAATCAAAGGTGATGAGGATGTCTGCAATGAAATATTCTTAGCCACAAATTTCGACTTTCAACTCATAATCTTCCGCCCGCAAGATCGTCTCCGCGTCTTACAGGCTGGGGGGCTAACTGTTGGGGTCAAAAACGGTTCTCTCGAAATCAACGGCTAAAACTATTTATCATGCGCGGACTTTCCATAAAACAAGCGTCGAGAGCAAGACAAGTCGTATCGCTTAAAGAACCTATGTTAAAGTCGATCGTTCTTGATTTACACGATAAACTTTACGAGAAAACCAAATAAGATTTAGTCGTAAAACTTCGATGACACAATCAAGAAGAACCGAGAGACATTAGGTCCGTAGCTAAGATGACACGACCATACGAAATTATACGGAAGAAACGGGAAGTAATCTAAGTTTGGACAGGCCGAACGACAAAGAATCCGCCTTGAAACTTCAAAGAGTCCGTTCTCTCAAACCGTGAGGACCCAGAAAACGAGTAAGATATCAAATCGAAGCCCTCGCCGAGACGCACGTGATGCCTCTAGGCGCCGGGCGCCTAGCGCCAGTGCTGCCTCTAGGCGCCGGGCGCCTAGCGCCCGTGCTGCCTCTAGGCGTCGGGCGACTAGCGCCCGTGCTGGTCCTAGCCGCCCGTGATGGTCCTAGCCGCCGGGAAACTTCAAAGAGCCCGTTCTCTCAAACCGTGAAGACCCAGAAAACGAGTAAGATATCAAATCGAAGCCCTCGCCGAGACGCACGTGATGCCTCTAGGCGCCGGGCGCCTAGCGCCCGTGCTGCCTCTAGGCGCCGGGCGCCTAGCGCCCGTGCTGCCTCTAGGCGACGGGCGCCTAGCGCCCGTGCTGCCTCTAGGCGCCGGGCGCGTAGCGCCCGTGCTGCCTCTAGGCGCCGGGCGCCTAGCGCCCGTGCTGCCTCTAGGCGCCGGGCGCCTAGCGTCCGTGCTGCCTCTAGGCGCCGGGCGCCTAGCGCCCGTGCTGCCTCTAGGCGCCGGGCGCCTAGCGCCCGTGCTGCCTCTAGGCGCCGGGCGCCTAGCGCCCGTGCTGCCTCTAGGCGCCGGGCGCCTAGCGCCCGTGCTGCCTCTAGGAGCCGGGCGCCTAGCGCCGGGCGCCTAGCGCCCACACTGCTTCGGGTCCTCGAGCGACAATCTTCTGTGCACGAGTTCTAGGCTCCGACCGTCAGTAATCTGCGCCTTGAGTCCTTCCCAAGTCCTCGCGGAATGAATCATTGGGATTCCGCATGCAAAACTCCCGTTCTTACTCTGAATTAAAAACCGTCGGAAACACTTCGGAAACTCGTAAGATATCAACGGAAAAGAAGATCTTAAATCATTCATACGACACGATGATGGTTATCTAAAAAACACCACGCATCTCAACTCTACGAAGGATTGAAGATCTTCCGAAGAAATCGTAGAAAACAGCAGGAAGTCCTCGAAACGGCCCGAAAGGGACCAAACGCGATCGAACAACCCATTTACGATTATCTGGGATAGGTACGGCAATTTACGCAACAAGATAAATCCTAAATTTCCGAAAGGATAAATGTCAAGTTTCCCGAAGATAATCATGAAGGTCGACGAAAATGGAAAAAGCCCGCCTTGCGGCCCAGGAGGAGAATAGACCGTCATAGGAAGGAGTATATAAAGGAGCTTAGGGAGAGGAGGAAAGGCGGGGCAAAAATCCTAGAGAGAAAGCAAATCCGAGATTGGAGACCTAGAGAGCTCCTGTTAGCTTAAGAACTTAGAATTGAGGCGGTAGACTAGCGAGGCAGGACCTAGAACGTTTGGCCGCCTCTCGTTCTATTTTCATCTTGTCCGCAGACCCTTATTTCTCACGGAAGGATCTACCAATCCTTTTACTTAGAGTTCCGCACATAGGAATCCTAGGCATTATTCTCGACATGCCCGTTTCTATGACAAACACTCATACTAGACGAACTCCGCCAGGCAGTTCGATCTCTTGTTCAAACCCTTCCAACTGAACTACGTCCGACTTGATCCTCGAAAGGGGTACGTAGGCAGCCTTCCTTAAGGTCCAGTCCCAACTCTCTACAAAATCTTTTTTTGTACGATTTCGTCTTTTGTTATCTTTACATATCTTCCGCACTTGTTCGGTCACTTGTCGTTGGCTGTCGCAGAGAATCCGGGCCTTCAGGGAAAGTCGGGTTAACTTGGCTTTCCTCCGTTTTTACTTATCAAAATCAACAGTGCGAATTTTGGTTCCCACAGTTTGGCGCTAGAAGGAGGGGAGGACGGATTACTCTTACTCTAACGGCCGCAAAACGCTTGATCAAAGCAATGTCTGGAAATATGAAAGACAAACTCGCAGCTCACATCGACGCTGGTAAAACAACTTCAGCAGTGACTGCTCCTACGACCAACGCTTATGCAAACGGTTATCTAAGATTATCATCTTACGGACAAACGTCCCGAGAACGGACCATCCCGACTAAGTTCCTGCAACACGGTCCTCAGGTCCATGACACAACCCCACTCGCTCGGAAAAATTCAAAAAATGACTTGGTAGTCGAGACGGATTCCTGCCTGTCGTATACAACGGCTGTGGTTAGCTTGAACACCAGTTGCCTTAGCTATACGGGGAATCAAAATCTTTTCGGAAAAACCAGCGTCACATCAACGGCTTTTTCTAAAGAAAAATCGTAAAAACGTCTAAGTCCCAAGACGGCCCAAAAGGGGCCTGAATCACGTCTAAATGACCCACATACGATTTTAGAGTAGGATCGAGCCGAAGGCTGATATGACGGTCTGATTACCGAGCAGAGTTTTGACTGGAAATGTCTTTTTAGAATTTCCCGGAAAAATAAAGACTTGTTCTCCTGGAAATCGCGGAGAAACCCCAGATTACTCATGAACCAGAAAGCACGACTGATCGGGTTACCAATCAGCGTTTCTAATCTAAAATTCAATAAAGTTTTACGGAACACCTTTCATAAACTAAATTCTCGAAATATTTCACGAGACAGCTTTCGCACGATTAAACTCGACAACATTTTACAAAATAGTTTCCGTAAAATTACCTCGACAACATTTTGTGAAATAACTCTCGTAAAATAAAAGGTCAACAACGTTCTAAGAAACAATTCCTTGCTGGGATCATGATGAAATCGATGTCCAAAAGTCTCAGAAAAACAATTAAAGAAACCTCGAGAGACTAAGTGTCGATCGAGAAACCTCTAAAAAACCAAGAAAAACAGGCAGGTCCCGCGAGGAAGCACAGTCCCGGGCGGCTAGGCACGACCGTGCTGTCCCTAGGCGCCGGGCGGCTAGCACGCCCGTGCTGTCCCTAGGCGTCGGGCGGCTAGCACGCCCGTGCTGTCCCTAGGCGCCGGGCGGCTAGCACGCTTGTGCTGTCCCTAGGCGCCGGGCGGCTAGCACGCCCGTGCTGTCCCTAGGCGCCGAGCGGCTAGCACGCCCGTGCTGTCCCTAGGCGCCGAGCGGCTAGCACGCCCGTGCTGTCCCTAGGCGCCGGGCGGCTAGCACGCCCGTGCTGTCCCTAGGCGCCGAGCGGCTAGCACGCTCGTGCTGTCCCTAGGCGCCGGGCGGCCATCACGCCCGTGCTGCCCCTAGGCGCCGGGCGGCTAACGCGCTCGCGCTGCACTGGTCGTCGGACAACAAAACATTCGGCGAACGCGGCAAATCCTCGCGAAACCATCCCCGACGATAGTCCAACCAAATACTTTGCATCTTTCGTAAAATAATCCTAGACAATACTTCACGAGACAGCTTCTGCACGATTAAACTCGACAACGTTTTACGAAACAGCTTCCGTAAAATTAACTCGACAACATTTTGTTGAATAACTCTCGTTAAATAAAAGCTCGGCAATATTTTACGAAACATCATTAGTGAAGTATAAAAAGATCGCAAGCTTCTTGACCTGACCAGTTCGCTTATAACTTGACGAAACAAGAAGCCCCACTCAAGTGACATCTTGCCGTTCGTTTTCACTTGTCTACCCACCTTAGCCTTCTTCGAGTTTTGCCTACATCTCCTCCCTTTGCTTCAACGATTCTGCAACGATTCTGCACTGTTCCTTCGGGTTTCATCAAAAATCGATTCTCGATTCAGTGTCAGACTCTTCAAAGACCTTTGACAATGAAACGTTAGAAGACAAAGAGGAACGGACATGAGGCAATCTCGAGTAATCAACGAGACTAAGGTACGTCCGACTTAGAAAATTTTATCAAGGTTTTAATTTTTTCGTAGGCAAGGAATGAGAACGTCTTGTAAACTGTCGTAAAATTTAGGGAACTTAGAACCTAGGTGGATAGTCTAGCAAGCTAAGTCTTAGGCATTTTCTTTCAGTTTCGTTCTATTGTTCCTTGACTGTCTAGGCAGAACGCGCAAACCGATCTAATCTCTCGGAAAACCGAGAAACGATCGCCACGCATCCTTGGCATACTCATTCTACTTCATAAAGAAAAAATTCCTTTCAAAAGGCAAACGGCACTCTAAGATTCGTCCGAAACGCTAGCGGCATAACGGCATGGTCAAACCGTTACAAACATAGTCTTGAAAACTCTACACCGTCTCTTGTTGCAATCTCGCGACAAGAAACTCGTACAACGTCAGACTAATAGCACGACGGTGAGCTACAAAATTAACGGAATAACCTTCGGTAAAACTCCATGAGTAATTCGAAGCAACTTTCGCCAAAAGACGAAATCAAAGCGGAAACATTTCTCGTGTAACCCATAACTCGGAAAACTCCGCTAAGATTTGCATGTCTATCTCAACGAACGCTAATCGGCCATCGGCCGACTACGCCTTTCCATAAAGCCCGAACCTGAATTCGGCATCACCATTAAGGACAATCGTGAACCAGTATGACCCTAATGCGAAAGGATCGCAGTCTGATCGTTTACTAACTCCTTGGTTAAACGGCTGAACATAGCCGTCACGCCAAGACAAAACAGCTGAACGATCGCCGCTCCAATCACTTATGGGCCAAACGATAATCCACGATTTGTCATAAAACTCCAAGTGACCATTTACGCGAGCAACTCAGTCGCATAGCCCAAAAGCGGAAATCATGCGATGAATTTCTCGTAATAAAATCAGTCCTAACAGCCATACGTTTAACGGAAAAATTTGAACTTAACATCGACTGATTAAGTTCTATACGCCCCGTAAACAAAGCATGAAAAGAAACACTCGTGACAAAGCTCCAAGAGTTATACGAGTCGTCCTTAAAATCCCGGAAGGCCAACACTTCGCGAAACAAAGCGAAGGTAGACGCTTCTCCCTGGGTCAAATATACGCGACCCCTGGTCCTAATTCCTGGATCAAAAATTTATAACTTGCACGTCCAAACTGAAACAACAGTTTCTGACTACGGACATTCGCAAAACATCTCCAAGCCCACGAACATTTGAAATGCGGCACAAGGGAAAATTGACTCGTACGCATTTGAAATGCGTATACTCATATACTCCCACGATTTTAAAGAAACCGGATTTTCGAAACTCTTTGCAAACACAGAAACCGAATTTTCGAAACTCTTCGCAAAAAATTCGCCATTCGCTAAACGGCCTCAACAATGGATCAAGTATCCACCAAATAAATCGTAAACTATCGCCCGGAAACATTCCGCGATTTCTAAAAAGCCCATAGTCCTTTATGGCATAAGAAAAACAAACTTCAAAGCACTGCGAGACGTCGCTTCGTGCCTGAACATTCGTTTTTCGATTAAAACCTTCATACGCCTTCTAAACGGCATCATATCGTTGTTGCTGATCACAACAAACGAACTCTAACGTCCTAAACAGACAAGCCAACTAAGGGTAGGCTCTTTTACATCCGACAAGGATCCCATAGCGCGCTATACAAAAACTCCAAATTTGGTTCAGCACTTCGTAAAGGAAGTAGCTCGATTCGTGCCCAGACAAATCATATAAGCCGATACCACTTCGCGGATTTTAAAACGGTACGAATCAGGTTAAAATCACAAACAGGCAAAACGAAAGCCGATTTGTCATCGCACAGCCTTAGTCTGAGAGTAAACCTAGGTCTTGCCCTAAACCCAGCCTTGCTGGTATCTTAACATCTCATAGGCAAAGCGTCAACGACGCGAGATCCCAAAACTTGTCTCTTCACTCAAGTCTGTACGTTTCCACGAATTTTCGCGTAAATCGTAAACCGCAGGAAAATCTCGCTTTGTACAAACGACGGATATGGTGATCATCAGAGAGGCAGGAATGAGACGACAACTCACACCCTGTCCCTCTAACTTCGATAGACAGAAGTTCTGAAAACGCAACATTAATATTTTGTAAAGATTGAGCCGCAGAGTTCAACAGATGCCCTGAAAAAGGCCGGGATTCGAAGCCGCCAACGGCCAGTCCCACAAATGTACATCATGGCCTCTTAACGGCCGAAACACAATCAAAATAAAAATCTCCGAAAGGATTGATAAACCTAGACGCTCCCCGGAGCATCACCTTCATCCTCAAAACTCACCCAAAGAAGGAACGGTCTCACTGTCGCCTCCATTGGTCGCACCACCGCTGCATGTTTCATATGCGCCGGCTTCACGATCCTTGACTGCGTAGTCCTGGTCCTCCGAACCCTCCGAATCCAGGACAAGGGTGCACACGGGTTTCAGACCAGCGAGAATCGAGTCGAAGTCCTCTCCGTCAAACTTGCGAGTCCCCGTCTCCTCAAGACTCTGAATCTTCTCTTGAAGACGACAGACTTTCGAGGACATATGTTCTTCTCTTTCTTCACATTGAGCAACGAACTCACGGTCTTTCCGACATCACGTTCAAGATCGCCAATCAAAGGTGATGAGGATGTCTGCAATGAAATATTCTTAGCCACAAATTTCGACTTTCAACTCATAATCTTCCGCCCGCAAGATCGTCTCCGCGTCTTACAGGCTGGGGGGCTAACTGTTGGGGTCAAAAACGGTTCTCTCGAAATCAACGGCTAAAACTATTTATCATGCGCGGACTTTCCATAAAACAAGCGTCGAGAGCAAGACAAGTCGTATAGCTTAAAGAACCTATGTTAAAGTCGATCGTTCTTGATTTACACGATAAACTTTACGAGAAAACCAAATAAGATTTAGTCGTAAAACTTCGATGACACAATCAAGAAGAACCGAGAGACATTAGGTCCGTAGCTAAGATGACACGACCATACGAAATTATACGGAAGAAACGGGAAGTAATCTAAGTTTGGACAGGCCGAACGACAAAGAATCCGCCTTGAAACTTCAAAGAGTCCGTTCTCTCAAACCGTGAGGACCCAGAAAACGAGTAAGATATCAAATCGAAGCCCTCGCCGAGACGCACGTGATGCCTCTAGGCGCCGGGCGCCTAGCGCCCGTGCTGCCTCTAGGCGCCGGGCGACTAGCGCCCGTGCTGCCTCTAGGCGCCGGGCGCCTAGCGCCCGTGCTGCCTCTAGGCGACGGGCGCCTAGCGCCCGTGCTGCCTCTAGGCGCCGGGCGCCTAGCGCCCGTGCTGCCTCTAGGCGCCGGGCGCCTAGCGCCCGTGCTGCCTCTAGGCGTCGGGCGCCTAGCGCCCGTGCTGGTCCTAGCCGCCCGTGATGGTCCTAGCCGCCGGGAAACTTCAAAGAGCCCGTTCTCTCAAACCGTGAAGACCCAGAAAACGAGTAAGATATCAAATCGAAGCCCTCGCCGAGACGCACGTGATGACTCTAGGCGCCGGGCGCCTAGCGCCCGTGCTGCCTCTAGGCGCCGGGCGCCTAGCGCCCGTACTGCCTCTAGGCGACGGGCGCCTAGCGCCCGTGCTGCCTCTAGGCGCCGGGCGCGTAGCACCGGGCGCGTAGCGCCCGTGCTGCCTCTAGGCGCCGGGCGCCTAGCGCCCGTGCTGCCTCTAGGCGCCGGGCGCCTAGCGTCCGTGCTGCCTCTAGGCGCCGGGCGCCTAGCGCCCGTGCTGCCTCTAAGCGCCGGGCGCCTAGCGCCCGTGCTGCCTCTAGGCGCCGGGCGCTTAGCGCCGGGCGCCTAGCGCCGGGCGCCTAGCGCCCACACTGCTTCGGGTCCTCGAGCGACAATCTTCTGTGCACGAGTTCTAGGCCCCGACCGTCAGTAATCTGCGCCTTGAGTCCTTCCCAAGTCCTCGCGGAATGAATCATTGGGATTCCGCATGCAAAACTCCCGTTCTTACTCTGAATTAAAAACCGTCGGAAACACTTCGGAAACTCGTAAGATATCAACGGAAAAGAAGATCTTAAATCATTCATACGACACGATGATGGTTATCTAAAAAACACCACGCATCTCAACTCTACGAAGGATTGAAGATCTTCCGAAGAAATCGTAGAAAACATCAGGAGGTCCTCGAAACGGCCCGAAAGGGACCAAACGCGATCGAACAACCCATTTACGATTATCTGGGATAGGTACGGCAATTTACGCAACAAGATAAATCCTAAATTTCCGAAAGGATAAATGTCAAGTTTCCCGAAGATAAACATGAAGGTCGACGAAAATAGAAAAAGCCCGCCTTGCGGCCCAGGAGGAGAATAGACCGTCATAGGAAGGAGTATATAAAGGAGCTTAGGGAGAGGAGGAAAGGCAGGGCAAAAATCCTAGAGAGAAAGCAAATCCGAGATTGGAGACCTAGAGAGCTCCTGTTAGCTTAAGAACTTAGAATTGAGGCGGTAGACTAGCGAGGCAGGACCTAGAACGTCTGGCCGCCTCTCGTTCTATTTTCATCTTGTCCGCAGACCCTTATTTCTCACGGAAGGATCTACCAATCCTTTTACTTAGAGTTCCACACATAGGAATCCTAGGCATTATTCTCGACATGCCCGTTTCTATGACAAACACTCATACTAGACGAACTCCGCCAGGCAGTTCGATCTCTTGTTCAAACCCTTCCAACTGAACTACGTCCGACTTGATCCTCGAAAGGGGTACGTAGGCAGCCTTCCTTAAGGTCCAGTCCCAACTCTCTACAAAATCCTTTTTTGTACGATTTCGTCTTTTGTTATCTTTACATATCTTCCGCACTTGTTCGGTCACTTGTCGTTGGCTGTCGCAGAGAATCCGGGCCTTCAGGGAAAGTCGGGTTAACTTGGCTTTCCTCCGTTTTTACTTATCAAAATCGACAGTGCGAATTTTGGTTCCCACAGCGTCTAGAGGCAGCGCTAGGCTCCCGGCGTTTAGGGGCCATGGTCGCGGTCGGCTGCTCGGTTCCTTCGGTTTGCGGATGTCCGTGTGCATCCTTCGGAGGATTTTTCGTATGTCAAATAGACTTAGCCGTTGATTTCGAGAGAACCGTTTTTGACCCCAACAGTTAGCCCCCCAGCCTGTAAGACGCGGAGACGATCTTGCGGGCGGAAGATTATGAGTTGAAAGTCGAAATTTGTGGCTAAGAATATTTCATTGCGGACATCCTCCTCACCTTTGATTGGCGATCTTGAACGTGACTGTTGGGGAAAAATATCCAAGGCTAGAGTTTTCTCCAGCCTCCGAAGGGGCCTCGACTTCCGGGCCCTCCGAGAGTCAAATTACCGACCTTCACAAGGCTCAGGAAACCGCACCTGCAGGTCTGGAACTCGTCCAGGAAGTTCAATACCTAAAAGATCAACTTGGAGAACACTCCAAGCAACTCCAGCAAAGCGCAGAGAAGCTAGACGCCATGGAAGCCGAGAACACCGCTCTCAGGCGAGAAAACCGATCCCTCGGGGCAGTAGGGAACAAACGAAAACGGTTCAATGAACCTCAAGGTTCTCAAGACCCAAGGGTCCAAAGAACCTCAAGGTTCCCAAGACCTAAGGGTCTAAAGAACCTCAAGGTTCCCAAGACCTAAGGGTCTGAAGAACCTCAAGGTTCCCAAGACCTGAGGGTCCGAAGAACCTCAAGGTTCCCAAGACCTGAGGGTCCGAAGAACCTCAAGGTTCCCAAGACCTGAGGGTCCGAAGAACCTCAAGGTTCCCAAGACCCAAGGGTCCGAAGAACCTCAAGGTTCCCAAGACCCAAGGGTCCAAAGAACCTCAAGGTTCCAAAGAGGCCACCAAGGGTCAAAAATAACCCAAGGTTCTCAAGACCCAAGGATCCAAAGAACCTCAAGATTCCAAAGACTTTCGGGTCCATAGACCTTCGGGTCCGAAGACCTTCGGGTCCAAAGACCTTCGGGTCCAAAGACCCAAGGCTCCAAAGAACCTCAAGGTTCCAAAGAGGCCACTAAAGGTCCAAAGAACCTCAAGGTTCCCAAGACCTTCGGGTCCATAGACCCAAGGGTCCATAGACCCAAGGGTCCGTAGACCTAAGGGTCTAAAGAACCTCAAGGTTCCTAAGACCTAAGGGTCCAGAGAGCCTAAAGGCTCCTACTCCTTCAAGATTTAATGGGATTACAAGATCTAGTGCTTCGGCATTTTCGAGTCTTCAACCTAAATCGCTAACATGACTCGGGTCCTAGACTGTGGCTCCTCATAAGGGTTATGGTCGGCCTTCGGCCCATAACCCCAAACCAACAATCAAGCAAAGCCCCGAGTAACATCTACAGATACACAAAGAAAATAGATAAAGACCGCGAAGGGCCATAAGTCTTAAATAAAAGACCTCGAAGGGCCATAAGTCTTAAAACAAAAAGGCACGAAGGCCCAAGTCTGGAAACAAAGCCCTGAAGGGCGGAAATACGACAACAGCCCATCGGGCTCAAGAGTTCAACAAAAAATAAGAGAAGAGATTTTAAGCCTCAGGGGCATCAGCTGCGTCACCCACGGGAGCAGGAGGATCCACCTCGGCAGTTTCCTTCACTAGGATAAGTGGCTCATCATCATACGAAGGAGGAGGCAACCCACGAAGCTTAGCCTCAGACTCCTTCACCATCTTGTAGCGCTCAAACTCCACCACGAAGTCCCACTCATCGGTCCGCCCCTTCAGATAGTCCCTCATCACTTCCCAACGAGCAGTCATCTTGGCTCCATTCACAGCCAGCGTCCTCTCATCCTCGAAGAGAGTCTTCTCATTCTTCAGTTCCTCCAGCTCTCCCCTCACCGCATCCAGCTTGGAAGTCAGCACGACATGCTCAGTAGCAGCATTCTCCTCCAGCTCCTGCGATTTCTTCAACCTAAGCTGAAGAGACTTAAGCTCTTTCCCCTGCGCCAAGCCTTTATCTTTCTCCTCACGAAGCTGAGCCTTCAGAGCCTCGATTTCCTTAGAAGTGTCTTCGTTCACCATGTCTTTAAGATGATGAACCTGAGACATAACCTGCAACGAGCACAATACCACCATTATTATAATGCACTATGAAGCCAAAACAATAATAAAATACGTCGACATACCTGAAGGAGGTCAAACTGGATAGAGCTGATGGTTTTAGGAAGATCATCGGCAGGAAGATTGCACACGCTTCCCGGGAAGGCAGAGAGATCATCCAACACCGGCTTCAGGTCAACACCGGAAATGGTAGGGGTCGAAGAACGAGTCCTCCTCTTGAAAACAGTGGGAGCTGGAGTACTGGACCCTTCGCGCTTCAGACTTCCTGTAATCTGAACGTCGTCATCCCCTGAAACGACAACTTCTAAAGGAGCCTTCTTAGCGGAAAGATTTTCCCAAGCCTTCTTAAAAGCATCCATGGAGCCATCTCCTGAAGGTCCGGACATATTTCCTGCAAAGAAAATTCGCAAAATCAACAAGTGACAGCAAAGACAAAAGAAAACGCTATGAGCTCACCCCAAATGCTGCAGCGACCAAGGATCTCTCGACTCAGAAGATAGGTGACTTGACGACGTTCAGCTGGCAGATCAAACACTCGTTTGGCTACCTTCTTTCCTTCCGGCACCGCTGGAACAGATACACCTGAAACGGCAAAACAAACAAGTGAATATCAGGATTACGCCCAAAGCCTATAACTATTTAACCTACCGCTACGTGCCAAACCGAGGGATAGCCTGGAAGAAGCGCAAAGGCGAACCTCTCCTCCCATTTACCACTAAAAACAGGATGGCTCTTCCTTGCTTTCTTCTCAATCCCGTGAACCAACGCTTTCTTGCCATGAGGACGGAGATAATATTTCCCCTCTGATCCAGGCAGGGTCGAGATGGAGTACGAATAGAGAACTTCGTTTAGACCCAACATCAGACCCTCCAGATCACCTAGATTCTGGATGGCTATCAAAGTTCTCCAGGCTGGAGGAGTCAGCTGACCTGCGGAGATATCAAAAAACTCCGACAATTTCGCGATCAATGAAGGGACTCGATCACGAAAACCCGACTCGAAGTACGCCTCGTAGATCGTGACCTCATCAACTCTGAAGTAAGAAATCCTATCCGTTGGATCAGGGACGCGAATGATTAGGTCCCGAGGAAGATCATACTTCCTTCTCCACCCGCTACGTCCTCCTCCTTAATCGACGAAAACGGACCCAACGATGAAGATCTACCAACTCGACCCCCGGTGACGGCATCCCCGACTTCAACAATATGGGATCCCGTCGTCTCGGCCATAGGAGATTGAGAAGAGGAAGTCCTAGACCTAGCTACGGGAGAGGTTTCTAGGGCTTTGCTAGGGGACTCAGTCGACATTTTTAATAAGAAAAGGAGGAAGAGAGACGGCTACCTGTGAAAAATAGGAAGAATCTCCGGAAGAGGAAGCCGCCGAGAAGAAAGCTCTAGAGAGGGCAAAGATGAAATGGAGAAGAAGCTTGGTTCCGATCAAAGAAAAAGGAAGAAACCCTAGTTGGAAGTCCACGCGCCTCGATCATCTCGCCACGCGCACGAATGAGCGCCTCGATCATCTCGCCACGCGCACGAGTGAGCGCCGAACGGAGAAGCTGAAACAATAATGGGCCTCCCCTAGAAAGCCCATCTCGCTCTCAATCATTTCTGCCAAAAGGCCTGAAGGCTCGACGTCTTCAAAGCAAACCACCTTCTTCAAATCCACGAACGGTGGGCCCAAAATGATTCCACGTTCCATCCAGACTCCAAATTCTTCTCCTGCTGGAAGAAATGGCACCAAGATTCAAGACTACATATTATCCCTTGATCCCTACGAACAATCAAGGAATAAGGGGCAAACTGTTGGGGAAAAATATCCAAGGCTAGAGTTTTCTCCAGCCTCCGAAGGGGCATCCAACTTCCGGGCCCTCGTTTGGAAAGGACCCAGGGTCCCTCCTCGACTTAAAGAGCCCATCTCCACCAGGTGGCACCAGGGTCCGATCTCCATTTAATAAGTATCCAGGGTCTAGTCCCTGTATCGAGGAACCAAGGCCTAGCCCTTGCCGTAAGGACCAAGGAACCAATCCTCCGCATGAATATGGAAGTTTCCCAAATCAAGGGGAAAGTAATATATTCATGAATATTACGGAAGCCGCCCAAGATTGACCGACTGACATCAACTATAAAAGGGGAACCCAAACCCTAGAACAAGGGATCGACACTTTGGGGCTTAGAGATTAGAGAGTTAGGCGATAGAACTAGGGTTTATACACCTAAGACGTTGTAATCCCAAAATCACTCAATAATACATCTCTTTGCCTCAGTTTCTCTTCTCTAAACACATACAAATACACGAAACCTATCAGTCTTCCGGTGTTCCGTAGTACTAAAACGACCCTACACAAAAATATCATAACAAGTTTGGCGCTAGAAGGAGGGGAGTAACTCGACTACGTGACGATGGCATCGGAAGACGAGTCCAATCAAGATAACCTGACCCCGAAGGAGAAAGAGCTTCTGAGCCGATTCGAAACCCTTGAGAGTCAAATTACCGACCTTCACAAGGCTCAGGAAACCGCACCTAACAGATCAACTTGGAGAACACTCCAAGCAACTCCAGCAAAGCGCAGAGAAGCTAGACGCCATGGAATCCGAGAACACCGCTCACAGGCGAGAAAACCGATCCCTCGGGGGAGTAGGGAACAAACGAAAACGGTTCAGAACCAAAGTTCGACCTATGGCTTCGCTCAACACCCCGCACGACGGCGAGGAAACGCCTCAGCAGCCCGGCGACGAACCCGGCGATCAAGAAAACATTCGAGACGTAACCCGAGAATAAGAAGAAGACGAATCCGACACAGAGGACGAAGAGTACTCACCTGATCACCCCGAGATCTCGGATCCAGCTCTAGCCGCTTACCTAGAGAAGGTGGTATCCGAAAAATTCGGCACCATCCAATCCATGGTGGAAAGGCTCCCTGGAGTAGCTCCCCCCATCCGTAGAAGTGACCCCAGGTCGTACTCCGACACACCTTTCGTGAAGGAGATTGCTTCGATCGAGATGCCTCGAAAGTTCTCTTTTCCGAGCATCAAGATGTACGAGGGAACAGGAGATCCTGACAACCACATCGCCCAGTATAAACAACGCATGGTAGCCGTGGCCATTCCGAAAGACGCAAGGGAAGCCACCATGTGCAAGGGCTTCGGGTCAACTCTAACCGGTCCTGCCCTCCAATGGTATATCAACCTCCCCACGGGGTCCATAGCATCCTTCGCCGCCCTCAGCGATAAGTTCGTGGAACAGTTCGCTAGTAGTCGCCACCTGGAGAAGAGATCAGATGACCTCTACGAGATCCAACAATACTCTCTACGAGATCCAACAATACAGAAATGAATCCCTACGCTCCTACATAGCTCGTTTCAACCAGGAGAAGGTCTCCATACCAGAGTGTAACGCCGATACAGCAATCTCAGCCTTCAAAAAGGGCCTACTTCCGGAGGGAGAGCTCTACAAGAAATTAACTAAGTACAGATGCGGAGACATGGCGGATGTATTATCCCGTGCCTGGGCCCAAGTAAGGTGGGAAGAAGACGTCGTGAGCAGGGCCAAGGTTTCCTCCAAGTACGATCAGAAGTCCTCCAAACCCTCGAAAGACGAGCGTGAAGAAACCATCCGATCCCGACCTTCCCGGGAATCCACCAACCAGAGTAGGGGCAGATACCAACATCGCCCCTTACCTCGGTCCGAAGGAATGATGGTTTCAACTTGGCCCAGCATCTCCCACCTAGCGATATCTAAACCGGAGCTCATTGGAGTCTTGAGGCAGATGGGCCCACAAGTCAAGTGGCCACCTAAAATGAGGTCCCCCGACGCTACCCGGAACCCTAAAAGATGGTGTGGGTTCCACAACGATCACGGCCATACCACGGAGGAATGTATAGCCTTAAGGTTGGAAGTAGCCGAGCTTCTCAAGAAGGGTTATCTAAGGGAGTTCCTCTCGGATAAGGCCAAGGATCTCCTTAACAGAGAGGGCCCCGCTCTCCCCAATGAAGCGGTCCCTGCGCTACCTCCGCCACAAGAACGAGTGATCCACGTCATCTCCGGAGGATCAGAAGTAAGCGGGATCAGCAGCGCCGCAGCCAAAAGAAGTACTCGCAATGCTAGAAACGGTCAAGAGACCGAGATTTCCAAGCGCCCACTCTTGGGAACGGACGAAATCAGCTTTACTGCAAGGGAGCAGGAACGAGTCCTCGCTCCCCATCATGACGCCCTCGTTATCTCGCTTGTTATAGCCAACTGCTTAGTTAAACGAATATTGGTGGACAATGGCAGCTCCAGCAACATTATCTTCCACTCGGCCTATATGGATTTACGGCTAGATCCTAAAACATTAACCAGGAAAGCGATCCCGCTCGTGGGATTTAGCGGAGAGGTGAAGCAAACCGAGGGGGAAGTCCTTCTCCCAGTCTATGTCGAGGGGATAAACCAAACCGCCAAGTTCCTGGTCGTCGACTGTCCGTCGTCTTACAACGTAATACTAGGAAGGCCCTGGATCCACGACATGGGAGCCGTACCATCAACCCTTCACCAATTGGTAAAATTTCCTACCCCCTGGAGCGTGAAGGTCATTAGAGGGGACCAAGAAAATTCTAGGTCCTGCTATCAAACTACCCTTAAGGGAAGGACCCAAGCTTTATAGCAATTACAGAAGCAGCCTCTCGTTCCTCATGCCGAAGAACCCGAGGTTGAAGACATGGACGAAGTCCCCCTGATAGAAGGGAACCCGGAGCGGAACCTCAAGATAGGCTCCAAGCTGCCGAAGGATCTGAGACGGAGGCTGATCGATTTCCTAAGATCTAACTCCGATTGCTTTGCATGGTGCCACGAAGACATGCCCGGAATCGACCCCAGCGTCATCATGCATCAGCTCCAAGTGAATCCCGAGCATCCTCCTGTTAGACAAAAGAGAAGGAAGTTCGCTCCCGAAAGGGATGAAATCATCAACGAAGAGGTCAAGAACCTGCTCGACGCATGGTTCATAAGAGAGGTGCAATATCCCGAATGGCTCGCCAATGTGGTGGTTGTGAAAAAGAAAAATGGAAAATGGAGGGTCTGCATCGATTTCACGGACCTCAACAAGTCCTGCCCAAAGGATCCATTCCCCTTGCCTCATATAGACAAGCTGGTGGATGCCACCGCTGGGCACCAACTAATGAGCTTCATGGATGCCTTCTCGGGATACAACCAAATCCTGATGCATCCCGACGACCAAGAAAAGACGTCCTTTATGACTTCCAGGGGCATCTACTGCTACAAGGTCATGCCGTTTGGTCTGAAGAATGCTGGATCCACATACCAGAGGCTGGTCAACACGATGTTTGCCGATCAGATAGGCCAGACCATGGAAGTCTACATCGACGACATGCTGGTAAAATCTCTTGACTCGGAAGATCATATCTCACATCTCCAGCAAGCGTTCACCACCCTGAGGAAATACAATATGAAGCTCAACCCCTCTAAATGTTCCTTTGGAGTAAGCTCCGGGAAATTCCTGGGATACATAGTCACCCACAGGGGCATAGAAGATAATCCGGAGCAAATAAGGGCCATCCAGGCAATTCCTCCCCCACGGAACGTCAAAGAGATTCAAAAACTTACGGGAAGAATGACAGCCCTCAGCAGATTCATCTCCAGGCTTTCTGACAAGTCCCACGCGTTTTTCGGAACACTAAAGAACCCTAAGGACTTTCAGTGGACAGAGAAGTGCGAAGCCGCGCTGTCCGACCTCAAGGCCTACCTCACTACTCCACCACTCCCATCTAAACCTCTAGAAGGGGAAACCCTACTGCTTTACCTCGCCGTGTCCGAACACGCAGTTAGCGCAGTCCTCGTAAGGGAGGAGGAAAAAAGGCAGCATCCCATATACTACGTCAGTAAATCCATGCTAGACGCATAAACTCGCTACAGCCAGCTAGAGAAACTAGCCCTCGCCCTGGTGGTCGCGGCCCGGAAGTTACGTCCCTACTTCCAGTCCCATCAAGTCGTGGTAGTCACCTCCTTCCCCATCAAAGCAGTCCTCCATAAACCCGAGGTATCAGGACGTTTGGCGAAATGGGCCGTAGAATTGGGAGAGTACGACGTGATCTTCAGCCCAGCCGCCGCTATCAAGTCCCATGTCCTAGCTGATTTCGTGGCTGAGTTCTCTCCCTCTATGCTTCCGGACCCAGATCTAGAAACTACGCTCCCGGGAAAAGAAGCGGAAGAAGGTCAATGGACCCTGCACGTGGATGGCTCCAGCAATGTAAGAGGCGCAGGGGTAGGACTGGTTCTGACCTCCCCTACGGGAGAATCGGCCTCAAGGGCTGTACGTTGCAACTTCAAAGCAACAAACAACGAGGCAGAATACGAGGCTTTAATAGCAGGCCTAGAACTAGCCAAGGAAATGGGAGTAAAAGACATCCAGGTTTTCAGTGACTCGCAGCTCATCATCAGTCAAGCTCAAGGGGATTATCAAGCCAAGGACCCAAGCATGATCAGGTATCTATCTGTGGCCAAACGTCTCCTAGACCAATTCACGAGCTATAAGCTTACCCAAATACCAAGGGAACAAAACTCCCAAGCCGATGCTCTAGCAAACCTGGGTTCCGCATTAGAAACCAAGGAACATATGAGTATTCCGCTGTTGGTCCTGCAATGGCCAGCAACCCAGAAAGAGGTTGAACCGGAAGAAGTGACGATAGTAGACGAAGGAGAAACCTGGATGACCCCTATCACCGACTATCTAAGAAACGACGTCCTACCTGAAAACCGAGAGGAGAGCCGGAAGATCAAGAGATAAGCGGCCAGATACTGCATTTCAGAGGGAAAACTATATAGGAGGTCCTTCTCAGGACCCTATCTACGATGTCTATCCCCTAGAGAAGCCGCACGAATATTAGAGGAACTCCACGATGGGGAATGCGGTTCACACTCCAGCGGACGGAGCCTGGTTCTCAGGGCGAGAAGGGCTGGTTATTACTGGCTTACCATGGCGAAGGACTCCCTCAAACAGGCCAAAACCTGTAGCCAATGCCAGAAGCACGCCCCAATCTCCAACTTACCACCAGAGAACCTGAAGTCCCTAAGTTCCCCATGGCCCTTCCGTAAATGGGGCATGGACATCGTGGGGAAATTCCCAATGGCGCTGGGGCAGAAGGTCTTCCTCCTAGTAATGACCGATTACTTCACGAAGTGGGTAGAAGCCAAAGCCTTGGCAAAAATCACGGACCTCCAGATCAGGAAATTCATCTGGACGAACATAATAACCCGCTTCGGAGCACCTCAGGAAATTGTCACAGACAATGGACCCCAATTTACCAGCAACGACTTCCAGGACTTCTGCAAAGATTGGGATATCAAACTCTCATATTCAGCACCAAGGCACCCGCAATCAAACGGACAAGCAGAGTCAACCAACAAAACAGTGGTGAACATGCTCAAGAAGCGCTTGGAAAAGGCTCACGGGCGATGGGCAGAAGAGTTACATGGAGTCCTTTGGGCCTACCGGACGACTCCAAAGACAGCTACCCAAGAAACCCCTTTCTCACTCGTCTACGGCACTGAGTCAGCAATACCAACCGAGGTACATGTCAAGACCACGATCTCCAACATCCTAACCCCCAAGGAAAATGACGAGCTGATGTACCTAAACCTAGACCTCCTAGACGAAAAAAGGGAAGCAGCCCGCCTGAGGAACGCGTCGTACCAAATAAAGGTAGCCAAAAGTTACAATAAGAAGGTGAGATCCAGAACCTTCCAAGAAGGGGACTGGGTCCTAAGGCGAGTCTGTAACCACACAAAAGACAAATCAGCCGGAAAACTCGCCCCCGGATGGGAGGGGCCCTATCAGGTAATAGGGGTGCAAGGGGTAGGAGCCTATAAGCTGCAAGATAGCACAGGCAAGGTACAACCCAACTGCTGGAACGCCTTGCACCTCAAATTATATCATTTCTAAAGGCAAGATCTTCGGGTCGAGCTCTATATATACTATTATATATTTAAGTATCTTGGTTTTCCTACTCCTATGTATAACGAGAACGTACTCGGACTAGGCTTATAAAATACATTTGGTTTCGACTAAAGGGAGTTAAGGAAACACCAATATACTTAAAGGGGCATATTAGCTGGATCAGGGACCTTCGGGACCTCAGATCTTAGCTAGCCCCCTAGCTGGTGAGGCTACTCACCATAGGTGCAGACAGATATGGAAGGGGTCTGATCAGCCCTGAGCTGATGTCTGTGCGATAGGGCCCCGCGTAAAGGCCTATAGCCGAGAGTTATGCGGGGACCACGTACTAGTGCCACTCAAACCCTCGTGAAATACGCTGTAAGCTAAACGCACGCTGGTCCAAAGACCTTCGGGTCCAAAGACCTTCGGGTCCGAAGACCTTCGGGTCCGAAGACCTTCGGGTCCGAAGACCTTCGGGTCCGAAGACCTTCGGGTCCGAAGACCTTCGGGTCCGAAGACCTTCGGGTCCGAAGACCTTCGGGTCCGAAGACCTTCGGGTCCGAAGACCTTCGGGTCCATAGACCTTCGGGTCCAAAGACCTTCGGGTCCAAAGACCTTCGGGTCCAATGACCTAAGGGTCCAATGAACCTCAAGGTTCTCAAGACCCAAGGGTCCAAAGAACCTCAAGGTTCCTAAGACCTAAGGGTCCAATGAACCTCAAGGTTCTCAAGACCCAAGGGTCCAAAGAACCTCAAGGTTCCCAAGACCCAAGGGTCCAATGAACCTCAAGGTTCTCAAGACCCAAGGGTCCAAAGAACCTCAAGGTTCCCAAGACCTAAGGGTCTAAAGAACCTCAAGGTTCCCAAGACCTTCGGGTCCAAAGACCTTCGGATCCAAAGACCTAAGGGTCCAAAGAACCACAAGGTTCCCAAGATCTAAGGGTCTAAAGAACCTCAAGGTTCCCAAGATCTAAGGGTCCGAAGAACTTCAAGGTTCCCAAGACCTGAGGGTTCAAAGAACCTCAAGGTTCTAAAGAGGCCACTAAGGGTCCAAAGAACCTCAAGGTTCTCAGGACCCAAGGGTCCAAAGAACCTCAAGGTTCCCAAGACCTTCGGGTCCATAGACCCAAGGGTCCGTAGACCTAAGGGTCTAAAGAACCTCAAGGTTCCCAAAACCTAAGGGTCCAAAGACCTTCGGGTCTAAAGACCTAAGGGTCCAATGAACCTCAAGGTTCTCAAGACCCAAGGGTCCAAAGAACCTCAAGGTTCCCAAGACCTAAGGGTCCAATGAACCTCAAAGTTCTCAAGACCCAAAGGTCCAAAGAACCTCAAGGTTCCCAAGACCTAAGGGTCTAAAGAACCTCAAGGTTCCCAAGACCTTCGGGTCCAAAGACCTTCAGATCCAAAGACCTTCGGATCCAAAGACCTAAGGGTCAAAAGAACCTCAAGGTTCCCAAAAACTAAGGGTCTGAAGAACCTCAAGGTTCCCAAGACCTAAGGGTCCGAAGAACCTCAAGGTTCCCAAGACCTGAGGGTCCAAAGAACCTCAAGGTTCCAAAGAGGCCACTAAGGGTCCAAAGAACCTCAAGGTTCTCAAGACCCAAGGGTCCAAAGAACCTCAAGGTTACCAAGACCTTCGGGTCTATAGACCCAAGGGTCCGTAGACCTAAGGATCTAAAGAACCTCAAGGTTCCCAAAATCTAAGGGTCCAAAGAACCTCAAGGTTCCTAAGACCTAAGGGTCCAGAGAACCTAAAGGCTCATACTCCTTCAAGATTTAATGGGTAAGGTCTCCCAGGTTCAAAGTAAAGCCTCAGGGCCCAGGTAAGGAACTTAAAGGGCCTAGACCTTGAAAACTTCCAAGTTCGAAGCAACAAGAACCTAAGGGTTCAAATCAGATCGGAACTCATCAGCTCACGGCAACGATTTCACATCCTTGAAAACTTATGTTTTAACAGGATTACGAGATCTAACACGGCTTTATTTTTAGGCCAGAAACAGGCTTCGAATCCCAAGGCAAATCAGGATACAAATTCAAAAAAAAGAGAGAATATCCCAGTCCGACAACAAGCCTTAAAGGATAATCATTACAAATCCCTAAGATCTACCACGCCTAGACGAAGGGATAGCTGGCTCGTCTTCAAACGTGGGAGGCTCGTCACCCTTAAGCGCCGCCTCGGCCAAAATCACCGTCTTAAACTGAGAAAATTCCTTGAGCAGATCCCATTGGGAGGTCTGTCCCCGGAGCCATTCCCTCATTACCTCCCAACGGGCAACCATCCTTGCCCCACTCACGGCCATGATCTTCTCATTCCTCAAAATCTCTACCTCCGATCGAAGTCCTGCGACAGCCTCTTCTAATTCTTGCTTCTCTGGACTCAACCGAAGGGATTCAGCCGAAGCAGTCTCTACCGAGCCCTCTGTTGGGGAAAAATATCCAAGGCTAGAGTTTTCTCCAGCTTCCGAAGGGGCCTCGACCTCCGGGCCCTCGTTTGGAAAGGACCCAGGGTCCCTCCTCGACTTAAAGAACCCATCTCCACCAGGTGGCACCAGGGTCCGATCTCCATTTAACAAGTACCCAGGGTCCAGTCCCTGTATCGAGGAACCAAGGCCTAGCCCTTGCCGTAAGGACCAAGGATCCGATCCTCCGCATGAATATGGAAGTTTTCCATATCGAGGGGAAAGTAATATATTCCTGAATATTACAGAAGCCGCCCAAGATTGACGGACCTACATCAACTATAAAAGGGGAACCCAAACCCTAGAACAAGGGATTGACACTTTGGGGCTTAGAGATTATAGAGTTAGGCTAGAAAACTAGGGTTTATACACCCAAAACGTTGTAACGCCAAACACACTCAATAATACATCTCTTTGCCTCGATTTCTATTCTAAAAACACATACAAACTCGTATCCATTCATTAGTCTTCCAGTGTTCCGTAGTACTAAAACGACCCTACACAAAAATATCATAACAGTTTGGCGCTAGAAGGAGGGGAGTAACTCAACTACGTGACGATGGCATCGGAAGACGAGTCCAATCAAGCTAATCTGACCCCGAAGGAGAAAGAGCTTCTGAGCCGATTCGAAACCCTTCAGAGTCAAATTACCGACCTTCACAAGGCTCAGGAAACCGCACCTGCAGGTCTGGAACTCGTCCAGGAAGTTCAATACCTAAAAGATCAACTTGGAGAACACTCCAAGCAACTCCAGCAAAGCGCCGAGAAGCTAGACGCCATGGAAGCCGAGAACATCGCTCTCAGACGAGAAAACCGATCCCTCGGGGCAGTAGGGAACAAACGAAATGGGAGAAAAAGACATCCAGGTTTTCAAACATCGAGGCAGAATACGAGGATTTAATAGCAGGCCTAGAACTAGCCAAGGAAATGGGAGTAAAAGACATCAGTTTTCAGTGACTCGCAGCTCATCATCAGTCAAGCTCAAGGGGATTATCAAGCCAAGGACCCAAGCATGATCAGGTATCTATCTGTGGCCAAACGTCTCCTAGACCAATTCACGAGCTATAAGCTTACCCAATTACCTAGGGAACACAACTCCCAAGCCGATGCTCTAGCAAACCTGGGTTCCGCATTAGAAACCAAGGAACATATGAGTATTCCGCTGTTGGTCCTGCAATGGCCAGCAACCCAGAAAGAGGTTGAACCGGAAGAAGTGACGATAGTAGACGAAGGAGAAACCTGGATGACCCCTATCACCGACTATCTAAGAAACGACGTCCTACCTGAAAACCGAGAGGAGAGCCGGAAGATCAAGAGATAAGCGGCCAGATACTGCATTTCAGAGGGAAAACTATATAGGAGGTCCTTCTCAGGACCCTATCTACGATGTGTAAGACCCGATCCTGGATTACCTTAATCCAACCGAACCGCAGTCTTACTTAAGATCATCAGTCAGTTCGTTTGGTTGAGTGACAATCCTAAGGCATATTTTTCTAAGTGTTTTACATTGATTGAGGTTCATTCATTCAACATGATCATTGCACAGCGGATTAAAGGCAAACGTTATCTTATATATATAAAACAATGTAGTCATACAATCATTCATTCGTTCATACGTTCCAATGCACACTAGGCTAAGTCATAATCACTAAGGTTGCACAATAGGCTACATAAATCCAATGCTACAAAAGACTTGTCTTCCACACACACATCCCATCCGCGGCTAGGTTCCTCACGGTTCCTTGGCTTTCCCACGATCACCTTTGCTATCTTAGGCGTTCGTTCTTCAGGAGCCGGAGTCTTCTCCTTCTCCTTATCCTTCTCGTGATCCCTCTGACGAGTCTCCATGTCTTGCCACCGAATGATCTTGCTCCGGTAACCCCTTGGTCGGATAAACCTTCCCACGGACCGTCTCTCTCTCTTTCTCTCTTTATCTCTGTTACGATTTTGCCAGGGCTTCGCCTGAGTGTTCTGATGCCTTATTCGAAGTCAGAGACTCTCTATTTATAGAGATCTCGATTGCCAACTTCCAATTAGGCGAACCGGTACGAGATGAGAGAGATCGGACCGAACGGTTGCCTTTGGCACCGTTTCGCGTGTATCCGCTTAACTGTCCCTTTGGGACAGTTCCTAGGCACGGAGGGAACCTCCCCTTCCCTTGTAGGACGTCCCAGATCAATGCGCAAGACAATGGTCCCATCGTCACATATTTCACATATGTACGGACCGTCAGACCAGTCCGGGTAACCGTCCAGCTCGACCAGTCTGGTCCGGACCCGAACACTCCGCCGAGGTGAGATGAGCTTCCTCCTAGCTGCCCCAGCTGACCCAGCTATCCCTTCAGCTCAGGCGAGCTGGACAACCTCAGGTGAGCTAACCACACTCGTGATCCAGCTGGATGAGCTCGACCCGGACCACTTTAAGCTTCCGGTTCACTCGTCCAGCTTTTCTTTACCTCTTTCCTTCTGCCGATGGTCAAGTACTCGTCCCACGACCCACTTAACCATCCCTTTGGACCATGATACACCTGGTTTCAGGTCTAACGACCTGCCTTAGTGCATCTCCATGCACCATGGTCCGTCCCGCGGTCCTACCGAGGATCGGGGACATGACAAGTCTCCCCCACTAACAAAGGATTCGTCCCCGAATCCAAGTTAGGAGTCTCATCATGATAGAACTGATTGTACCATTCCGGGTACTCAGCCTTCATCCTTGCTTCCGTTTCCCAAGTGATAAGGTCTTTACCATTGTATTCCCACACCACTTTTATCATGGGAACGGTCTTCTTCCTCATTGCCTTCTCTGATCGATCCACGATCCGAACCGGCCTTGTCTCTAAGGTTAGGTTCTTACCCAGATCATCAGGAATCTCAGGCAGTACTATCTCTTGCTCCGTTAAACATTTCCGGAGTTGGGACACATGAAACACATTATGGAAAGCATCCATCTTGGACGGCAAATCCAGTTTGTATGCCACTGCACCCACTCGTTCAATGATCTTGAACGGACCCAAGTACCTTGGACCCAATTTCTTTCTTCCAGAAATTCTAGTCCGCCCCTTAAAGGTAATCATCTTGAGATACACAAGATCACCCACTTCAAATTCCAAGTGTTTTCTACGCTTGTCCGCATAGCTCTTTTGACGATCTTGTGCCGCCTTCATATGGTCCTTAACCATACGTATTTTCTCGGTGGTCTCTTCCACAATCTCAGGACCCAACATGCTACGCTCCCCCACTTGGGTCCAGCACAGAGGTGTCCTGCACGGTCTTCCATACAAAGCTTCATATGGTGACATACCAATACTTGTATGGAAACTGTTGTTGTACGCAAACTCCACTAAAGGTAAGTGTCTTTCCCAAGACTCACCCCAGTCTAAGACACATGCCCTTAGCATATCCTCCAAGGTCTGGATCGTCCGTTCAGACTGTCCATCCGTTTGGGGATGATATGCCGTACTCATGTTTACTCTGGTCCCCAAAGCTTTTTGAAAAGCTTGCAAGAAGTATGATGTGAACCTCGGATCTCTATCTGAGACAATACTTGCTGGAACACCATGCAACCGTACTATCTCATCCAAGTAGATCCTTACGATCTCATCTACACCATACCCTTTCCGTATGGGAAGGAAGTGTGCTGACTTAGTCAGACGGTCCACTACGACCCACACTGCATCCTTTTTATTCCGAGTGGTGGGGAACCCAGTCACAAAATCCATTGTGATGTGATCCCACTTCCACTCCGGTATAGGCAGGTTCTGAAGTAACCCACTGGGAACTTGATGCTCAGCCTTGATGAGTTGACAAGTAGGACACTTTGCCACCCACTCGGCCACATCAGTTTTCATCCTCACCCAATGGTAATACCTCTTCAAATCTCTATACATCTTATTCAATCCGGGATGGATCGAAAATTTAGACTTATGAGCTTGCCTCATAATCTCTTCCTTCAGTCCCTTATCATTAGGAACGCTGATCCTGCCATTGACTAAGATGGTACCATTGCTTGCCGTTTGGTACTCGGTCTTGTCATTGGCAGCAACCTTTTTAAGGTTTTCATCCAAGCCTTGTGCTTGACGGATTCTGGTAAGGAGATCGGCCTGGTTCACTGCCTCCAACCCCAAAGGTTCTTCTTGACCCGTGAGAGTATCCAAGCGCAGTGATCTCACCATCCCTTCCAGATCATCAGCTTCCCTTTCTGCGGATACATCAGCCCGTCTCCGACTCAATGCATCAGCCACCAGGTTAGCCTTCCCCGGATAGTAAGTTATGTCCAGATCATAATCTGCAACAAACTCCATCCACCTCCTCTGCCTAAGGTTCAACTCAGGCTGAGTAAAAATATACTTTAGACTCTTATGGTCTGTAAGTATTTGCACCCTTGCCCCATAAAGATAAGATCTCCATATCTTTAAAGCAAAAACCACAGCTGCCATTTCCAGGTCATGGGTCGGATAATTTCCTTCATGCTTTCTCAATTGTCGAGATGCATAGGCTATTACCTTCCCTTGCTGTGTAAGGACACACCCTAGTCCTGTGATTGATGCATCCGTGTACACTACATAAGGCTGATCCGCCTCAGGTAGTACCAGTACCGGAGCCTTTGTTAACATGTCCTTCAGTGCGGAGAAGCTCTTTTCACACTGGTCCGACCATGCAAACTTTACTTCCTTCCCGGTTAGTTGTGTCATGGGTTGAGCTACACTCGAAAACCCTTTCACAAACTTCCGGTAATAACCAGCCAACCCCAGGAAGCTTCTTACTTCAGTAGCATTCTTTGGTTGAGGCCATTCACGTATGCACTTGATCTTTTCCGGATCAACTGATACACCCTTGTCTGATACTATGTGTCCAAGGAACCCAATGCTCTTCTGCCAAAAACTACACTTGCTTAACTTAGCAAAGAGTTTCTGCTCCCTCAAGCGTTCCAACACTGCCCGGAGATGCTTTTCATGATCTTCCTTGGTCTTTGAATACACGAGTATATCATCAATGAAGATGATCACAAACTCGTCCAAGTATTCTCGGAATACCCCATTCATCATGTTCATGAAAGCAGCCGGTGCATTAGTCAATCCGAACGGCATCACAACAAACTCAAAGTGACCATACCGCGTCCGGAATGCAGTCTTCTGGATATCAGTAGGTTCAATCGGAATCTGATGATATCCAGATGCCAAGTCCACTTTGGAGAACCACTTGGCTCCCCTGAGTTGATCCAACAACTCATCAATCCGAGGCAACGGGTACTTGTTCTTCACAGTGACCCGGTTTAATCCTCTATAATCAATGCACAACCTAAAGCTTCCATCCTTCTTTTTCACAAAGAGGACTGGTGCTCCCCAAGGTGATACACTAGGATGTATAAAGCCCTTATCCAACAACTCCTCAAGTTGTTTCTTCAGCTCTGCCATCTCAGCAGGAGCCATGCGGTACGGACTTTTGGACAAAGGAGCCGTCCCTGGTTCCAGTTCAATCTTGAATGGATCAGCCCTATCAGGAGGAACACCCTGTAGTGACTTGAACACATCCCCAAATTCCCTAACCAGCGGTATTCCCTCCGGGTCACCACCCCCCACGCACTCCTTAGTGGTGATGGTAGCCAAATAGGCCTCACAACCATCCAACAGCATCCTTTCCGCACGGAGTGCTGAGACCACTTTCAACCCAGGAGTCGAACACATTCCTTGGAACCAGACCGGACGTCCACACCCTGTATCAAACTGCACCCTTCCCCGGTGACAGTTCAGAGTGGCCCGATGCTTTCCAAGCCAGTCCATACCCAATATCACTTCGTGATTCTCAAGGGGGACTACGATCAGATCTACAGGCATCTCCCTGTCCGTGATCAATACCGGGATTCCCTTTACCAGCCCAAGTGAGTTCATAACATGGCCACCAGCCCCTCTCACTTTGCAAGGTTCATTCCCATCACTCAATTGGAATAATCCCCTTCCAATCATTCCTGGACTCACAAAACTATGTGTAGCTCCAGTGTCAAACAATACGTGTGTTTCCACACCACCAATACTTAAGGTTCCTACACAAGGTCCATACAAAGTATCCTAAACCGTTCTAGATTCCATACCATGCAATCTACAATTTAAAAAGATCAAGTTTACAGAAACTATTACCCGTGATCGATTGGAATTGTCCAGCCTCATCCGTGTCCTTGCACAGCTCGTACACCCTTGGTGCGGATGACTGGTTCCGGTTCTGGTTCGGCTTGCTCGACTCTCCACGTCCCTTATCCATCCCGGGTGGGTTCTTGGGACAATCCCTACGGTAATGTCCCACCTTACCACACCCATGGCAAGTGGCTGAACCACTGTTGGAAGCCGGGTTAGGACAGTCCCGAGCCGAATGATCCATCTTGCCGCAGCGGGTGCAAGCTCCCATGGCTTTCCAGCACTCACCACCGTGGCGTCTTCCACATTTAGAGCACTCTGACTTACCACTTGAGGTCTTACCCTCTTCAGTCGAGTCTCTCTTCCTCTTCCGGTCACCACCGGATCCAACCGGAGTCGTGTGGCTCCGTGGTTTCAGTTTTGCTTCTTCAGCAATGTTAGCCTCGAGGATAGCCATCCTCTCAACCAGTTCAGACACAGTATGGAAGGTACAGACAGAGCAGTAAATCTTCAGGTCTGGCCTTAGCCCACGTATGAACCTCCTGACCTGCACAGCTTCGTCCTCCAGTTCCCTTCCCACATACTTTCTGAGCCGGTTGAATTCTTCCTCATACTCACGAACCGTCTTGCGTCCTTGGGTTAAATCCAAGAACTTAGACTCCAAACGATCCCACGCCTCAGCAGGAAAGTACTTGTGGTTGAATTCAACCTCAAAGTCCGCAAAACGCTCAATGGTGCCATTGGTCCTTTTGTCCAGGGCCAACCACCAGTTGTGTGCATCGCCTTCCAAGAAGTGGACTGCTATGTCCCTCTTGTACTCCTCCGGACAACGAGTGGAGCTGAAGTTCCGAACCAGCCTGCTCCTCCACTCGTCAGCCTCAATGGGATCCACACTTCCAGCAAAGTGTTTGGTACCCAATCTGGATATATGCTCAAGCACCTTAAGGTAATCGACCTTATGGGCTCTTCTCACGGGTGGATCGATTTCCACCACATCCGCGGTACGTCTTGTACGCGTGGCTCTCGTCCGTGTGGCAACACGAACTGGAGGATTAGCCTGACCCACAGATGAGTTCACCAACGGGGTGAATGTCTGTGTCAATGCGATCAACTGATCTCCCATGGCCTTCATGGCGTCCAGAACCTCTTTCATGGTTGGTCCCGGCACCACAGTCTCAGGTCCGGTCCTGCCCACATCCGCAGCAACCTCCTGATCCTCGTGATCACCAGCATGGGAAGACTCAGCATCTTCCTCCTGTTCCAACATGTCCTGATCCTCAGGAATCTCCACACGCGGTTCACCAGGTAGGATTGGTCCCTGTGGTAATCCGGTCTCAGTGTTCACCATCCCATCCGCGGTAGGTAACACAGGTGTTTCAGTGACTATTTCAGCCACTACCGTTCCGGATCCACCAGCAGCCTCCTTTGCCCTCCTAGCCCTCTTCTTAGTTCCCTTAGGCACAACAACACAAACAAGAGGTTAGTTTACAACTGTAATACTTGAACCTCTACATGCCTAAAGATAACCAAAACAAGCAGTCAATTATTGCTAAACCCATAGCCTCACCGCAAGTACCCTTAGCCAGATGTGTGTGTGCAACATAACCCAACAAATCCTAGAATCAAGCATGCTCTGATACCAACTTGTAAGACCCGATCCTGGATTACCTAAATCCAACCGAACCGCAGTCTTACTTAAGATCATCAGTCAGTTCGTTTGGTTGAGTGACAATCCTAAGGCATATTTTTCTAAGTGTTTTACATTGATTGAGGTTCATTCATTCAACATGATCATTGCACAGCGGATTAAAGGCAAACATTATCTTATATATATAAAACAATGTAGTCATACAATCATTCATTCGTTCATACGTTCCAATGCACACTAGGCTAAGTCATAATCACTAAGGTTGCACAATAGGCTACATAAATCCAATGCTACAAAAGACTTGTCTTCCACACACACATCCCATCCGCGGCTAGGTTCCTCACGGTTCCTTGGCTTTCCCACGATCACCTTTGCTATCTTAGGCGTTCGTTCTTCAGGAGCCGGAGTCTTCTCCTTCTCCTTATCCTTCTCGTGATCCCTCTGACGAGTCTCCATGTCTTGCCACCGAATGATCTTGCTCCGGTAACCCCTTGGTCGGATAAACCTTCCCACGGACCGTCTCTCTCTCTTTCTCTCTTTATCTCTGTTACGATTTTGCCAGAGCTTCGCCTGAGTGTTCTGATGCCTTATTCGAAGTCAGAGACTCTCTATTTATAGAGATCTCGATTGCCAACTTCCAATTAGGCGAACCGGTACGAGATGAGAGAGATCGGACCGAACGGTTGCCTTTGGCACCGTTTCGCGTGTATCCGCTTAACTGTCCCTTTGGGACAGTTCCTAGGCACGGAGGGAACCTCCCCTTCCCTTGTAGGACGTCCCAGATCAATGCGCAAGACAATGGTCCCATCGTCACATATTTCACATATGTACGGACCGTCGGACCAGTCCGGGTAACCGTCCAGCTCGACCAGTCTGGTCCGGACCCGAACACTCCGCCGAGGTGAGATCCAAAGACCTAAGGGTCCAAAGAACCTCAAGGTTCCCAAAACCTAAGGGTCTGAAGAACCTCAAGGTTCCCAAGACCTAAGGGTCCGAAGAACCTCAAGGTTCCCAAGACCTGAGGGTCCAAAGAACCTCAAGGTTCCAAAGAGGCCACTAAGGGTCCAAAGAACCTCAAGGTTCTCAAGACCCAAGGGTCCAAAGAACCTCAAGGTTACCAAGACCTTCGGGTCTATAGACCCAAGGGTCCGTAGACCTAAGGATCTAAAGAACCTCAAGGTTCCCAAAATCTAAGGGTCCAAAGAACCTCAAGGTTCCTAAGACCTAAGGGTCCAGAGAACCTAAAGGCTCATACTCCTTCAAGATTTAATGGGTAAGGTCTCCCAGGTTCAAAGTAAAGCCTCAGGGCCTAGGTAAGGAACTTAAAGGGCCTAGACCTTGAAAACTTCCAAGTTCGAAGCAACAAGAACCTAAGGGTTCAAATCAGATCGGAACTCATCAGCTCACGGCAACGATTTCACATCCTTGAAAACTTATGTTTTAACAGGATTACGAGATCTAACACGGCTTTATTTTTAGGCCAGAAACAGGCTTCGAATCCCAAGGCAAATCAGGATACAAATTCAAAAAAAAGAGAGAATATCCCAGTCCGACAACAAGCCTTAAAGGATAATCATTACAAATCCCTAAGATCTACCACGCCTAGACGAAGGGATAGCTGGCTCGTCTTCAAACGTGGGAGGCTCGACACCCTTAAGCGCCGCCTCGACCAAAATCACCGTCTTAAACTGAGAAAATTCCTTGAGCAGATCCCATTGGGAGGTCTGTCCCCGGAGCCATTCCCTCATTACCTCCCAACGGGCAACCATCCTTGCCCCACTCACGGCCATGATCTTCTCATTCCTCAAAATCTCTACCTCCGATCGAAGTCCTGCGACAGCCTCTTCTAATTCTTGCTTCTCTGGACTCAACCGAAGGGATTCAGCCGAAGCAGTCTCTACCGAGCCCTCTGTTGGGGAAAAATATCCAAGGCTAGAGTTTTCTCCAGCTTCCGAAGGGGCCTCGACCTCCGGGCCCTCGTTTGGAAAGGACCCAGGGTCCCTCCTCGACTTAAAGAACCCATCTCCACCAGGTGGCACCAGGGTCCGATCTCCATTTAACAAGTACCCAGGGTCCAGTCCCTGTATCGAGGAACCAAGGCCTAGCCCTTGCCGTAAGGACCAAGGATCCGATCCTCCGCATGAATATGGAAGTTTTCCATATCGAGGGGAAAGTAATATATTCCTGAATATTACAGAAGCCGCCCAAGATTGACGGACCTACATCAACTATAAAAGGGGAACCCAAACCCTAGAACAAGGGATTGACACTTTGGGGCTTAGAGATTATAGAGTTAGGCTAGAAAACTAGGGTTTATACACCCAAAACGTTGTAACGCCAAACACACTCAATAATACATCTCTTTGCCTCGATTTCTATTCTAAAAACACATACAAACTCGTATCCATTCATTAGTCTTCCAGTGTTCTTAGTACTAAAGCGACCCTACACAAAAATATCATAACAGTTTGGCGCTAGAAGGAGGGGAGTAACTCAACTACGTGACGATGGCATCGGAAGACGAGTCCAATCAAGCTAATCTGACCCCGAAGGAGAAAGAGCTTCTGAGCCGATTCGAAACCCTTCAGAGTCAAATTACCGACCTTCACAAGGCTCAGGAAACCGCACCTGCAGGTCTGGAACTCGTCCAGGAAGTTCAATACCTAAAAGATCAACTTGGAGAACACTCCAAGCAACTCCAGCAAAGCGCCGAGAAGCTAGACGCCATGGAAGCCGAGAACATCGCTCTCAGACGAGAAAACCGATCCCTCGGGGCAGTAGGGAACAAACGAAATGGGAGAAAAAGACATCCAGGTTTTCAAACATCGAGGCAGAATACGAGGATTTAATAGCAGGCCTAGAACTAGCCAAGGAAATGGGAGTAAAAGACATCAGTTTTCAGTGACTCGCAGCTCATCATCAGTCAAGCTCAAGGGGATTATCAAGCCAAGGACCCAAGCATGATCAGGTATCTATCTGTGGCCAAACGTCTCCTAGACCAATTCACGAGCTATAAGCTTACCCAATTACCTAGGGAACACAACTCCCAAGCCGATGCTCTAGCAAACCTGGGTTCCGCATTAGAAACCAAGGAACATATGAGTATTCCGCTGTTGGTCCTGCAATGGCCAGCAACCCAGAAAGAGGTTGAACCGGAAGAAGTGACGATAGTAGACGAAGGAGAAACCTGGATGACCCCTATCACCGACTATCTAAGAAACGACGTCCTACCTGAAAACCTAGAGGAAGCACGGGCGCTAGGCGCCCGGCGCCTAGAGACAGCACGGGCGCTAGGCGCCCGGCGCCTAGAGGCAGCACGAGCGCTAGGCGCCCGGCGCCTAGAGGCAGCACGGGCGTCTCGGCGAGGGCTTCGATTTGATATCTTGCTCGTTTTCTGGATCCTCACGGTTTGAGAGAACGGGCTCTTTGAAGTTTCCCGGCGGCCAGGACCATCACGGGCGGCTAGGACCAGCACGGGCGCTAGGCGCCCGGCGCCCGGCGCCTAGAGGCAGCACGGGCGCTAGGCGCCCGGCGCTTGGCGCCCGGCACCTAGAAGCAGCACGGGCACTAGGCGCCCGGCGCCTAGAAGCAGCACGGGCACTAGGCGCCCGGCGCCTAGAGGCAGCTTGGGTGCTAGGCGCCCGGCGCCTAGAGGCAGCACGGGCGCTAGGCGCCCGGCGCCTAGAGGCAGCACGGGCGCTAGGCGCCCGGCGCCTAGAGGCAGCACGGGCGCTAGGCGCCCGGCGCCTAGAGGCAGCACGGGCGCTAGGCGCCCGGCGCCTAGAGGCAGCACGGGCGCTAGGCGCCCGGCGCCTAGAGGCAGCACGGGCGCTAGGCGCCCGGCGCCTAGAGGCAGCACGGGCGGTAGGCGCCCGGCGCCTAGAGGCAGCACGGGCGCTACGCGCCCGACGCCTAGAGGCAGCACGGGCGCTAGGCGCCCGACGCCTAGAGGCAGCACGGGCGCTAGGCGCCCGACGCCTAGAGGCAGCACGGGCGCTAGGCGCCCGGCGCCTAGAGGCAGCACGGGCGCTAGGCGCCCGGCGCCTAGAGGCAGCACGGGCGCTAGGCGCCCGGCGCCTAGAGGCAGCACGGGCGCTAGGCGCCCGGCGCCTAGAGGCACCACGGGCGCTAGGCGCCCGGCGCCTAGAGGCATCACGTGCGTCTCGGCGAGGGCTTCAATTTGATATCTTGCTCGTTTTCTGGGTCCTCACGGTTTGAGAGAACGGGCTCTTTGAAGTTTCAAGGCGGATTCTTTGTCGTTCGGCCTGTCCAAACTTAGATTACTTCCCGTTTCTTCCGTATACTTTCGTATGGTCGTGTCATCTTAGCTACAGACCTAATGTCTCTCGGTTCTTCTTGATTGTATCATCGAAGTTTTACGACTAAATCTTATTTGGTTTTCTCGTAAAGTTTATCGTGTAAATCAAGAACGATCGACTTTAACATAGGTTCTTTAAGCTATACGACATGTCTTGCTTTCGACGCTTGTTTTATGGAAAGTCCGCGCATGATAAATAGTTTTAGCCGTTGTTTTTGAGAGAACCGTTTTTGACCCCAACAGAGCTCTACAAGGAATTAACTAAGTACAGATGCAGAGACATGGCGGATGTACTATCCCGTGCCTGAGCCCAAGTAAGGTGGGAAGAAGACGTCGTGAGCAGGGCCAAGGTTTCCTCCAAGTACGACCAGAAGTCCTCCAAACCATCGAAAGACGAGCGTGAAAAAACCATCCGACCCCGACCTTCCCGGGAATCCACCAGTCAGAGCAGGGGCATATACCAACATCGCCCCTTACCTCGGTCCGAAGGAATGATGGTTTCAACTTGACCCAGCATCTCCCACCTAGCGATATTCAAACCGGAGCTCATTGGAGTTTTGAGGCAGATGGGCCCACAAGTTAAGTGGCCACCTAAAATGAGGTCCCCTGACGCTACCCGGAATCCTAAAAGATGGTGTGGGTTCCACAACGATCACGGCCATACCACGGAGGATTGTGTAGCCTTAAGGTTGGAAGTAGCCGAGCTTCTCAAGAAGGGTTACCTAAGGGAGTTCCTCTCGGATAAGGCCAAGGATCTCCTTAATAGAGAGGGCCCCGCTCTCCACAACGAAACGGTCCCTGCGCTACCTCCACCACAAGAACGAGTGATCCACGTCATCTCCAGAGGATCAGAAGTAAGCGGGATCAGCAGCGCCGCAGCCAAACAAAGTACTCGCAATGCTAGGAACGGTCAAGAGACCGAGACTCCCAAGTGCCCACTCTTGGGAACGGACGAAATCAGCTTTACTGCAAGGGAGCAGAAATGAGTCCTCGCTCCCCATCATGACGCCCTCGTTATCTCGCTTGTTATAGCCAACTGCTTAGTTAAACGAATATTGATGGACAATGGCAGCTCCAGCAACATTATCTTCCACTCGGCCTATATGGATTTAGGGCTAGATCCTAAAACATTAACCAGGAAAGCGATCCCGCTCGTGGAATTTGGCGGAGAGGTGAAGCAAACGGAGGGGGAAGTCCTTCTCCCAGTCTATGCCGAGGGGATAAACCAAACCGCCAAGTTCCTGGTCGTCGACTGTCCGTCGTCTTACAACGTAATACTAGGGAGGCCCTGGATCCACGACATGGGAGCCGTACCATCAACCCTCCACCAATTGGTAAAATTTCCTACCCCCGGGGCGTGAAGGTCATTAGAGGGGACCAAGAAAATTCTAGGTCCTGCTATCAAACTACCCTGAAGGGAAGGACCCAAGCTTTATAGCAATTACAGGAGCAGCCTCTCGTTCCTCATGCCGAAGAACCCGAGGTTGAAGACATGGACGAAGTCCCCCTGATAGAAGCGAACCCGGAGCGAAACCTCAAGATAGGCTCCAAGCTGCCTAAGGATCTGAGACGGAGGCTGATCGATTTCCTAAGATCTAACTCCGATTGCTTTGCATGGTCCCACGAGGACATGCCCGGAATTGACCCCAGCGTCATCATGCACCAGCTCCAAGTGAATCCCGAGCATCCTCCTGTTAGACAAAAGAGAAGGAAGTTCGCTCCCGAAAGGGATGAAATCATTAACGAAGAGGTCAAGAACCTGCTCGACGCAGGGTTCATAAGAGAGGCGCAATATCCCGTCTGGCTCGCCAATGTGGTGGTTGTGAAAAAGAAAAATGGAAAATGGAGGGTCTGCATCGATTTCATGGACCTCAACAAGTCCTGCCCAAAGGATCTATTCCCCACGGAACGTCAAAGAGATTCAAAAACTCACGGGAAGAATGGCAGCCCTCAGAAGATTCATCTCCAGGCTTTCTGACAAGTCCCACGCATTTTTCGAAACACTAAAGAACCCTAAGGACTTTCAGTGGACAGAGAAGTGCGAAGCCGCACTGTCCGACCTCAAGGCCTATCTCACTACTCCACCACTCCTATCTAAACCTCTAGAAGGGGAAACCCTACTGCTTTACCTCGCCGTGTCCGAACACGCAGTTAGCGCAGTCCTCGTAAGGGAGGAGGAAAGAAGGCAGCATCCCATATACTACGTCAGAAAATCCATGCTAGACGCAGAAACTCGCTACAGCCAGCTAGAGAAACTAGCCCTCGCCCTGGTGGTCGCGGCCCGGAAGTTACGTCCCTACTTCCAGTCCCATCAAGTCGTGGTAGTCACCTCCTTCCCCATCAAAGCAGTCCTCCATAAACCCGAGGTATCTGGACGTTTGGCGAAATGGGGCCGTAGAATTGGGAGAGTACGACGTGATCTTCAGCCCAGCAGCCGCTATCAAGTCCCAGGTCCTGGCTGATTTCGTGGCTGAGTTCTCTCCCTCTATGCTTCCGGACCCAGATCTAGAAACTACGCTCCAGGGAAAAGAAGCGGAAGAAGGTCAATGGAGCCTGCACGTGGATGGCTCCAGCAATGTAAGAGGCGCAGGGGTAGGACTGGTTCTGACCTCCCCTACGGGAGAATCGGCCTCAAGGGCTGTACGTTGTAACTTCAAAGCAACGAACAACGAGGCAGAATATGAGGCTTTGATAGCAGGCCTAGAACTAGCCAAGGAAATGGGAGTAAAAGACATCCAGGTTTTCAGTGACTTGCAGCTCATCATCTGTCAAGCCCAAGGGGATTATCAAGCCAAGGACCCTAGCATGATCAGGTATCTATCTGTGGCCAAACGTCTCCTAGACCAATTCACAAGCTATAAGCTTACCCAAATACCTAGGGAACAAAACTCCCAAGCCGATGCTCTAGCAAACCTGGGTTCCGCATTAGAAACCAAGGAACATATGAGCATTCCGCTGTTGGTCCTGCAATGGCCAGCAACCCAGAAAGAGGTTAAACCGGAAGAAGTGACGGTAGTAGACGAAGGAGAAACCTGGATGACCCCTATCACCGACTATCTAAGAAACGACGTCTTACCTGAAAACCGAGAGGAGAGCCGGAAGATCAAGAGACAAGCGGCCAGATACTGCATTTCAGAGGGAAAACTATATAGGAGATCCTTCTCAGGACCCTACCTACGATGTCTGTAAGACCCGAACCCGGCCGAGTAGGCCGCGGTCGCAGTCTCACGTCACTCGGTCCATACCCGGACCGAACCTCTAAAATTTGGCCCTTTATTTAAATCATCACCCATAGGTGAGGGTTAACTCAGATCCTAGCTCAAGACTACCCTAGTCAATTCATAGCTTAGATCCTTTCAACTTATGCACAGCGGAATAATATCTACCAATCATTGGTCTATAACCAATCTAACACTTGCTGGTCAGTTCACCTCAGCTACTGGTCAGTAAACACAACTGCCAGCTAGCTCCAAGGTCGATCCTGAACCTAGACCAAGTCATACAAACGGAGGTTCCATTCCCCTAAACCATTCTATCTAGATCTAAACAACATTGCTAGATCATACCTTTGCCACATCCACGGAGCTTGTTAGCTCTTTGTCTCAGCTGACTTAGCTGTCCAGCTAGCTCATCCAGCTAACTGAGCTGAACCACTTCAATTGAGGTTCCAGCAACTCCTTCCCAGCTGACCGAGCTGCGAGGTAGCCTTGCCCAGCTCCCTTTCCACTCGTCCAGCTTCCTTATACCTGCATAACATCTTCCCTTGATTACTTAGTCATTCAGCCAGCCATCCCCACTGACCAAGTAACCTCTGGGAGTCTTCAATAAACATTGGTAAGCATCAGGCGCATTTCAGCCCATGCTTCACCCATTATCCTTACACTTTGTAAGATATAATACCAAGTCCTTTCATGGACTAATCAGACCAAGTCCTCTCATGGACTAACCAGGCCACGTCCTCTTAAAGACTGACATACCAAGTCCTCACAAGGACTAACAAAGCCCCATCAGATCCTAAGTCATTCAACCAACCACCCCACATGACTCAGAACTGATGAGTCTTCATATTTCCTAATCAGCCATGGAACTTTGTTCCACTGAACCTGATTAGTGTTGCTCTTACAACCTGTGCATCCTTGATCAACCAGATCAGACACCTTGATCCATCATCCAAGGATCAGGTCGTCCATCCTTGCCCATGATCAGATCACACACGGCCTTCCTTGTTATAAACGCACCAGCATAATACTAATGGTCTACACCACTTAGTATTGGCAATACTCTTCTCATGGCTCTCAGCCAATGCCTTGTACATAGCTCCCAACACCAAGGTTGATAACTAGCATTCCTTATGATCGACATCATAAGTGAGAAATGTATCCCAGCACACAAACATATGATCAGACAACCTAACACAAGGATCTGACCCCAATATGCCCTCAGGTGCAATTTTGACCCCAAGCAAACCTGCTCCAAAAATCAATTAAAATTCATGTAAACTCTTGATAATTCTCAACTAAGAGATTCCCATAATCAGAATTCACAGAACCGGTCTCGATCTTATAGATCTCGCCCAAATTCAGTCAAACCGGCCATAGGATGACTACCTCAAATCAATCCATAAATACCAATTAAAATACATGATAATTCATGATAAATCACCACTAAGAATAATCCAAAGTCGGATCTCCATAAATCTATCAGGAAGTATAAGATCCGGACTTAGCTGCCAAACAAAGGCCATGGAGGATTATGAACCGGCCAAGGCCAAGGTTCAGTGCCTCTATGTATAATCATCAATCTCAATCATAGATAGAATAAATAAGATGAATAATAAATGTATAAACAGAGTAAGGTGTAACTGCAAGACCAGATCAGCCCATAGTGTACCAAACTATGTCCAATGGTCTTCAGTCCACACCTGTTACCTTATCAGGCCGACCATGCTCTTCCCAAGCACGCCTCCATCAATCCCTTATCACATACTTCCAGTATTGATAAGATCCAGTCAGGGTCGCACCCATCATCTCTTCTAATCAGACTTCCATGGAAACAGTTTCTGCACTGCATCCGCCTTCAAGGCTGTTCATGCCTTTGAGAGTGGAGTCAAGCCTTCTCCCTTCTCTTCTAACCACTTGCGTGTGTTCCCAGGACACAGAGGGAGCCTTAGACGTGATCATCTATGATCAATCATCATCCAAAGGTCGTTCATCAGTTCCCCCTTTGTTTCCCATGAAACTGCATTTCCACACACATATGCCTTCAAGGCTGTCTCTGCCATTGGAAGTGGAATCCGGCCATCCATCTTCTCTCCTGGCTATTTGCATGTCTTCTATGGATGTAGAGGAAGCCCAGGGCGTGGCCAACAATAATCAGAACTCACCAGAGGGTCGTTCTCAACTCCCCTCTTGATTGCCCTCAAATCTGCCCCCCTTGCTGCCTTCACATCTCTCTCTGGTTTGGATTGTTTAATCCGACCTTCTAACCTTTTCTCTGTGTTTTTCTTTGTGTTTCAGGGAGGAAGAAGGGTCCCCGGCGTGCCTGCAAAGGCACGGACTTGCCTTCCTTTTTATAGAAAAGGAATGGCCACTTCTAACCATTGCATCCCTTCGGTTTCAATCTTGGCCATTGATTTAATCAATGGTCCAGATCACACCCATTCGCCTATGGCAGTTTCCAGACATCCTTGACAGTCCTAACTGCCCCTAGACACGTCACATATCAGCCTAGGCTGGTTGCCCAAGCCCCTGGTCCGATCCCAAGTGCCCACCGGTCCATCGGTACACACGGGTCGTCCACATGGTCCGGTCACGGTCCGGACCCGGCCCAACCGCCCAAGACTTGATCACTCAGTCCAGCTGAGTTGAGCTGATCCCCAGCTGACCCAGCTGAGTGAGCTAGTCCATCCAGCTCAGGGAGCTGACACACTCTTCTTGAGCTCCAGTGAGCTCAGTCCAGCTGGTTGAGCTTCTTGCTCGCATCACCCAGCTGTGATACACTTCGTGTAGCTCTTTTATACTTGTATCTTTCTTGGATTAGCTATGCCTTAGCTTCCTGATGCCCTTAACTTTACTTCCAGGTCAAGACACCCATGTATTTAGGTCATATGACTTTACTGGTGCATCTCCATGCACCACAGTCCGTCCGGCCGGTCCTATCCAGGATCGGGGACATGACAATGTCTATCCCCTTGAGAAGCCGCACGAATATTAGAGGAACTCCACGATGGGGAATGCGGTTCACACTCCAGCGGACGGAGACTCAGGGCGAGAAGGGCTGGTTATTACTGGCCTACCATGGCGAAGGACTCCCTCAAACAGGCCAACACCTGTAGCCAATGCCAGAAGCACGCCCCAATCTCCAACTTACCCCAGAGAACCTGAAGTCCCTAAGTTCCCCATGGCCCTTCCGTAAATGGGGCATGGACATCGTGGGGAAATTCCCAATGGCGCCGGGGCAGAAGGTCTTCCTCCTAGTAATGACCGATTACTTCACGAAGTGGGTAGAAGCCAAAGCCTTGGCAAAAATCACGGACCTCCAGATCAGGAAATTCATCTGGACGAACATAATAACTCGCTTTGGAGCACCTCAGGAAATTGTCACAGACAATGGACCCCAATTTACCAGCAGCGACTTCCAAGACTTCTGCAAAGATTGGGATATCAAACTCTCATATTCAGCACCAAGGCCCCCGCAATCAAACGGACAAGCAGAGTCAACCAACAAAACGGTGGTGAACATGCTCAAGAAGCGATTGGAAAAGGCTCACGGGCGATGGGCAGAAGAGTTACATGGAGTCCTTTGGGCCTACCGGACGAATCCAAAGACAGCTACCCAAGAAACCCCTTTCTCACTCGTCTACGGCACCGAGTCAGCAATACCAACCGAAGTACATGTCAAGACCACGATCTCCAACATCCTAACCCCCAAAGAAAATGACGAGCTGATGTACCTAAGTCTAGACCTCCTAGACGAAAAAAGGGAAGCAGCCCGCCTGAGGAACGCGTCTTACCAAATAAAGGTAGCCAAGAGTTACAACAAGAAGGTGAGATCCAGAACCTTCCAAGAAGGGGATTGGGTCCTAAGGCGAGTCTGTAACCACACAAAAGACAAATCAGCCGGAAAACTCGTCCCCGAATGGGAGGGTCCCTATCAGGTAATAGGGGTGCAAGGGGCAGGAGCCTATAAGCTGCAAGACAGCACAGGCAAGGTACAACCCAACTGCTGGAACGCCTTGCACCTCAAATTCTATCATTTCTAAAGGCAAGATCTTCGGGTCGAGCTCTATATATACTATTATATATTTAAGTATTTTGGTTTTCCTACTCCTATGTATAACGAGAACGTCCTCGGACTAGGCTTATAAAATACATTTGGTTTCGACTAAAGGGAGTTAAGGAAACACCAATTTACTTAAAGGGGCATATTAGTTGGATCAGGGACCTTCGGGACCTCAGATCTTAGCTAGCCCCCTAGCTGGTGAGGCTACTCACCATACGTACAGACAGATATGGAAGGGGTCTGATCAGCCCTGAGCCGATGTCTGTGCGATAGGGCCCCGCGTAAAGGCCTATAGCCAAGAGTTATGCGGGGACCACGTACTAGTGCCATTCAAACCCTCGTGAAATACGCTGTAAGCTAAACGCACGCTGGGGGCATGACGTACACAGCCAAGTACTGTAATCAGATTCTGGCGGCTGATATGCAGGGAGCAAAGTGCAAATAACCGGTTAAGCACAAACAATTTAATACCTATCCAGACATGGAAGGTAGTGTGTCTGGGTTGACAGAACCTTGCGGGGGGACCCACCCCAGACCACAATAAGTCTGAGAGTGACCTTTCTGCAGAAAGGTAGAGTGCAGCATTGAGAATTTCGAGAATGGACCTTCGGGTCCAGACCTTCGGGTCCAAAAACCTTCGGGTCCAAAGACCTTCGGGTCCAATGACCTTCAGGTCCATAGATCTTCGGGTCTAGACCTTCAGGTCCATAGACCTTCGGGTCCAGACCTTCGGGTCCAAAGACCTTCGGGTCCAAAGACCTTCGGATCCAAAGACCTAAGGGTCTAAAGAACCTCAAGGTTCCCAAGACCTAAGGGTCTAAAGAACCTCAAGGTTCCCAAGACCCAAGGGTCCAAAGAACCTCAAGGTTCCCAAGACCTAAGGGTCCAAAGTGTTGGGGAAAAATATCCAAGGCTAGAGTTTTCTCCAGCCTCCGAAGGGGCCTCGACCTCCAGGCCCTCGTTTGGAAAGGACCCAGGGTCCCTCCTCAACTTAAAGAACCCATCTCCACCAGGTGGCACCAGGGCCCGACCTCCATTTGACAAGTACCCAGGGTCCAGTCCCTGTATCGAGGAACCATGGCCCAGCCCTTGCCGTAAGGACCAAGGAACCAATCCTCCGCATGAATATGGAAGTTTCCCAAATCAAGGGGAAACTAATATATTACCGAATATTACAGAAGCCGCCAGAGATTGACCGACTTACATTACTATAAAAGGGGAACCCAAACCCTAGAACAAGGGATCGACACTTTGGGGCTTAGAGATTATAGAGTTAGGCTAGAAAACTAGGGTTTATACACCCAATACGTTGTAACGCCAAACACACTCAATAATACATCTCTTTGCCTCGATTTCTGTTCTTGAAACACATACAAACTCTTATCCATTCATTAGTCTTCCAGTGTTCCGTAGTACTAAAACGTCCCTACACAAAAATATCACAACAGTTTGGCGCTAGAAGGAGGGGAGTAAATCAACTACGTGACGATGGCATCGGAAGACGAGTCCAATCAAGCCAATCTGACCCTGAAGGAGAAGGAGCTTCTGAGCCGATTCGAAACCCTTCAGAGTCAAATTACCGACCTTCACAAGGCTTAGGAAACCGCACCTGCAGGTCTGGAACTCGTCCAGGAAGTTCAATACCTAAAAGATCAACTTGGAGAACACTCCAAGCAACTCCAGCAAAGCGCCGAGAAGCTAAACGCCATGGAAGCCGAGAACATCGCTCTCAGACGAGAAAACCAATCCCTCGGGGCAGTAGGGAACAAACAAAAACGGTTCAGAACCAAAGTTCGACCTATGGCTTCGCTCAACACCCCGCACGACGACGAGGAAACGCCTCAGCAGCCCGGAGACGAACCCGGCGGTCAAGAAAACATTCGAGACATAACCCGAGAAGAAGAAGAAGACGAATCTGATACAGAGGATGAAGAATACTCACCTGATCATCCTGAGATCTCGGATCCAGCTTTAGCCGCTTACCTAGAGAAGGTGGTATCCGAAAAATTCGGCACCATCCAATCCATGGTGGAAAGGCTCCCCGGAGTAGCTCCCCCCATCCGTAGAAGTGATCCAAGGTCGTACTCCGACACGCCTTTCGTGAAGGAGATTGCTTCGATCGAGATGCCTTGAAAGTTCTCTTTTCCGAGCATCAAGATGTACGAAGGAACAGGAGATCCTGACAACCACATCGCCCAGTACAAACAACGCATGGTAGCCGTGGCTATTCCGAAAGACGCAAGGGAAGCCACCATGTGCAAGGGCTTCGGGTCAACTCTAACCGGTCCTGCCCTCCAATGGTACATCAACCTCCCCACGGGGTCCATAGCATCCTTCGCCGCCCTCAGCGATAAGTTCGTGGAACAGTTCGCTATTAGCCGCCACCTGGAGAAGAGATCAGATGACCTCTACGAGATCCAACAATACAGAAACGAATCCCTACGCTCCTACATAGCTCGTTTCAACCAAGAGAAGGTCTCCATTAACCAAGTACAGATGCGGAGACATGGCGGATGTACTATCCCGTGCCTGGGCCCAAGTAAGGTGGGAAGAAGACGTCGTGAGCAGGGCCAAGGTTTCCTCCAAGTACGATCAGAAGCCCTCCAAACCATCGAAAGACGAGCGTGAAGAAACCATCCGATCCCGACCTTCCCGGGAATCCACCAATCAGAGCAGGGGCAGATACCAACATCGCCCCTTACCTCGGTCCGAAGGAATGATGGTTTCAACTTGGCCCAGCATTTCCCACCTAGCGATATCCAAATCGGAGCTCATTGGAGTCTTGAGGCAGATGGGCCCACAAGTCAAGTGGCCACCTAAAATGAGGTCTCCTGACGCTACCCGGAACCCTAAAATATGGTGTGGGTTCCACAACGATCACGGCCATACTACGGAGGATTGTGTAGCCTTAAGATTGGAAGTAGCCGAGCTTCTCAAGAAGGGTTACCTAAGGGAATTCCTCTCGGATAAGGCCAAGGATCTCCTTAACAGAGAGGGCTCCGCTCTCCCCAATGAAGCGGTCCCTGCGCTACCTCCACCACAAGAACGAGTGATCCACGTCATCTCCGGAGGATCAGAAGTAAGCGGGATCAGCAGCGCCGCAGCCAAACGAAGTACTCGCAATGCTAGGAACGGTCAAGAGACCGAGACTCCCAAGCGCCCACTCTTGGGAACGGATGAAATTAGCTTTACTGCGAGGGAGCAGGAACAAGTCCTTGCTCCCCATCATGACGCCCTCGTTATCTCGCTTGTTATAGCCAACTGCCTGGTTAAACGAATATTGGTGGACAATGGCAGCTCCAGCAACATTATCTTCCACCCGGCCTATATGGATTTAGGGCTAGACCCTAAAACATTAACCAGGAAAGCGGTCCCGCTCGTGGGTTTTAGCGGAGAGGTGAAGCAAACCGAGGGAAAAGTCCTTCTCCCAGTCTACACTGAGGGAATAAACCACACCACCAAGTTCTTGGTCGTCGACTGTCCGTCGTCTTACAACGTAATACTAGGGAGGCCCTGGATCCACGACATGGGAGCCGTACCATCAACCCTCCACCAATTGGTAAAATTTCCTACCCCCTGGGGCGTGAAGGTCATTAGAGGGGATCAAGAAAATTCTAGGTCCTGCTATCAAACTACCCTGAAGGGAAGGACCCAAGCTTTATAGCAATTACAGAAGCAGCCTCTCGTTCCTCATGCCGAAGAACCCGAGGTTGAAGACATGGACGAAGTCCCCTTGATAGAAGGAAACCCGGAGCGGAACCTCAAGATAGGCTCCAAGCTGCCTAAGGATCTGAGACGGAGGCTGATCGATTTCCTAACATCTAACTCCGATTGCTTCGCATGGTCCCACGAAGACATGCCCGGAATCGACCCCAGCGTCATCATGCATCAGCTCCAAGTGAATCCCAAGCATCATCCTGTTAGACAAAAGAGAAGGAAGTTCGCTCCCGAAAGGGATGAAATCATTAACGAAGAGGTCAAGAACCTGCTCGACGCGGGGCTCATAAGAGAAGTGCAATATCCCGACTGGCTCGCCAATGTGGTGGTTGTGAAAAAGAAAAATGGAAAATGGAGGGTCTGCATCGACTTCACGGACCTCAACAAGTCCTGCCCAAAGGATCCATTCCCCTTGCCTCACATAGACAAGCTAGTGGATGCCACCGCTGGGCACAAACTAATGAGCTTCATGGACGCCTTCTCGGGATACAACCAAATCCTGATGCATCCCGACGACCAAGAAAAGACGTTCTTTATGACTTCTAGGGGCATCTACTGCTACAAGGTCATGTCGTTTGGTCTGAAGAATGCTGGATCCACCTATCAGAGGTTGGTCAACACGATGTTTGCCGATCAGATAGGCCAGACCATGGAAGTCTACATCGACGATCAGATAGGCACCCGCAATCAAACGGACAAGCAGAGTCAACCAACAAAACGGTGGTGAACATGCTCAAGAAGCGCTTGGAAAAGGCTCACGGGCGATGGGCAGAAGAATTACACGGAGTCCTTTGGGCCTACCGGACGACTCCAAAGACAGCTACCCAAGAAACCCCTTTCTCACTCGTCTACGGCACCGAGTCAGCAATACCAACCGAGGTACATGTCAAGACCACGATCTCCAACATCCTAACCCTCAAGGAAAATGACGAGCTGATGTACCTAAGCCTAGACCTCCTAGACGAAAAAAGGGAAGCAGCCCGCCTGAGGAACGCGTCGTACCAAATAAAGGTAGCCAAGAGTTACAACAAGAAGGTGAGATCCAGAACCTTCCAAGAAGGGGACTGGGTCCTAAGGCGAGTCTGTAACCACACAAAAGACAAATCAGCCGGAAAACTCGCCCCCGGATGGGAGGGGCCCTATCAGGTAATATGGGTGCAAGGGGCAGGAGCCTATAAGCTGCAAGACAGCACAGGCAAGGTACAACCCAACTGCTGAAACGCCTTGCACCTCAAGTTCTATCATTTCTAAAGGCAAGATCTTCGGGTCGAGCTCTATATATACTATTATATATTTAAGTATTTTGGTTTTCCTACTCATATGTATAACGAGAACGTCCTCGGACTAGGCTTATAAAATACATTTGGTTTCGACTAAAGGGAGTTAAGGAAACACCAATATACTTAAAGGGGCATATTAGCTGGATCAGGGACCTTCGGGACCTCAGATCTTAGCTAGCCCCCTAGCTGGTGAGGCTACTCACCATATGTACAGACAAATATGGAAGGGGTCTGATCAGCCCTGAGCCGATGTCTGTGCGATAGGGCTCCGCGTAAAGGTCTATAGCCAAGAATTATGCGGGGACCACGTACTAGTGCCATTCAAACCCTCGTGAAATACGCTGTAAGCTAAACGCACGCTGGGGGCATGACGTACACAGCAAAGTACTGTAATCAGATTCTGGCGGCTGATATGCAGGGAGCAAAGTGCAAATAACCGGTTAAGCACAAACAATTTAATACCTATCCAGACGTGGAAGGTAGTGTGTCCGGGTTGACAGAACTTTGCGGGGGGACCCACCCCAGACCACAATAAGCCTGAGAGTGACCTTTCTGCAGAAAGGTAGAGTGCATCATTGAGAATTTCGAGAATGGCCTATGCCCACGGGTCGCACATTGCGATTTCTCAATTTAGATCGAGAGTGGCTCGCCTCCGGGCAGCAGAGAGCGATCAAAAAGACTCCCCAAAAGCATAAAAGTCCAGAGACCTTCGGGTCCAAAGACCTTCGGGTCCAAAGACCTTCGGGTCCAAAGACCTTCGGGTCCAAAGACCTTCGGGTCCAAAGACCTTCGGGTCCAAAGACCTTCGGGTCCAAAGACCTTCGGGTCCAAAGACCTTCGGGTCCAAAGACCTTCGGGTCCAAAGACCTTCGGGTCCAAAGACCTTCGGGTCCAAAGACCTTCGGGTCCAAAGACCTTCGGGTCCAAAGACCTTCGGGTCCAAAGACCTTCGGGTCCAAAGACCTTCGGGTCCAAAGACCTTCGGGTCCAAAGACCTTCGGGTCCAAAGACCTTCGGGTCCAAAGACCTTCGGGTCCAAAGACCTTCGGGTCCAAAGACCTTCGGGTCCAAAGACCTTCGGGTCCAAAGACCTTCGGATCCAAAGACCTTCGGTCCAAAGACCTTCGGGTCCAAAGACCTTCGGGTCCAAAGACCTTCGGGTCCAAAGACCTTCGGGTCCAAAGACCTTCGGGTCCAAAGACCTTCGGGTCCAAAGACCTTCGGGTCCAAAGACCTTCGGGTCCAAAGACCTTCGGGTCCAAAGACCTTCGGGTCCAAAGACCTTCGGGTCCAAAGACCTTCGGGTCCAAAGACCTTCGGGTCCAAAGACCTTCGGGTCCAAAGACCTTCGGGTCCAAAGACCTTCGGGTCCAAAGACCTTCGGGTCCAAAGACCTTCGGGTCCAAAGACCTTCGGGTCCAAAGACCTTCGGGTCCAAAGACCTTCGGGTCCAAAGACCTTCGGGTCCAAAGACCTTCGGGTCCAAAGACCTTCGGGTCCAAAGACCTTCGGGTCCAAAGACCTTCGGGTCCAAAGACCTTCGGGTCCAAAGACCTTCGGGTCCAAAGACCTTCGGGTCCAAAGACCTTCGGGTCCAAAGACCTTCGGGTCCAAAGACCTTCGGGTCCAAAGACCTTCGGGTCCAAAGACCTTCGGGTCCAAAGACCTTCGGGTCCAAAGACCTTCGGGTCCAAAGACCTTCGGGTCCAAAGACCTTCGGGTCCAAAGACCTTCGGGTCCAAAGACCTTCGGGTCCAAAGACCTTCGGGTCCAAAGACCTTCGGGTCCAAAGACCTTCGGGTCCAAAGACCTTCGGGTCCAAAGACCTTCGGGTCCAAAGACCTTCGGGTCCAAAGACCTTCGGGTCCAAAGACCTTCGGGTCCAAAGACCTTCGGGTCCAAAGACCTTCGGGTCCAAAGACCTTCGGATCCAAAGACCTTCGGGTCCAAAGACCTTCGGGTCCAAAGACCTTCGGGTCCAAAGACCTTCGGGTCCAAAGACCTTCGGGTCCAAAGACCTTCGGGTCCAAAGACCTTCGGGTCCAAAGACCTTCGGGTCCAAAGACCTTCGGGTCCAAAGACCTTCGGGTCCAAAGACCTTCGGGTCCAAAGACCTTCGGGTCCAAAGACCTAAGGGTCCAAAGACCTAAGGGTCCGAAGAACCTCAAGGTTCTCAAGATCCAAGGGTTCAAAGAACCCCAAGGTTCCCAAGGCCTAAGGGCCCAAAGAACCTCAAGGTTCCAAAGACCTAAGGGTCCGAAGAACCCCAAGGTTCTCAAGATCCAAGGGTTCAAAGAACCCCAAGGTTCCCAAGGCCTAAGAGCCCAAAGAACCTCAGGGTTCCAAAGACCTAAGGGTCCGAAGAACCTCAGGGTTCTCAAGATCCAAGGGTCCGAAGAACCTCAAGGTTCCCAAGACCAAAGGATCCGAAGAACCTCAAGGTTCCAAAGACCTAAGGGTCCGAAGAACCTCAAGGTTCTCAAGATCCAAGGGTCCAAAGAGCCCCAAGGTTCCCCAGGCCTAAGGGCCCAAAGAACCTCAAGGTTCCCAAGACCTAAAGGTCCGAAGAACCTCAAGGTTCCTAAGACCTAAGGGTCCAGAGAGCCTAAAAGCTCCTACTCCTCCAAGATTTAATGGGTAAGACCTCAGGGCCAAGTAAGAAACTCAAAGGGCCTAGTCCTTGAAAACTTCCGAGTTCAAAGCAACAAGAACCTAAGGGTTCAAATCAGATCGGAACCCATCAGCTCGCGGCAACGATTTCACATCCTCGAAAACTTATGTTTTAACAGGATTACGAGATCTAACACAGCTTTATTTTCAGGCCAGAAACAGGCTTCAAATCCCAAGACAAACCAGGACACAAATTTAAAAAAGAGAGAGAGAATATCCCCGTCGGACAACAAGCCCTAAAGGATAATCATTACAAATCCCTAAGATCTACCACGTCTAGATGAAGGGATAGCTGGCTCGTCTTCAAACGTAGGAGGCTCGACACCCTTAAGCGCCGCCTCAGCCAAAATCACCGTCTTAAACTGAGAAAATTCCTTGAGCAGATCCCATTGGGAGGTCTGTCCCCGGAGCCATTCCCTCATTACCTCCCAACGGGCAACCATTCTTGCCCCACTCACGGCCATGATCTTCTCATTCCTCAAAATCTCTACCTCCGATCGAAGTCCTGCGACGGCCTCTTCTAGCTCTTGCTTCTCTCGACTCAACCGAAGGGATTCAGCCGAAGCAGTCTGTATCGAGCCCTCAATGGCACGAACCTTGTCCTTCAGGTCCCGAAGTTCCAACTCCGCAGCAACTCGCCTGTCCTCCTCACGGGACAGTCGCTTGGATACTTCCACCACCTCGTCCCGTTTAGTGCCCTCTTTCGCCAACCAGTCGCTCAAATGGTGTAGTTGCGAAAGAACCTATATCAAAAAGGAGATGTGAACCAAGGATTCGAAATAAGAAACAAAAAACTGTTATCCACCTGAAGAAGCCCACTCTGAATCTGCCGCATTGCCCCTGAAGAACTTCTGTCCGAAAACAGAACCTGCATCTTGGGAAATACGCTTTCATTCAAATTATTCAAAACCGACGTTAGCCCCCCATACGAATGTCCGCTCGTCGGTGGCTGTCGACTCACCGAAGTCGAATCCTCCCTCGATTCATGGTTCCGACCCGAGGAAGAGTCCTCGACGTCCATCATCCTGCGCTTACCCCCAACAGTCGCACTCGCCTTACCGGCCACCTCCTGCATAGACAGACCTTTCTTGGCCGAAATCGCATCAGTGGCCCTCCTGAAAGAAGCCACCGGATCCTCTGAATCCTCTTCCATCACACTCACTGATCACAAAACTCACGCGATCAATATGACAATAAAAGACCCGTCCAACGCTAAAAAGAAGGACTCACCCCACAACTTACTACGGCGCAACACCTCTGGGCTAAGAAGATAAGGTACTAGGCGCCGCTCGACAGGAATCTGCCTCGCACGAAGAACGTTATTCTTCCCATCGGCCGGAGCAGGACGAGTCCCCTCTACAAAATAACCAAAAAGAAATAAGCAAAATTCGACTGCAGATAACGGAAGCATTCCTTACCCGTGAAATTCCATCGATAGTAGGATCCAGGGAGGGTCATGAAAATATACTTCTCGGGCCACCTTTTCTCAAAGGCTAGTCCCTTGCGATCGGTCTTTGGCAGCTCTTCAACTATAGGAAGACCCGCGCGAGGGCGAAGATGGAAGCGTCCCTCATTGCCATTTATTGGAGCTAAGTGATAAGCAAAGAGAACCTCATTGACCCCCAAAGTCAAATTCTCTTCATCGCCCAGATTCTGGATCGCCGTGAGAATGCGCCAAGCAGGAGGATTAAGCTGGGACGGCGAAATATGAAAATAGTCGCATAAACTCGCAACCAACGACGGTACGTCGCCTCTAAAACCCGACTCAAAGAAAGCTTCATAAACAGCGATCTCTTCGGGCATACCGCCAGACGCACGTTCTGAAGGTTCAGGAACGCGGAGAGTAACAGAAGAAGGGAGCGCGTACTTTCTCCAAAGGTCGCGTACTTCATCTTCCCCGATTAACGAAGCAGGGCCCACCAGTGGAGATCCAAGTGGTATGAACGGTGTAGACGCTCGAAGATCTTGAGGGCTGCCAGATCTAGACGATCTAAATTCTATCCTCTTCCCCGAATCTCTCGTCTCCGCCATTATAATAAAAGAGAAGAAGAAAAATCTGGACACGATCCTAGAGGGCTAAGAGGAAGAAGAAGCGATGAAGGCAGTCGAAAATCCGAAGCGCATATTTATCAGGAAAAGGAAAGAGCCGTTGAACACTACCTCGGGAAAGCCGCCGAATTCAAAAATCCTACGCAGGATTTAAAATTCAAATCAGCCCGCTCCCTGGATCTCCCGAGATATCAGCTCCCGAAAAGGAAAGAGAATCCGGATCAGCAAGACTCGTTCAGATCGATTTTTGGAAGTTTCGAATCAAAAATATTTCAGATCACCGTACCAGCCGAATTCTTATGTCTCGGATTCCGGAATCCGATTATGAATAAAACCCTTCTCCTGCTGGAAGAAATGACATCAAGACTCAAGGATACATATTATCCCTTGATCCCTATGAAGCAATCAAGGAATAAGGGGCAAACTGTTGGGGGAAAATATCCAAGGCTAGAGTTTTCTCCAGCCTCCGAAGGGGCCTCGACCTCCAGGTCCTCGTTTGGAAAGGACCCAGGGTCCCTCCTCAACTTAAAGAACCCATCTCCACCAGGTGGCCCCAGGGCCCGACCTCCATTTGACAAGTACCCAGGGTCCAGTCCCTGTATCGAGGAACCAAGGCCCAGCCCTTGCCGTAAGGACCAAGGAACCAATCCTCCACATGAATATGGAAGTTTCCCAAATCAAGGGGAAACTAATATATTCCCGAATATTACAGAAGCCGCCAGAGATTGACCGACTTACATCAACTATAAAAGGGGAACCCAAACCCTAGAAGAAGGGATCGACACTTTGGGGCTTAGAGATTATAGAGTTAGGCTAGAAAACTAGGGTTTATACACCCAATACGTTGTAACGCCAAACACACTCAATAATACATCTCTTTGCCTCAATTTATGTTCTTAAAACACATACAAACTCGTATCCATTCATTAGTCTTCCAGTGTTCCGTAGTACTAAAACGACCCTACACAAAAATATCACAACACAAAGAACCTCAAGGTTCCCAAGACCCAAGGGTCCAAAGAACCTCAAGGTTCCCAAGACCTAAGGATCCAAAGAACCTCAAGGTTCCCAAGACCTAAGGGTCCGAAAAACCTCAAGGTTCCTAAGACCTAAGGGTCCAGAGAGCCTAAAAGCTTCTACTCCTTCAAGATTTAATGGGATTACAAGACCTAGTGCTTCGGCATTCTTGAGTCTTCAACCTAAATCGTTAACAGGACTCGGGTCCTAGAATGTGGCTCCTCACAAGGGTTATGGTCGGCCTTCGGCCCATAACCCCAAACCAACAATCAAGCAAAGCATCGAGTAACATCTACAGATACACAAAGAAAATAGATAAAGACCACGAAGGGCCATAAGTCTTAAATAAAAGACCACGAAGGGCCATAAGTCTTAAAAGAAAAGGGCACGAAGGCCCAAGTCTGGAAACAAAGCCCCGAAGGGTGGAAATACGACAACAGCCCATCGGGCTCAAGAGTCCAACAAAAAATAAGAGAAGAGATTTTAAGCCTCAGGGGCATCAGCTGCGTCACCCACGGGAGCAGGAGGATCCACCTCGGCAGTTTCCTTCACTGGGATAAGTGGCTCATCATCATACGAAGGAGGAGGCAACCCACAAAGCTTAGCCTCAGACTCCTTCACCATCTTGTAGCGCTCATACTCCGCCACGAAGTCCCACTCATCGGTCCGCTCCTTCAGATAGTCCCTCATCACTTCCCAGCGAGCAGTCATCTTGGCTCCATTCACGGCCAGCGTCCTCTCATCCTCGAAGAGAGTCTTCTCATTCTTCAGCTCCTCCAGTTCTCCCCTCACCGCATCCAGCTTGGACGTCAGCACAACATGCTCAGTAGCAGCATTCTCCTCCAGCTCCTGCGATTTCTTCAATCTAAGCTGAAGAGACTTAAGCTCTTTCCCCTGCGCCAAGCCTTTATCTTTCTCCTCACGAAGCTGAGCCTAAGAGCCTCGATTTCTTTAGAAGTGTCTTCGTTCACCATGTCCTTAAGATGATGAACCTGAGACATAACCTGCAACGAGCGCAATACCACCATTATTATAGCGCACTACGAAGCCAAAACAATAATAAAATACGTCGACATACCTGAAGGAGGTCAAACTGGATAGAGCTGATGGCTTTAGGAAGATCATCGGCAGGAAGATTGCACACGCTCCCCGGGAAGACCTTGGTAGAAAGGTCGTCCAGCACCGGCTTCAGGTCCACGCCAGAGATCGTAGGGGTCGAAGAACGAGTCCTCCTCTTGGAAACGGTAGGAGCAGGAGTGCTAGATCCTTTGCGCTTAAGGCTCCCCGTAATCTGAACATCGTCATCCCCCGAGACGACAATCTCCTTAGGAGTCTTCTTAGCGGAAAGATTCTCCCAAGCTTTCTTAAAAGCATCCATGGAGCCATCTCCTGAAGGTCCAGACATATTCCCTGCAAAGAAGAATCCGCAAGTTCAATGACTGAATAACGAAGATAAAAAGAAATACTATGAGCTCACCCCAAATGCTGCAGCGACCAAGAACTTATTGACTCAGAAGGTAGATGACTTGACGACGTTCAACTGGTAGATCAAACACTCGTTCAGCTACCTCCCTCCCTTCCGGTATCGCTGGAACAGATACACCTGCAACGACAAAGCAAATGAATGAGTATCAGAGACAAGACCAGAGCTTATATCAATTTAACCTACCCGCTACGTGCCAAACCGAAGGGGAGCCTGGAAGAAGCGCAAAGGCGAACCTCTCCTCCCATTTACCACTAAAAACATGATGACTTTTCCTCGCCTTTTTCTCAATCTCCTGAACCAATGCTTTCTTACCTCGAGGACGGAGGTAATATTTCCCCTCTGATCCAGGCAGGGTTGAGACAGAGTACGAGTACAGAACCTCGTTCAAACCCAACATCAGACCCTCCAGCTCACCTAAATTATGGATGGCTATGAGTGTTCTCCAGGCCGGAGGAGTTAGCTGACCCGGAGAGATGTCGAGGAGCTCTGATAGTTTGGCGATCAACGAAGGAACCCGATCGCGAAAGCCTGACTCGAAGTATGCCTCATGAATCGGGACCTCGTCGACCCCAAAGTCCGAAATCCTATCCGACGGATCGGGGACCCGGATGACCAAATCTCGAGGAAGATTATACTTCCTTCTCCATCCCTCTACATCCTCCTTCTTGATCGATGAAACCGGACCCAATGACGAGGATTTACCAGCTCTGCCCCCAGTGGAGGCATCTTCGACCTCAACAATGCGGGACCCCATTGTCTCGATCACAGGAGATTGAGAAGAGGAAGTCCTAGACCTAACTACGGGAGAGGTTGCTAGGGTTTGGCTAGGGGATTCATTCGACATTTTTAATAAGAAGAGAAAAAAGAAAGACGGCTACCTGTGGAAAACAAGAAGAGTCTCCGGAAAAGGGAGTCGCCGAGATGAAAGCTCTAGAGAAGGCAAAGACGAAATGGAGAAAAACTCGGCTTCGATCAAAGAAAAAGGGAAGAAACCCTAGTCTGAAGCCCACGCGCCTCGATCGCCTCGCCACGCGCACGAATGGGCGGCAAAACGGAAGCCGAACCGATAATGGGCTTCCCTTGAAAAAGCCCATACCGTCTTTAATTGTCTCTGTCCAAAAAGGAGGATCCGATGCCTCCGGGGAGAACCATTTCCTCCGGACCTAAGACAAAAGGACCAACGATGGTTCCACGCTTTATCTCAAGATACAACAAGGCGTTAGCCCTTCTCCTGCTGGAAGAAATGGCATCAAGACTCAAGACTACATATTATCCCTTGATCCCTACGAAGCAATCAAGGAATAAGGGGCAAACTGTTGGGGAAAAATATCCAAGGCTAGAGTTTTCTCCAGCTTCCGAAGGGGCCTCGACCTCCGGGCCCTCGTTTGGAAAGGACCCAGGGTCCCTCCTCGACTTAAAGAACCCATCTCCACCAGGTGGCACCAGGGTCCGATCTCCATTTAACAAGTACCCAGGGTTCAGTCCCTGTATCGAGGAACCAAGGCCTAGCCCTTGCCGTAAGGACCAAGGATCCGATCCTCCGCATGAATATGGAAGTTTCCCATATCGAGGGGAAAGTAATATATTCCTGAATATTACAGAAGCCGCCCAAGATTGACCGACCTACATCAACTATAAAAGGAGAACCCAAACCCTAGAACAAGGGATCAACACTTTGGGGCTTAGAGATTATAGAGTTAGGCTAGAAAACTAGGGTTTATACACCCAAAACGTTGTAACGCCAAACACACTCAATAATACATCTCTTTGCCTCGATTTCTATTCTAAAAACACATACAAACTCGTATCCATTCATTAGTCTTCTAGTGTTCCGTAGTACTAAAACGACCCTACACAAAAATATCATAACACCCTCAATGGCACGAACCTTGTCCTTCAGGTCCCGAAGTTCCAATTCCGTAGCAACTCGCCTGTCCCCCTCACGGGACAGTCGCTTGGATACTTCCACCATCTCGTCCCGTTTAGTGCCCTCTTTCGCCAACCAGTCGCTCAAATGGTATAGTTGCGAAAGAACCTATGTAATAAAGGAGACGTGAACCGAGGATTCAAAATAAGAAACAAAAAACTGTTATCCACCTGAAGAAGCCCACTCTGAATCTGCCGCACTGCCCCTGAAGAACTTTTGTCCGAAAACAGAACCTGCATCTTGGGAAATATGCTCTCATTCAAATTATTCAAAACTGACGTTAGCCCTCCATACGAATGTCCGCTCGTTGGTGGTTGTCGACTCGCCGGAGTCGAATCCTCCCTCGATTCATGGTCCCGACCCGAGGAAGAATCCTCGACGTCCATCATCCTGCGCTTACCCCAACAGTCGCACTCGCCTTACCGGTCACCTCCTGCACAGACAGACCTTTCTTGGCCGAAATCGCATCAGTGGCCCTCCTGAAAGAAGCTACCGGATCCTCTGAATCCTCTTCCATCACACTCACTGATCACAAAACTCACGCGATCAATATGATAATAAAAGACCCGACCAACTTTAAAAAGAAGGACTCACCCCACAGCTTGCTATGGCGCAACACCTCTGGGCTAAGAAGATAAGGTACTAGGCGCCGCTCGACAGGAATCTGCCTTGCACGAAGAACGTTATCCTTCCCATCGGCTGGAGCAGGACGAGTCCCCTCTGCAAAAGAACCAAAAAGAAATAAGCAAAATTCGACTACAGAAAACGGAAGCATTCCTCACCCGTGAAATTCCATCGATAGTAGGATCCAGGGAGGGTCATGAAAATATACTTCTCGGGCCACCTTTTCTCAAAGGTTAGTCCCTTGCGATCTGTCTTTGGCAGCTCCTCAACTATAGGGAGACCCACGCGAGGGCGAAGATGGAAGCGTCCCTCGTTGCCATTTATTGGAGCTAAGTGATAAGCAAAGAGAACCTCATTGACCCCCAAAGTCAAATTCTCTTCGTCGCCTATATTCTGGATCGCCGTGAGAATGCGCCAAGCAGGAGGATTAAGCTGGGACGGCGAAATATGAAAATAGTCGCATAAACTCGCAACCAACGACGGTACGTCGCCTCTAAAACCCGACTCGAAGAAAGCTTCATAAACAGCGATCTCTTCGGGCATACCGCCAGACGCACGTTTCGAAGGCTCAGGAATGCAGAGAGCAACAGAAGAAGGGAGCGCATACTTTCTCCGGAGGTCGTGTACTTCATCTTCCCCGATTAACAAAGCAGGGCTCACCAGTGGAGATCCGAGTGGTATGAACGGCGTAGACGCTCGAAGATCTTGAGGGCTGCCAGATCAAGACGATCTAGACTCTACCCTCTTCCCCGAATATCTCGTCTCCGCCATTGCAATAAAAGAGAAGAAGAAAAATCTGAACACAATCCTAGAAGGCTAAGAAGAAGAGGAAGCGGTGAAGGCAATCGAAAATCCGAAGCGCATATTTATCAGGAAAAGGAAAGAGCCGTTGAACACTACCTCGGGAAAGCCGCCGAATTCAAAAATCCTACGGTCTCCGAGGCAGGATTTAAAATTCAAATCAGCCCGCTCCCCGGATCTCCCGAGATATCAGCTCCCGAAAAGGAAAGAGAATCCAGATCAGCAAGACTCGTTCAGATCGATTTTTGGAAGTTTCGAATCAAAAATATTTCAGATCGTCATACCAGCCAAGGGAACCCAAACCCTAGAACAAGGGATCGACACTTTGGGGCTTAGAGATTAGAGAGTTAGGCGATAGAACTAGGGTTTATACACCTAAGACGTTGTAATCCCAAAATCACTCAATAATACATCTCTTTGCCTCAGTTTCTCTTCTTTAAACACATACAAATACACGAAACCTATCAGTCTTCCGGTGTTCCGTAGTACTAAAACGACCCTACACAAAAATATCATAACAGTGACGTCGGAAAGACCGTGAGTTCGTTGCTCAATGTGAAGAAAGAGAAGAACATATGTCCTCGAAAGTTCGTCGTCTTCAAGAGAAGATTCAGAGTCTTGAGGAGACGGGGACTCGCAAGTTTGACGGAGAGGACTTCGACTCGATTCTCGCTGGTCTGAAACCCGTGTGCACCCTTGTTTTGGATTCGGAGGGTTCGGAGGACCAGGACTACGCAGTCAAGGATCGTGAAGCCGGCGCATATGAAACATGCAGCGGTGGTGCGACCAATGGAGGCGACGGTGAGACCGTTCCTACTTTGGGTGAGTTTTGAGGATGAAGGTGATGCTCCGGGGAGCGTCTAGGTTTATCAATCCTTTCAGAGATTTTTATTTTGATTGTGTTTCGGCCGTTAAGAGGCCATGATGTACATTTGTGGGACTGGCCGTTGCTGGCTTCGAATCCCGGCCTTTTTCAGGGCATCTGTTGAACTTTGCGGCTCAATCTTTATAAAATATTAATGTTGCGTTTTCAGAACTTCTGTCTATCGAAGTTAGAGGGACAGGGTGTGAGTTGTCGTCTCATTCCTGCCTCCCTGATGATCACCGTATCCGTTGTTTGTACAAAGCGAGATTTTCCCGCGGTTTACGATTTACGCGAAAATTCGTGGAAACGTACAGACTTGAGTGAAGAGACAAGTTTTGGGATCTCGCGTCGTTGACGCTTTGCCTATGAGATGTTAAGATACCAGCAAGGTTGGGTTTAGGGTAAGACCTAGGTTTACTCTCAGACTGAGGCTGTGCGATGACAAATCGGCTTTCGTTTTGCCTGTTTGTGATTTTAACCTGATTCGTACCGTTTTAAAATCCACGAAGTGGTATCGGCTTACATGATTTGTCTGGGCACGAATCGAGCTACTTCCTTTACGAAGTGCTGAACCAAATTTGGATTTTTTGTATAGCGCGCTATGGGATCCTTGTCGAATGTAAAAGAGCCTACCCTTAGGTGGCTTGTCTGTTTAGGACGTTAGAGTTCGTTTGTTGTGATCAGCAACAACAATATGATGTCGTTTAGAAGGCGTATGAAGGTTTTAATCGAAAAACGAATGTTCAGGCACGAAGCGACGTCTCGCAGTGCTTTGAAGTTTGTTTTTTTTTATGCCATAAAGGACTATGGGCTTTTAGAAATCGCTGAATGTTTCCGGGCGATAGTTTATGATTTTATTTGGTGGATACTGGATCCATTGTTGAGGCCGTTTAGCGATTGGCGAATTTGTTTGCGAAGAGTTTCGAAAATTCGGTTTCTGTGTTTGTAAAGAGTTTCGAAAATTCGGTTTCTTTGAAATCCTGGGAATATATGAGTATACGCATTCCAAATGCGTACAAGTCAATTTTCCCTTGTGCCGCATTTCAAATGTTCGCGGGTTTGGAGATGTTTTGCGAATGTCCGTAGTCAGAAACTGTTGTTTCAGTTTGGACGAGGGATTAGGACCAGGGGTCGCGTATATTTGACCCAGGGAGAAGCGTCTACCTTCGCTTGTTTCGCGAAGTGCTGGCCTTCCGGGATTTTAAGGACGACTCGTATAACTCTTGGAGCTTTGTCACGAGTGTTTCTTCTCATGCTTTGTTTACGGGGCGTATAGAACTTAATCAGTCGATGTTAAGTTCAAATTTTTCCGTTAACCGTATGGCTGTTAGGACTGATTTTATTACGAGAAATTTATCGCATGATTTATGCTTTTGGGCTATGCGACAGAGTTGCTCGCGTAATGGTCACTTGGCGTTTTATGACAAATCGTGGATTATCGTTTGGCCCATAAGTGACTGGAGCGGCGATCGTTTAGCTGTTTTGTCTTGGCGTGAAGGCTGTGTTCAGCCGTTTAACCAAGGAGTTGGTAAACGATCAGACTGCGATCCTTTCGCATTAAGGTCATATTAGTTCACGATTGTCCTTAATAGTGATGCCGAATTCAGGTTCGGGCTTATGGAAAGGTGTAGTCGGCCAAGGGCCAGATTGCGTTTGCCGAGATAGACATGCCAATCATAGCGGAGTTTTCCGAGTTATGGGTGATGGCTTTTTGAAACGATTTTCCAATTTAGGTTTCAGTTATACGATAGATGCTTTGTATAAAGTTTCCTTTGGTCGCATGAAAATTGTTTCATTTTATCCGAGGAAATAAAGTTTAAGGAATCGACGAAGAACACGTTCGGATTCAGTTTTGGGTTATTTCCCGATTGGATGTAATTTTCCGTATTGCGATGTCGTTTTGTATGAGACCGATCTTGGTTTTCCTTATGCTGTTTTTGTGTAACATGTTCTTGTTATACGAAAGCGATGGATGACCGGTTTCATGGAGATAGAAAATCGCAGATAGTCAAAGTAGTCTTGTTTCCGTGGGTTACACGGGAAATGTTTCCGATTTGATTCCGTCTTTTGGCGAAAGTTGCTTCGGGTTAAATGAAGTTTTACCGTAGTTTATTTCGTTAATTTTGTAGCTCACCGTCGTGCTATTAGTCTGACGTTGTACGAGTTTCTTGTCGCGAGATTGCAACAAGAGACGGTGTAGAGTTTTCAAGACTATGTTTGTAGCGGTTTGACCATGCCGTTATGCCGCTAGCGTTTCGGACGAATCTTAGAGTGTCGTTTGCCTTTTGAAAGGAATTTTTTCTTTATGAAGTAGAATGAGTATGCCAAGGATGCGTGGCGATTGTTTCTCGGTTTTTCGAGAGATTAGATCGGTTTGCGCGTTCTGCCTAGACAGTCAAGGAACAATATAACGAAACTGGAAGAAAATGCCTAAGACTTAGCTTGCTAGACTATCCACCTAGGTTCTAAGTTCCCTAAATTTTACGGCAGTTTACAAGACGTTCTCATTCCTTTCCTACGAAAAAATTAAAACCTTGATAAAATTTTCTAAGTCGGACGTACCTTAATCTCATTGATTACTCGAGATTGCCTCATGTCCGTTCCTCTTTGTCTTCTAACGTTTCATTGTCAAAGGTCCTCGAAAAGTCTGACACTGAATCGAGAATCGATTTTTGATGAAACCCGAAGGAACAGTGCAGAATCGTTGCAGAATCGTTGAAGCAAAGGGAGGAGAAGTAGGCAAAACTCGAAGAAGGCTAAGGTGGTTAGACAAGTGAAAACGAACGGCAAGATGTCACTTGAGTGGGGCTTTCTTGTTTCGTCAAGCTATGAGCGAACTGGTCAGGTCAAGAAGCTTGCGATTTTGTTATACTTCACGAATGATGTTTCGTAAAATATTGCCGAGCTTTTATTTAACGAGAGTTATTCAACAAAATGTTGTCGGGTTAATTTTACGAAAACTGTTTCGTAAAATGTTGTCGAGTTTAATCGTGCAGAAGCTGTCTGGCGAAGTATTGTCTAGGATTATTTTACGAAAGGTGCAAAGTATTTGGTTGGACTATCGTCGGGATGGTTTCGCGAGGATTTGCCGCGTTCGCCGAATGTTTTGTTGTCCGGCGACCAGCGTAGCGCGGGCGCGTTAGCCGCCTGGCGCCTAGAGGCGGCACAGGCGGGCTAGCCGCCCGGCGCCTAGGGACAGCACGGGCGTGCCTAGCCGCCCGGGACTGTGCTTCCTCGCGGGACCTGCCTGTTTTTCTTGGTTTTAGAGGTTTCTCGATCGACACTTAGTTTCTCGAGGTTTCTTTATTTGTTTTTCCGAGACTTTTGGACATCGATTTCATCATGATCCCAGCAAGGAATTGTTTCTTAGAACGTTGTTGACCTTTTATTTTACGATAGTTATTTCACAAAATGTTGTTGACGTAATTTTACGGAAATTGTTTTGTAAAATGTTGTCGAGTTTAATCGTGCAAAAGCTGTCTCGTGAAATATTTCGAGAATTTATTTTACGAAAGGTGTTCCATAAAATGTTATCGAATTTTAGCATTAGAAGCGCTGATTGGTAAACCGATCAGTCGTGCTTTCTGTTTCATGAGTAATCTGGGGTTTCTCTGCGATTTCCAGGAGAACAAGTCTTTATTTTTTCCGGGAAATTCTAAAAGACATTTCCAGTCGAAACTCTGCTCGGTAATCAGACCGTCATATCAGCCTTGGGCTCGATCCTACTCTAAAATCGTATGTGGGTCGTTTAGCCGTGATTCGGGCCCCTTTTGGGCCGTCTAGGGACTTAGACGTTTTTACGATTTTTCTTTAGAAAAAGCCGTTGATGTGACGCTGGTTTTTCCGAAAGGATTTCGATTCCCCGTATAGTTAAGGCAACTGGTGTTCAAGCTAACCATAGCTGTTGTAACGGCAGGCAGGAATCCGTCTCGACTACCAAGTCATTTTTTGAATTTTTCCGAGCGAGGGGGGTTGTGTCCATGGACCCGAGGACCGTGTTGCAGGAACTTTGGACGGGGGCGCATGGTTGATAGGACCCGAACTTGGTCGGGATGGTCCGTTCTCGGGACGTTTGTCCGCAAGATGATAATCTTAGATAACCGTTTGCATAAGCGTTGGTCGTTGGAGCAGTCACTGCTGAAGTTGTTTTACCAGCATCGATGTGAGCTGCGAGTTTGTCTTTCACATTTCCAGACATTGCTTTGATCAAGCGTTTTGCGGCCGTAAGAGTAAGAGTAATCCATCCTCCCCTCCTTCTAGCGCCAAACTGTGGGAACCGAAATTCGCACTGTCGATTTTGATAAGTAAAATACGGAGGAAAGCCAAGTTAACCCAACTTTCCCTGAAGGCCCGGATTCTCTGCGACAGCCAACGACAAGTGACCGAACAGGTGTGGAAAATATGGAAAGATAACAAAAGACGAAAATCGTACAAAAAGGGTTTTGTTAAGAGTTGGGACTGGACCTTGAGAAAGGCTGCCTACGTACCCCTTTCGAGGATCAAGTCGGACGTAGTTCAGTTAGAAAGATTTGAACAAGAGATCGAACTGTCTGGCGGAGTTCGTCTAGTACGAGCGTTTGTCATAGAAACGGGCGTGTCGAGAATAACGCCTAGGGTTTCTATGTGCGGAACTCTGAGTAAAGGGATTGTTAGATTCTTGCGAAGGAACAGAAATCTGCGGACAAGATGAAGGTAGAACGGGAGGTGGCCAGACGTCCTAGGTCATGCCTTGCTAGTCGAACCACCTAAGTTCTAGGTTCCCTCAGTCTAAAATCTCGGATCTGCTCTCTAAGTCTCTCTAGGATTGTTTGTGCTCTCAATGATTTTCGCTCTGCCTTTCTTCCTCTCCCAAAGCTCCTTTATATACTCCTTCTTATGACGGTCTATTCTCCTTCTGGGCCGCAAGGCGGGCTTTTTCCATTTTCGTCGGCCTTCATGTTTATCGGGAAACTTGACATTTATCTTCGGGATACTTGACATTTATCCTTCCGACGATTTAGCATTTATCTTGTTATGTAAAGATAAACGTAAATCATCGTATCTATCTCATATAATCGTAAACAGACTATCCGATCGCGTTTGGTCCCTTTGGGGCCGTCTCTAGGACTTCCGTTGTTCTCTACGATTTCTTCGGAAGATCTTCATTCCTTCGTAGAGTTGAGATGAGTGGTGTCTCAAGATAACCATCAATGTTTCGTACGAAGAATTTAAGATCTTCCTTCCCGTGGATATCTTACGAGTTTCCGAAGTGTTTCCGACGATCTTAGTTTGGAGTAAGAACGGGAGTTTTGTACGCGGAATCTCAATGATTCATTCCGCGAGGACTCGGGAAAGACTCAAAGTACAGACTTCTAACGGTCGGGGCCTGGAACTTGTGCACGGAAGATTGTCGCTCGAGGACCCGAGCCAACACGGGCGCTAAGCGCCCGGCGCCTGGCGCCCGGCACCTAGAGGCAGCACGGGCGCTAGGCGCCCGGCGTCTAGAGGCAGCACGGGCGCTAGGCGCCCGGCGCCTAGAGGCAGCACGGGCGCTAGGCGCCCGGCGCAAGGCGCCCGGCGCCTAGAGGCAGCACGGGCGCTAGGCGCCCGGCGCCTAGAGGCAGCGCTAGGCGCCCGGCGCCTAGAGGCAGCACGGGCGCTAGGCGCCCGTCGCCTAGAGGCAGCGCTAGGCGCCCGGCGCCTAGAGGCAGCACGGGGGCTAGGCGCCCGTCGCCTAGAGGCAGCGCTAGGCGCCCGGCGCCTAGAGGCAGCGCTAGGCGCCCGGCGCCTAGAGGCAGCACGGGCGCTAGGCGCCCGGCGCCTAGAGGCAGCACGGGCGCTAGGCGCCCGTCGGCTAGAGGCATCGCTAGGCGCCCGGCGCCTAGAGGCAGCACGGGCGCTAGGCGCCCGTCGCCTAGAGGCAGCGCTAGGCGCCCGGTGCCTAGAGGCAGCACGGGCGCTAGGCGCCCGTCGCCTAGAGGCAGCGCTAGGCGTCCGGCGTCTAGAGGCAGCACGGGCGCTAGGCGCTAGTCGCCTAGAGGCAGCGCTAGGCGCCCGGCGCCTAGAGGCAGCACGGGCGCTAGGCGCCCGGCGCCTAGAGGCAGCACTAGGCGCCTGGCGCCTAAAGGCAGCACGGGCGCTAGGCGCCCGGCGTCTAGAGGCAGCGCTAGGCGCCCGACGCCTAGGGGCCATGGTCGCGGTCGGCTGCTCGGTTCCTTCGGTTTGCGGATGTCCGTGTGCATCCTTCGGAGGATTTTTCGTATGTCAAATAGACTTAGCCGTTGATTTCGAGAGAACCGTTTTTGACCCCAACATCCTGTTCTCTTTTCTGCGCCTGAGACAGTTTTAAGGAACAACTGCTCTGGTTCTTTTTCCACAGCTTTCTCACACCTATGCTCTATTGCATTACAGTGCATCACACTCTTTCCACGAAGGGTTTCTTGCTGCCTCTTGACAGTTTCAGCGGTTTGAGCAAGCTGACCATCAATCCTCTTTATGTGGCTGTTCACAGCATCATATTTTGTATTCAGATCTGTGAACATGCTGTCCATCCTGGTGTTGATGTCTGTGGTAACCTGATTCAGTGCTTTGACCTGAAGTTGCTGGCTCTGGAGCATCTGCTGCATCATAGAGTTGAGATTTTTCAGCTCATCTGGCGGAATAGTCGCTGGAGCAGTCTGCTGGTTGTTCTGCGACTGTTGCTGGTTGTTCTGCAACTGTTGCTGATTCAAATTCTGATTCTGAGCAACGAACATGTTCTCTGCCTCACTGAAGATGAATGTTTTACCCTGGAAGTTCTGCGGGAAGCCTTGCTGATATCCAGATCCTTGTGCCTGGTTGTTCTGTACATACCATGTTCCGTTGGTGTAGCAAACCTCTTGCTGATTGTTCCTCAGTAGATGATCAATCTTAGCTGTCAGCTCATCGATCTTCTCGGTTCTAACACTGTCCATTACTTTGGAGCGATCTCTCTCATTGTTCTCATCAGCAGAGCTAGTAGCCATGTTCTCAATCAACTCAAACGCTCCAGCAGTGGTCTGAGTCATGAAATCTCCATTGCTCGCAGAGTTCATAGAACTTCGGTATTTCCAGTCTACTCCATCATAGAAAATGCCCAGGAGGTAATCATCATCAAATCCATGGTGAGGGCACTCTCTGCGATAGATATTGAAACGCTCCCATGCGTCACAAAAAGGCTCATCAATGAGCTGTCTGAATGAGGTGATCTTGTTCCTCAATGCTGCAGTTCTCGCCTTAGTGTAGAAGTGGCTCAGGAACGCTGATCGGACATGTTCCCATGAAGTGAGAGAACCTGTAGGGAGTGAGTTCAGCCACCGTGCAGCTTTTCCATCAAGAGAGAATAGGAATAGCATGCACTTGATGTAGTCTGGTAGAACACCATTCGCGCGAAAAAAGTTGCAGACCCTCTCGAAGCTCTCAATATGGTCCAATGGAATTTCTGTAGAGAGACCAGAGAACACCCTACTCTGCACTAAAGCGATCAAAGCAGGCTTGATCTCGAAATCCTGATTGGTACAGAGTGGAGGAACAATGGCAGAGCGCGTAGTAGGAAGGTTACGCGGAAGGTTTCTCTGCCCGATCGGAACAGTCTACGCCGCCTGTTCCCGCTGCGTGAGAGCAGCCTGTTGAGCAGCTTGTTCCGCAGCTGCTTGCTGAGCTTGGATGGTCTGCTGTATTTGAAGCATCTGCTGTTGCATTAGTTGCATTGCTGCAGCGAGATCATCCTGTTGGCCGTGATCACCCATTATGGTGTTGGTTGGCCTTGACGGTTGTCTGTACTTTCTTTCTAAACCTTGCGATCTCCTGCAACAAAGAGAAAATAGCAAGTTAGAGGTCTTAGACTAAATAAATAACCGAAAAATAAAGGTAAAAAAAGATGGTCCCCGGCAACGGCGCCAAATTGATATTCGTGTTCACGCACACCAATTAACCTAATGTGCACACTACCACAATCGAATGGTATGTCGATATAGCCTTTTAGGATCGAATCCACAGAGACCAGCTATTACACTTTATCTTTATAGGATCAATATTAAGCTAAAACAATATGGGGGTTTGAATGTTTTGAGGTAACGTAACAAGCAAGTAAAAGATGATTTAAAGCTTCAGATTATAAAAGAGCTAAGCCTAGGGTGAAGGATTGGGTGTCAAACAATCATGAGCCAACATCTATTCAAGGTTTTATTAAGCGCGGGTCTAGAACTCGGAATACAATACTAGATCAACCCACTGTCGTGGTGTTTCTCCTTTCATCGAACAGCCTCAAAGCCTAAGCTATCGCTTGGTCTGAGAGCTGATGATGAACACTAAGAGTAGATCCGATCAGTTCACAAATTGCCCTAACATCTACTTTCGCTGGTTAGGGACAAGCTGCCCATTCATGTTGTTTCTAGCAACCTAAGCACTTTTGATGATTAGATTAAACCTAGTTTCAAACAATAAATAGCTAGTTTAATGCAGGCAGTAAGCATGACATGAATGGAGACAATCAAACAATGAACCTTATTTGTGTTTAACTCATTAATCTAAACACCCTAACACCCTAGACTAAGCAAGCTGACTACTCAGCCATGAAACAAGAAAACACAGAGACAGAGGTTGAATTAAACATGAAATACGATTGCTGATAAAAAGAGGGTTCATGGGGTTCTTCTCTAAATCGAGAGAGATGGCCTTCTCCCTTTACAAACTAGGAAATCCTCAAATCTCAAAGTCTCCTATGGTTTCTTGTGTCTAGAATAGCGTAGAATGATGTAGAAAAATAGAAAAAGAAGTTATGTGAAGGCCACAGGCGGCTGGGGGAGAAAATAGGATAATTAAGGCAAATCCCGAAATAAGTGTAGTTTCCTTAAAAATCTCTGCCGCTGGAACAATCACTTAAGTGTTCTGCTCGATCGGGAACAGTCTGATGACTGTTCTGCGTGAAAATCACCAAAGTGCACTGTTTTCTGCCTCTTTTGCTCCAACAGGTCTATCTCATATCCAGTGCAACTTCAGACTTGTAATGACTCAAAAAAGACTAGAAAGACTCGATAAAGACTTGAAAACCAATTAGAAAACATATATACAATGATGTATAAAACACCATATATCACATAGTCATAATAAGCAGCAGTTGCTAGGAGAATCCAAATGGACTTAAGCATTGCAACTGGTGAATAGGTTTCATCATAGTCAATACCATGAATTTGTTTGTAACCTTTAGCCACCAGTCTAGCTTTGTATATCACTATATTACCATCCATGTCAGTTTTCTTCTTGAAAAGCCATTTACACTCAATGACGATAACACCATCAGGTAAATTGACCAAAGTCCACACTTTGTTTTCTGACATGGAGTCCATTTCGGATTATGCGGCTTCTCGCCATTTCTCGGAGTCAGGGCCCATCATAGCTTCCTCAAAGGACGCAGGTTCATCACTTTCTATTATCAATAGATCATGATGATCCGTCACCCAAACCCCATATCTATTAGGTTCGTGACGTGTCCTTTCGGACCTACGTACCTCAGGTTCCACAAGTGTAGATTTTACGACTCTTCGTAAATCTAATTGATCATCTTCCTGAGAGGATGAAACAATCTCCCGTGTTTCTCGAACTTCTTCGAGTTGTACTTTACTCCCACTGTTTTTCTTAGAAAGAAATTATCTCTCAAGAAAAACGCCAGTACGAGCAACAAACACTTTGTTCTCAGTAAAGTTGTAAAAGTAATAACCTTTGGTTTCTTTGGGATAACCAACGAAGGAGCATTTATCAGATTTTGGTCCAAGCTTATCTGTAAACATATGTTTAACATAAGCATCAGAACCCCAAATTTTTAGAAAAGACAAATTTGGAACCTTTCCAGTCCACATCTCATATGGTGTCTTTTCAACTGATTTTGATGGGCATTTGTTTAGTGTGAGCGCATGATCTCACTCAAATTACCCTAGGAGTGAATTACTGTCTCAAATAAGAGGTTCAGATGTAGTACTTAGGGATCAATTTCACGGGGAGCGAAGGAACACAAAAGATAGTAATCCTTAGTGACTAAGCTAGGTTGAAATGGTTTAAATGTAAATTGCAGTTGTGAGCAATGATTAATTGCTCAAGAGAATGTTTTTAGGGTTGTAAGTAATAAGAGAAATAGTTAGATTTAAGGTTACTATTCAGCTAGTTCAGGATTATAATGCTATGGATGTTTTAATGAGTTGCTTGCATATACTAAAGAACTTCGACTCTTTAGATTTGGCCAATAACTGTCGTTACTAGACTCGTCTATTGATCTGTCTGCCGACAATATCGATCGATGTTTGACAGCTTGTATCGATCGATATGTGTGTCGTCGATCGATTACTCTATTGGAGTATCGATCGATATAGCTCTAGATCGAATCGAATATGTGTTCACCAAGATCATAGACCGGCTCTCGCTTATCCCTAGAGGATTTTAGCTTATTCAAGATGATGTCAGGAGACTGATTTATGGATTAAATCAATTCCAAGATCATATTCTAGTTAGCTACTCTAGAATAAGCATTAGGGTTCATCAGGATAATGAGTATACAACTCAACACTCCATAGTTGGGGCTAATCCCTCATGACTATTTGAACCCTAAATCTAACAACGGAATCTACTCAGACATGACTGAGTGATTCAAAGCATCTAGGTAATAATAGAGATTCATTTAGAAGACCGAACAATCAAGTTCCTCGTGATAACAAATCTCTTTGTATCTTTCTTCTAAACTTAGAATCCTATAACCTTAGATGAGAACATAATTAAGATGAAAAGAATACTTTATTGATAAGTAGGAAAATACTAGAACAATGATATGTTGTTAAAGCTTACTTTGCCAAAACACATAGGCAAAGGTATAAATATTGAGTACAATTCGGTTAAAAACTCGTCAGGGGCATTACAGTAATATTGAGACATCTTGGGCTTCAAGTCGATTGAGAATATTCTTCCTTCTTCTGCACGCTCGATACATCGATCGATGGTACTATGTGTACATCGATCGATGGAGTATCTCGTCGTCATTTCTTCAAATGCGTCATCGATCGGTTACACGCAATGTGTATCGATCGATATGTAACTCTGGATATCGACCTCGATGTCTGATCTTCAAGTCATCTCGAGAAAACTCTCCTTTAAGCTCCAAATGGCACCTAAAACGTCACTTTACTCCAAAATGCCCTTGAACCTGAAAACATACCTAAAAGACTCCAAAACATAGATATATATAGTAAAATCATATAAATACCATGAGTAAAAGTGGGTCAAAATCATGGTATATCAACTCCCCCAGACTTTACCTTTTGCTTGTCCTCAAGCAAACACAGGTAGTCTTAGAAAGAAGTTTGAAAATAGCAGGGACTCAATTTAAATCTTAACTTTAGGATCATCACCTCTACTTTGTTGCAAGCCACATCTTATGCCTATTAATCACATGAGTACATTATGACATATCCTAGCTTAGCAACTAAATCTCCTAGCCAAATATCTTAACAATCATGTCTGTCTATCCCCTCTACTGATCTCATTTATGCATAAAAATAAAAGTGCAGGCTTTACCTTGGGGATATCGATCAAGAAACACATGGACTCAACTCAAGCAAGTTTCTGAACACACATGCAAGTCTTCTTTGATCCCTTTCTTCCCCCTTTTATCTCTCTTCTCTGGATCCTCATAGTTTCAAATTTTGATGAACACTGATTGCCACAAAGGCTATCTTTTGTGGGAACCGAAATTCGCACCGTCAAATATTGCTTAAGTAAAAACGTAGGAAAACTAAGTTGACCTAGTTTTCCCCGAGGATCCCGGCTATCTGCTGGGCCACGCACGACAAAGTTAAAACAGGCTAAGTTGAAAATAAATGCGTAAAATAAAGAGAGCAAAAAGAAAGAATTTTATTTCCGAATTCGCGGAGAGCGTTGGAACAATAGGTCGAGATCGCGGCCGTAAGAGCTGTCGATCGTCGCTAGTCTCAAAACCCTAGATCTAACCTAATTGAGTCGCAGCTCGCTAAAAAGGAAATAAACACCTAAGTTCTAAGTTGCTCTGAGAGTAGTTTTTCTTGTGATTTTCGGATCCCCCTGCCTCTGCACCTAGACTTGCTTATATACTCCCATATGACGGTCTATTCTTGACGGGCTGGCGCGAGCTGGGCTTTTTCCATTTTCGTCGGCCTTCATATTTATCGGGAAACTTGACATTTATCTTTTTGGAAACTTGATGTTTATCCTTTGGAAGTTTGACATTTATCTTGTTTAGGAAGATAATTGCAAGTTGTCGTATCAATCTTTTTAGAAAATCGTAAAATGGTTATCCGATCATGTTTGGTCCCCGTTGGGCCGTATTTTGGATTTCCGCTATTTTTACGATTTCTTTGAGAGAACGCTCCTATTCAGATATTGGATCTTTCGGAAGATCTTCGTATCTTTTCTGAGGCAAATGGTGTTTTTAGATAACCTTTGCTGTTTTCTACGAAGTTTCTCCATCCGTCGACGTCTTACGGGTTTTCCGAAGGCTAGGAGAAAGAAAAGGAAGTTTGGTTTGCGGGATTTCAGAAAGTCGCAAATCTTCGATTTCTGGCGGTTTGAGAATTTGGAACTTACGCACGAAGACTAGCCGTCCGATAACTCGAGCTAGCATGGCGCTAGGCGCCCGGCGCCTAGAGGCAGCATGGGCGCTAGGCGCCCGGCGCTTAGAGGCAGCACGGGCGCTAGGCGCCCGGCGCTTAGAGGCAGCACGGGCGCTAGGCGCCCGGCGCCTAGAGGCAACGCGGGCGCTAGGCGCCCGACGCCTAGAGGCAGCGCGGACGCTAGGCGCCCGGCGCCTAGAGGCAGCTTCGGGCGCTAGGCGCCCGGCGCCTAGAGGCAGCACGGGCGCTAGGCGCCCGGCGCCTAGAGGCAGCTCGGGCGCTAGGCGCCCGGCGCCCGGCGCCTAGAGGCAGCACGGGCGCTAGGCGCCCGGCGCCTAGAGGCAGCTTCGGGCGCTAGGCGCTCGGCGCCTAGAGGCAGCACGGGCGCTAGGCGCCCGGCGCCTAGAGGCAGCTCGGGCACTAGGCGCCCGGCGCCTAGAGGCAGCACGGGCGCTAGGCGCCCGGCGCCTAGAGCCAGCACGGGCGCTAGGCGCCCGGCGCCTAGAGGCAGCACGGGCGCTAGGCGCCCGGCGCCTAGAGGCAGCACGGGCGCTAGGCGCCCGGCGCCTAGAGGCAGCCCAGGGTCGTCGCTCGTTTCTTTCGGCTCGTGCGAGTTTTTTGCGTTCTTTTTACTTTCCGGAGATTTTTATCGTGTAGAGAATGTTTCTAATCGTTGATTTCGGAATGACTTAACATTTTCCCGAGTTTTCTAGAATGAAACTTATTCTCCTAATGCTTCTCTAACATCTTTCGTATTTTGTCCGAACTTTTCGGACATCGATTTCGTCTTGACCGATTTTGACCCCAACAATTAGCCCCCCAGCTAGCTAGAAGCCGTAGCGGTCGTAGGTCCTAGCTTGCTGTATGGTTTGTGAGGAAAGTATGGAGACGAAATCGTGCCGAAGGTCGGGGTAAATAGTAAAATTCATGCCTATAAAGACTTGTGAATCCTTTACCATTCTTATTTCACCCAAGAATCCTAAGTCAATTTCTCCCTTAAAGATTCTCTCTCTACTTTTAAGAAAAGAATGACTTCAAAGTCAAAATCTTCGAGGAGACAGTCTCGCTCTCCTTCGGACAGTTTCCACGCCGAGGAGGAAGTTCCGAAGCCCGAGGTTTCAGAGATTGAGAGGAATGCGTACTGTGACGCCGTCTTCGGTTCTGATCCCCCTCTTCCTGTGATTCCGATTCCCCGGCGTCCTGTGAAGGCGCGTGTGGAAGCTGATTCGCCGAGCAAAGTATCCCCCGAGTATCTTGGAATTCTTCGAAAGTTTTATAACGTTAAGGAGAAAGTCGTGTTTCGCATTCCCCTTGGGGATGAGAGTCCAGAGCGCCCTCCGGAGGGTTACTTTACTTGTTACGAGGCATTCCTGACGCAATGTCGATTATGGTTCCCGATCCCTGGGGTCATTGTCCAAGCTCTCGACCGTCATTGTCTAGAGAGCTGGCTTGGCGTTTTGATTCTGAGCTACGAGTTAGGAATGGATCTTAGCCCTTCGGACTTCGAAGGGCTGTGGCTTTCCAAGAGCGTGAGCACCAATGGAATATTCGCCATGAAATCGAGGACCGATCACTCGGTAATTCGTGGACTTACCTCGCACGCTAAGGATTTCGTTGATCGTTTCTTTTTTGTGAGGATAGATGGAGAGTCTGTCGAGGAAGGCTTTCTTCATCTATTCCCGACGGAGTGGTTGTACCGACGTGTTAAGATTATCGTAATCTTTTTTTTTTTTTTTTTAGAAATCGAAAGGCGAACTCTGAATGCACATACGCATTTTTTTATCGTAGAGAACAGGTGTCTCACGCACGTCCCTTCCGATCTTTCCGCCAAGAGAGACATATTCAGGTCAAGGGCCTGTTCTTGGAATTCTTTCGATCTCGACCGGATTCGAAAGGCGGTCGCGCTTCACCGATCGCGAGGCGGTACGCGACCTCTCATCAATGATGGATCCTTCGTGTTTGCTCCTCCGAGGCGGAGGGGGAAATCATCGAAGGGCAAAGGGATTGCTTTCGAGGCCTCGTCGGGAAACAACGATCCGTCGAGGTACGATCCTGGCTTTGTCGCAGAGAGCGGGGGTGCTTCCGGTCCGAACCCTCCTCCAAATGACTTCTTTGATGAGCTCCCCCCGGCTTTTACCCGTGACGAGTCTTTGGACAACGAGGAGAGGGACAAGGTGACAGCGGAGGGCGCTCGTTTGGTCAACGAGGTTTGTTTCCGACACTTAAGCAAATTCTTCATATCCTTTTACTTGACCTTGACTTTTTTTGCAGGCCGTGAGAGTATGGAATGCGTCAATCGATGGAAGTTTCCGCACTGCTCGATTGGCCCGCTTCAAAGCGGAGGAGATCGAAAGGGAGTTTGCCAAGTATCGGTTGGAGGTTGAGGAGCGAAACCGCCGGCAAGCCGAGGTCCAGGCTCGAGCCCTCGTCCGTGCAGAAAGGAGAGGACGGAGAAGAGCCGCTGCCGAAATGAACCGACGGGCGGAAATCTTTTCTACCGAATTTGAGGCGTACAAAGAGGCTCACGACTTCGTAGGTGATTTTCACGAGTGTCGTGGTTCGGTGGGTACTCTTCACAAGGTGCAGCGTGAGGGTTTCTCGCTTTCTAGCGAACTTGCCGCGATGGATGGTTCGATGAGAGTATGTGCTAACGCCGAATCCTCTGTTCCTCCGATCGAAGGAAGAATTCGAGAATTGTGGAATCCTATTCAAGTCTCGGAAGATACAGCGGATGCCGGTGCAGATGCGAATGCAGGTGACGGGGGTGAAGAGGTCGACCAGCCCGATTCCTCGTATGGAATAACTTTTTCTGATTGTCTTGCATTTGATTATAATTTGTAATAAGCCAAGTGGGGCTGTTTGCATGTGTTGCGACCCTTAGGAGGTTGCGTGACTTTATGTTTTTCGGGATTGGCCGTTGGTGGCCTTTGAATCCCTATTATGAATGCTTTTATGAATTATGCGTTTTGATTTATACTTTCGCCAAGTGTAGAGGACTTTGAATACGCGTAGTCACTTCGTATTCGAGCTCTTTTTTTGTCGCTTAACCTGCAGGTTACTTTGTACCGAACGTTAGGTTTGTAAGCGATAAGAGGCAAGTTTTGGAATCTCGTATGCTGGATACTTATGCCTATGAGATGTTTTAGATACCAGCAAGGCTGGGTTTAGGGCAAGACCTAGGTCTAGTTTCGGACTAAAGCTATGCGATGACAAATCGGCTTTTCGTTTTGCTTGTTTGCGATTTCGACCTGACTCGTACCGTTTTAGAATCCGCGAAGTGCTTATCGGCTTATATGATTCGTTTGGGTACGAGTCGAGCTACTTCCTTTACGAAGAGCTAACCAAAATTTGGATTTCTTGTATAGCGCGCTATGATATCCTTGTCGGATGCAAAAGGACTTCGTTGGAAGCCAGACTACGAATTTGATTTGAGTGAAACGTTTCTATGTTTTTCCGTCGGGGCCAATCGACGGAATGGGATTTTTAGAGTCGCGGAAAGACTGTTTGATAGAGTTTTTTGGAGGAGAATAGAGAATCGAAACTGGTCAGGAACTTGCGACGTCTCGCGTTCCTTAAAGATACGATTTTCGTTTTCCGTAATATTTGTGCCTTTGATAAGCGTTCGAATTTAAGACTATAAAAAGTTTCCAGAATGTAGAATTCATGTAGAGAATATTTTTGCGGGAGTAAAAGATTATTCGTTCCCATCTCCCCCCCCCCCCTTTTTGGTGAGGGGGATAGCTGAACTCGTCGGGTTTCGACGAGCTGCCTACGTACCTCTTGCGAGGATCAAGCCATCTCGTAGTTCTGCTTATATCGCGGATGCTATTACTCCACGACTTCCGGCGCTTCGACTTTCTTAGCTAAGTCGGTGGCCGCGTTGGGAGTTGGGTCATCCGTTCCGTCGGCGATGGACTCGAGGATTTGCTTATCATCCTGAGTCGTGGCCTTTTTGGACGAATCCGAGTCGTCCTTTGCCGAGTTCTCGGAGATACTCGGATGCTTCTTAGTTTGCTTTAGGTTAGCCGTTGGGGCGTTCCGATTGCTGCGCAATTTATGTTCAGCCAAGAAGCAGAGTCGCGACTGTTTTTGGCTTCCCCAGATGACCGCCGTTCCAGTTGGTGTTGGAAACTTGACGCTGAGATGGTAAGTGGATGGGACTGCTTTCATGGCGTTTATCCAAGGAGTCACCATTATGGCGTTGTAGATGGCCGGGTTATCCACTACCGCGAACTCGACGATCTTTGTGACTTCTTTCGCCATGACTGGGAGCCTGATCTTTCCGAGGGTCATGGAGGTGACGCCCGAGAATCCAGTCAACGGTCTCGGTTCTGGGATGACTTCTCCGAGGGGTATGATCATCCTTTGGAGAGTATCGCGGAACATGATGTTGACCGTGCTTCCTGTGTCGATGAGGATGCGGCCGACTTCGAGATCTTGAATCACCAAGTCGATGACCAGAGGATCGTAGTGGGGTTTATCGAGTCCGGCCGTGTCCTGTTCCTCGAAGACGATCGCGTGATTGGGAACGTCGTCTTCTGGGCACCATTCGGGACTTGTTTCGGCTTTCCGTCCGTAGGCTTTGATCGACGAAACAGAGTCCTGGTAGAAGTGCGATCCTCCGATGATCATGTTGATCCTCTGGCGATTGTTGTTGTTTCCTTCGCCATCTTGCCTTCGTCCGCGTTTTTCGCCCGATTGTGTTCCAGGAGCGTTATTCTCGGGATTGGCTCCGTCGGTCTTCGGCGGACGGTCGGAATCTAAGAGCAGGTCTTTCACGCTTCTGACCGTTGCTAGCTCGCCGGCGAGCAGCTTTGTAATGAGTCTAGCGCCGAGAACTTTGCAGTTGGCGGTAGAGTGACCTCTCGTCTGGTGGAACTCGCAGCTGGAGTTGTCCTTGTACGAGTTCCGCGTCCAAGTGTTTCCGGCGGTCCTCCCTTGCTCGGAGTTGACGGCGTAGTTATGCTCGCCTTGGACGTCTTCCCCCTCGTGATGGACGTACTTGTCGTTACGTGAGGTTTTCTTCTTGCCGGACGCTTTCTGCGGTCCGTGCTTTTGCGCCAGGACTTTCATCTCTTCTTCCATGATGATGAAATCCGTCGCCTTGTGGAGAGTGTCCTGGATGGTGCGCGGTCTCTCCAGATAAATCCACTTTCGGAATTTCGACTTGTACCAGAGGTTTTTTCTCAGGGCGTCGATGGCGACTCTATCGTTGAGGCCTGTTACCCTGGACATTACGAGTTTGAACCTCTTTATGTAGTCGCGGAGCGGCTCGTCTTCCTTTTGAATGAGGCTCCAAAGGTCTACGTCGGAAGTTTCCCTGTCCATGAACATGGAAAACTGCTTCAGAAAGGCTGAAGCTAGCTGGCGAAAACTTCCGATGGAGTTTCTTTTCAAGCGCGAGAACCACTCGAGCGCAGCACCTCTAAGGTTCTCGACGAACAGGAGACAGCAGCCGACGTCTTTTTCCCGCTCTGGAAACTTAGACCTAGCCATCGCAATCTGAAAGGATTACAGATGTGCCTTCGGGTCTGTGGTTCCGTCGTAGGTGGGAAGCTTTATTTTCCCGGGATCCGAGACTCGTGCGTCTGTGATTCGAGACGTGAACGGAGTCTTCCTCGATTCTTCGAGGAGCAGGTCGATCTCGGGAGCGGTGCTGGTTGCGTGGTGAATCTGCGATTTTACCGCTTTCACCTCGGCTGCAGTCTTCGCGATGTATTTGCGTAAATCGTGGATCTCATTGGCGCCGTTTGCGCTTCTCTGTCTACGCTGGCTGCGATAGGCCCGAGTCTGGTCTTCGGCTAGCCTCTCTTGCTCTGACCAGTAGAGGTCTTCCTCCTCTTCCGTCATCGGTTTCTCGAAGGCTGCCGCCAGTCGAGCCGACTGACTTCCGGTCCTTCTGTGGTGGACGTCGGTGTCTTCGTCGGATGGATCCGATTGATCGCTGATATCCAGGTTGATTCTCTCGACGTCGGCTCCTTCGTTTTCCCTCGCGGGAGGTGGAAGGTTATCCGTTGTTTTCTTCTGCCCCGCCGGAGTGGTATCGTCAGGAATGAGTTCCGGGGATTCTCTCGGGGCATCTTTTTCTTTGTCTCCGGAAGTTCCGAAGTCAAGTCTCCTGACACGCCTCACCTTGGTGGATCCGCGCGGGAGTTTGCTTTTCGCTGTTAAGGTGCTGACCTGTTTAGCGAGTGAAGCCATTAGTTTCTCTTGTTCTTCCGACCGTTTCTGGGCGGTGGCGAACAGTTCCTTCACCTGGTCCAGCATCGCGGTGTTTGCCTCGGCAGTGACTGTCGATACGTTTCCAGCGGGAGTCTTCTCAGCGTTGGCATCGGCGGCTGATCCGTCGTGCGTTTGCTTGTCTTTTTCCGCGTTAGCAGACATGTTTAACTGGGCGTGCGTAGTTACGAGAAAGATAATTCCGTGTATCCCCCTCCTTCTAGCGCCAAACTGTGGGAACCGAAATTCGCACCGTCAAATATTGCTTAAGTAAAAATGTAGGAAAACTAAGTTGACCTAGTTTTCCCCGAGGATCCCGGCTATCTGCTGGGCCACGCACGACAAAGTTAAAACAGGCTAAGTTGAAAATAAATGCGTAAAATAAAGAGAGCAAAAAGAAAGAATTTTATTTCCGAATTCGCGGAGAGCGTTGGAACAATAGGTCGAGATCGCGGCCGTAAGAGCTGTCGATCGTCGCTAGTCTCAAAACCCTAGATCTAACCTAATTGAGTCGCAGCTCGCTAAAAAGGAAATAAACGCCTAAGTTCTAAGTTGCTCTGAGAGTAGTTTTTCTTGTGATTTTCGGATCCCCCTGCCTCTGCTCCTAGACTTGCTTATATACTCCCATATGACGGTCTATTCTTGACGGGCTGGCGCGAGCTGGGCTTTTCCATTTTCGTCGGCCTTCATGTTTATCGGGAAACTTGACATTTATCTTTTTGGAAACTTGATGTTTATCCTTTGGAAGTTTGACATTTATCTTGTTTAGGAAGATAATTGCAAGTTGTCGTATCAATCTTTTTAGAAAATCGTAAAATGGTTATCCGATCATGTTTGGTCCCCGTTGGGCCGTATTTTAAATTTCCGCTATTTTTACGATTTCTTTGAGAGAACGCTCCTATTCAGATATTGGATCTTTCGGAAGATCTTCGTATCTTTTCTGAGGCAAATGGTGTTTTTAGATAACCTTTGCCGTTTTCTACGAAGTTTCTCCATCCGTCGACGTCTTACGGGTTTTCCGAAGGCTAGGAGAAAGAAAAGGGAGTTTGGTTTGCGGGATTTCAGAAAGTCGCAAATCTTCGATTTCTGGCGGTTTGAGAATTTGGAACTTACGCACGAAGACTAGCCGTCCGATAACTCGAGCTAGCATGGCGCTAGGCGCCCGGCGCCTAGAGGCAGCACGGGCGCTAGGCGCCCGGCGCCTAGAGGCAGCACGGGCGCTAGGCGCCCGGCGCCTAGAGGCAACGCGGGCGCTAGACGCCCGGCGCCTAGAGGCAGCACGGGCGCTAGGCGCCCGGCGCCTAGAGGCAGCTTCGGGCGCTAGGCGCCCGGCGCCTAGAGGCAGCACGGGCGCTAGGCGCCCGGCGCCTAGAGGCAGCTCGGGCGCTAGGCGCCCGGCGCCTAGAGGCAGCACGGGCGCTAGGCCCCGGCGCCCGGCGCCTAGAGGCAGCTTCTGGCGTTAGGCGCCCGGCGCCTAGAGGCAGCACGGGCGCTAGGCGCCCGGCGCCTCGAGGCAGCTCGGGCGCTAGGCGCCCGGCGCCTAGAGGCAGCACGGGCGCTAGGGGCCCGACGCCTAGAGGAAGCACGGGCGCTAGGCGCCCGGCGCTAGGCGCCCGGCGCTAGGCGCCCGACGCCTAGAGGTAGCACGGGCGTTAGGCGCCCGGCACCTAGAGGCAGCCCAGGGTCGTCGCTCGTTTCTTTCGGCTCGTGCGAGTTTTTTGCGTTCTTTTTACTTTCCGGAGATTTTTATCGTGTAGAGAATGTTTCTAATCGTTGATTTCGGAATGACTTAACATTTTCCCGAGTTTTCTAGAATGAAACTTATTCTCCTAATGCTTCTCTAACATCTTTCGTATTTTGTCCGAACTTTTCGGACATCGATTTCGTCTTGACCGATTTTGACCCCAACATCTTTGCGTTATCTCATTGACTTAGTAACACATACCTTTGAATAAGCGAATAGTGGGGTCGCATGAATCAATCCTACCCCTCGCTTTGATCAATCTTTTAAAGTAGAATAGTGGGGTCGTAGGAATCACTCCTACCCCTCTACTTCTCAAGATATCATATCACATATTTATACAAATAATTTCTCTCTTTCCTTAGGATGCTGAAGAGAGAGAGGGAAGGGAATCAGAAGCACACAGACTATTACCTTCCAGACTTGCAGGAGGATTCTGATCCCTTGTATACCAAGCCCCAAGACAAGCAATAGATTGTCAGGTTAGGTTGGAGATCAGCTTTGGTTCTTCCAAACAATCATGAGAAGTATTATCATATGTGACAGTTGATCCACTTTAGCATCTATAGTACTTTCTGCAATCAACAGATCTAAGAATGGTGCTAAAGAGTGGTTAAATAAAAAGAAAATTTTTGAAAAATATCCTAGTCCCTTTCTTGACTCAATAAAACCAATTTTGAAAACATTTTGGTGAAATCAAAAAGGTAAGGTAGCATCAGTAATCTCCCCCCAAACTTAAATCATACACTGTCCTCAGTGTATAATAGTCGGATTAGGGCATACATAAATCATAAGGAATGTACTGATATCGAGAATTAGAACGATATACCTGACCGTGGTTACGTATCGAGCGATAGTGAGTCGACTATGTCGATCGATAAGGATAGGAATATGTCGAGCGATGTCGACAGGATCGTATCGGTCGATAGGGATGGTAATCGTCTATAATCTGAAAAACTTAAAAACAAAAACAAAAAAACGAAAAATAAAAACATAAATCAGATTTAACTAAGTAAGAAAATACCTAATAGTGGGTTGCCTCCCACTCATCGCTTTATTATAGTCTTTTAGCTTGACTATGGTAGTGTTGAGGCTAGTGAGTTGAGTTCATGACACTTGCTGAGTAGCAAGCCTCATCCGTGTTCTCTCCATGTTTCTCTCCAAACCAAGTGGTGAAGAAGCTTCTTATGGCTTTATCTCCTCTGGTTAGTTTCTCCCTTAATTCATTGACCTCGTTGCGCAGACGTTCTAGACCTTCTGCATTGCTCTCAATGTGGAACTGGTGGTTTCTGAATGTTGGATAAGTGTGTTGGGATAAATCACCGAGTTCTTCTTGTATGTCGTTGAGTCTCTCAAATATTCTCCTTCGTACCATGAGCCTATCAATCGATCTCGGGTAGTCCATATCGATCGACACTGGTGTAGGTCTGTCGGTTGATGTCCTGTCTGGTATATCGGTCGATGCTAATGGTGCTGGTCTATCCGCGAGTTGTTTGGAGATGGTCTTGATTTCCTTCTGGATGTTCTCTATAGTGTTCTCCATGCTCTTGACGTCGCTTTGCACTGGAAACCATAGTTCCTCAAAGCTTTGGTAGGAAACATCTCCAACCTCTTGGATCATGGTGAAGAGATCTTGAATTGTCTTCTCCATATCAGTTTTGGTGCAGAACTCGCTGTAGTTCATATCGGGCGATGGACTAGGTATCGTATCGGTCGATGGTGAGCGTCTGTAATTCTCGCAGATTTCTCTCAATGTATCTTCAACCTCTTGCAGTCGAATTTCTATCGGTGGGATCATCTCATCAGTTATTTTCTTCTTGCTGGTGTAGAAGTATTTCATCGTTTGGTGTGTGTGGTGTAGAGCCTTGATGATGTGATCCATGGTATCTGCCATTGTTGATGTGCGTTCCTTGAATGAGGTGCAGTTGTTGCTGAGCTGCTGATAATTTGTCTTCTAGATCCTTGGTGGTGGTTGCCTCTTCTCGTTTGATGTCGTGATAAATGTTGCGGATGAGATTAGTAATTTCTTCTTTGCTGTAGGTGTTCTGCAAATGTATATCGTTCGATGTGCGTAGGTCTGCATCGGTCGACGGTGTATGATGAGCATCGGTCGATGGTTTCCTGTAGGTTTCCAACTTCGAGCCTAGAATGGATACTTCTTCTTCAAGGGCGTTCTTCTTTTGTTGCTGAAGATCATAAGCGCTATGAATCCAGTTGATTTCAGATTGGAGTTCTGATCGGGCTTTCTCGATTTCATATGGAAAGTAAGAGGTTTCCCAGATGTAAGGACTCGTAGCCTCATAGATCTTTTCTTGGACTTCAGCTTCTGTGTAGAGCTTCTCTGTAGGTTCTGCTTTGTTGAAGTGGTCTGCATGTATGGGTAAACAAAAGCAAGACCAATCAAATAGTGATGCTCTGTTAAGTAACTCCTCTATGGCTTCCTTTGAAACATGGATGATGTCTCCATTGACTCCTATAGCATACCCAGATTCATCTCTGAAAACTCCAAATTCGTCATTCTTCTCCCATAAGAAGCGTCGAATTCCATCTTTGAAAGCTCGTCTGCCCATCTCACGGTGCATATCGAACGATATACGGTTGTGTCTATCGATCGATATGTGCTGAAATGCTGAATCCTTCGTGATGGGATGATCAGCTATAGCTCCGTCTTGGTTGGATATTGTGGTTGTGCTGATGTGCTAATGGTGCTGATGGACAGGGGTGTGACGTGGTTGTTTGAAGAAGTTTATGGATCCATTGGCGGTTTGAAGGATGTCTCCTATGTCCTTCTTTGTAATTGGGATGATTCTCCCATCCATTGCTCGTGCATTGCCTTCTGGATCTCTGAAAATACCAAACTCATCCGGAGTTAGATAACCAAAATCAATATTATTTATTTGTACCTCGGATGGTGTAGTGGTAGTATCGGGCGATGCTGTATCAGGTGCATCGGTCGATGTTGGCTGACGGTTGTCGATCGATTGTGTTGAAACGTATCGGTCGATGGGACTTCCTCAGGTTGAATTGCATATTGCAGTGGAATTTCCTCTACTGCAAAACTCTCATTGTAGTCGCTTACCCAACTTCCAATTGAGTAGTCTCCGTCTCTTATATCCTTACATGGTGTGTAAATAGATATAAAGTCGATAAGATCGCTTGATGGTTGATAGGGTCGTTTGAGCGATCGTCTTGGTGGCATATCGGTCGATGAAGGCTTGCTTACATCGGTCGATGCGTTGAATCTGAAGGTGTGGGAAGTGTGTCCATCTTCTTCTTCACGAATGAATATGTACTCTGTAGCTCGTTCTTCCTCGTAATCTTCATCATATTCCTCCTCTAGAGGTATGTAGTCGTCCGGTTCTGATGTAGCTGGCTCGAAATCTCTATTTGGAAACTCCACAATAGGTCTGTCTGTTGATGCTAGGGTTTCAGCGTTGTTCCTCCAAAAGGGCTGTCTATCGATCGATGTGGTGTTAGCTACGTCGGTCGATGAGATGGTATGGGTATCGGGCGATGGGATGTTGCTCTCATCGGTCGATGTAACCGGATTGGTTTCGTACTCAGCCATGGAATCGTACTCATGGGAACAGAAACAAGCTGCTACGACTTTTGTGGTCTCCTTAGCTGGTAACTTGATGACCTAGACGGGATCATAGAGGGTGGTGGAATCTATTAGGGTTAGGCAGAGCTTGTTGAACTTTAGGTCACAAACGGCTCTGACGGTGGCTAGGAAAGCTCTTCCAAGTAGTAGGGATGTTTTGAAGTTTAGCTTGACATCCAGGACGTGAAAGTCTGTAGGGATGATGGCGTCTCCAATCTGTACCTCAAGATTTCGAATTATGCCTCCAGAGTTCTGTTGAGAGCAATCCACAAAGATGAATGTCTCATCAGTAGGCTCTATCTTCAGATGTAGGTGGTCTGCCATGATCTTAGGTATGATGCTGACTCCTTCCCTGGATCGCTCCTCTTTGGTAGTGTGATCCTTTTCTTCAAGTTGTCACGAACTTGGTGAAACATCCTCTTGATGTCTTCTTCTGTCTCCTTGGTCTCTCTGAAGAACATCCACAATCTGTGTGAAAAGTAGGCTTCTTCAAAGGGTTTCTCTGCAGGGATCCTTAGAACTCGTTTCCTGAAGTTTTCCATCTCTGCTTCATTAGCTCCCCTTTTAAGGTGCTTTGCAATCTTCTCTTTCCTTTTTCGTAAGACTCTTCCTAGGTTTTCCTTTTCTGGCTCCCGGAGTGCATTAAGGCGTGCTACATCGATTTTGGGTAGTTGCACTCGGCGGTGGGGGATAGTATATCGATCGATGGCTACTGCTGTGTGTCGGCCGATATTGGTGTCTCCGGATCGGTCGATGGAAAGGTCTTTGTATCGATCGATGGGGTCCAAAGATCGTTGACGTCCATACCGGTGGGTGGTCGTGGGTGTTTGGCTGCAAAGGTTTCGTGTGACATGATTTTGATTGAATTGCACTCGTTAGAGGGTTCCTCGAAGCCTATCGATCGATATTCGTCAAAGTTTATCGATCGCTTTGCTTTTGGTGATATCGATCGATGTCGAGCCGATGACGTCGATCGATATGAATCAAATCCGGCTTCGGGTGAGGTGTCATCTGTCGAATGTTGCAGCTTATCCTGGGGAACTTCCTCCCAGAAATCATCATCTATGATGGCATTGACATGGTGGTGAGTAGTAGGCTCTCCTGGTGCTCTTGCCAAGGCTTCTTGTTTCTTCAAAGCCTCTCATGTCTGAACTTCTTGAGTCTCCACTTTCTTCACATAGGTATTCAAAGTATCAAGCTTTGAATTCAGAGTGGTGTAGACGGAGTCAATCTTCCCGTTGAAATCCACCTCGAGTTTCTGTTGTGTCAGTAGAACTCTTTCTAGCATTTCTTCTAGCTTGCTTTCCTAGGTGGGTGGGGGTGGATTGGTGTAAAATGAGTTTCCGTAACTCCTATTGTTGTTGGGGTTGCTGCTGTTGTAGGAAGGTTTCTGCGAACTGTAATTGCTCCTCTGTCCTGAGAAGTTTCTGTTTCCTCCTTGGTTTCCAGATCTCTGAAATCCAGCTCCACTGATCCAGTTCACATCTTCGTCTACGTGATCCTCTGCGGTTTCTGCATCCTCAACTGAGCAAATCTGCTTGTTAAGCAGCTTCTGAACATTATCCAGCTGTGATTGAAATTCACTAATCTGTTCCTTCCCAAGGAATGATACAGATTTTGCTTTGACGGTGTTCTTCGTGCTGTTGCTTGAAGTCAAGTTATCAATTAACTTCACAGCGTCATGTGGATTCCTTGTGCTGAAATTTTCTTCACTAGCAGTATCCAGAGCCATTTGATATTTTAGAGTGATGCCTCTGTAGAAGGTGCAGAGTAGTTGCACGTTGTTGTATCCATGATGTGGACAGTCGCGCTGGTAGGACTTGAATCTGTTCCAGGTATCCCTGAAAGATTCTCCAGGATCCTGAGTGAATGTAGCAATTTTCCTTCTCCAGTCCTCAGCACGTGACTCATCAAAGAAGTTACGCAGGAATGCGTTTTTGATGTCCTTCCAGGTAGTGAGGGAACCTGGTGGTAGTTGTCGCAGCCACTGCAAAGCTTCTCCTGATAGAGAGTATTTGAAAAGCTTGCAGAAAAGATAGTCTTCAGGGACTCCGTTAGCTTTGATGGAAGATATAATATCTTCGTATCTTTCCAGATGATCTATATTATGCTCATGAGATAACCCACAGAAGGGTATCTGTCCTACGAGACCGTAGTACTGCGGCTTGAGCTCGAAATCTCCTCTCTGAATAGCAGGAGGGCGGATGGCTGATCGGTTGGTATAGAACTGATCTGGACGGTTGTAATCAGCCAGGGTTCTAGCTCCGTTGGCTTCATCTGTAGGTTGGATGAATTCTGTAGTGTCTTGCTCAGGAATGATTTCCTTTTGAGCATTCAGCTTCTGACCTGCTGTGTTACGCAGGTGACCATCTTGATCACGCAGGTCTCCATTATCATCGGTTCTAAGAATAATAGGCGCTACCATAGCTCGTCGGGTAGTATCGATCGATGTTAGGTGATCTTTATCGATCGATGTCGGATGAAGAGTATCGGTCGGTGGTCGAGCGATGAAGTGCGGCGAGTATCGGTCGACAAAGAAGGTGTCTCGGTCGACTGTGGTAGAGCAGTATCGGTCGACGGTCGGTGGTCGAGCGATGAAGTGCGGCGAGTATCGGTCGACAGAGAAGGTGTCTCGGTGGACTGTGGTAGAGCAGTATCGGTCGACGAACGGGTGTTGATGTCGATCGATGTTGGTGTATCGGTCGATAAGGTAGAGGTGATGTCGATCGATGTGGAACGTAAGTTCTTGCGGATGCTACGTTCCAAACTGTTGGGGTCTTCTGAGTACACAAGTTGATGATTCTTGTTGCTTCTGGTATTGTTGGGCATGTACCTGAAAATCAAGAAAAATTTTTTGCGTCAGAAGGTGATTTAGCAGAAATTTAAATAACCTAGACCTAATCAGATTAAATCTAATGGCGATCTTAGCTCCCCGGCAACGGCGCCAAATTTGATCTCACTCAAATTACCCTAGGAGTGAATTACTCTCTCAAATAAGAGGTTCAGATGTAGTACTTAGGGATCGATTTCACGGGGAGCGAAGGAACACAAAAGATAGTAATCCTTAGTGACTAAGCTAGGTTGAAATGGTTTAAATGTAAATTGCAGTTGTGAGCAATGATTAATTGCTCAAGAGAATGTTTTTAGGGTTGTAAGTAATAAGAGAAATAGTTAGATTTAAGGTTATTATTCAGCTAGTTCAGGATTATAATGCTATGGATGTTTTAATGAGTTGCTTGCATATACTAAAGAACTTCGACTCTTTAGATTTGGCCAATAACTGTCGTTACTAGACTCGTCTATTGATCTGTCTGCCAACAATATCGATCGATGTTTGACAGCTTGTATCGATCGATATGTGTGTCGTCGATCGATTACTCTATTGGAGTATCGATCGATATAGCTCTAGATCGAATCGAATATGTGTTCACCAAGATCATAGACCGGCTCTCGCTTATCCCTAGAGGATCTTAGCTTATTCAAGATGATGTCAGGAGACTGATTTATGGATTAAATCAATTCCAAGATCATATTCTAGTTAGCTACTCTAGAATAAGCATTAGGGTTCATCAGGATAATGAGTATACAACTCAACACTCCATAGTTGAGGCTAATCCCTCATAACTATTTGAACCCTAAATCTAACAACGGAATCTACTCAGACATGACTGAGTGATTCAAAGCATCTAGGTAATAATAGAGATTCATTTAGAAGACCGAACAATCAAGTTCCTCGTGATAACAAATCTCTTTGTATCTTTCTTCTAAACTTAGAATCCTATAACCTTAGATGAGAACAGAATTAAGATGAAAAAAATACTTTATTGATAAGTAGGAAAATACTAGAACAATGATATGTTGTTAAAGCTTACTTTGCCAAAACACATAGGCAAAGGTATAAATATTGAGTACAATTAGGTTAAAAACTCGTCAGAGACATTATAGTAATATTGAGACATCTTGGGCTTCAAGTCGATTGAGAATATTCTTCCTTCTTCTGCACGCTCGATATCGATCGATGGTACTATGTGTACAGATGGAGTATCTCGTCGTCATTTCTTCAAATGCGTCATCGATCGATTACACGTAATGTGTATCGATCGATATGTAACTGTGGATATCGACCTCGATGTCTGATCTTCAAGTCATCTCGGGAAAACTCTCCTTTAAGCTCCAAATGGCACCTAAAACGTCACTTTACTCTAAAATGCCCTTGAACCTGAAAACATACCTAAAAGACTCCAAAACATAGATATATACAGTAAAATCATATAAATACCATGAGTAAAAGTGGATCAAAATCATGGTATATCAACGCAGAAGTTTCTAGAGCGTAACCCCAAAAGGATGGTGGAAGATCTGCATGACTCATCATAGACCGAACCATATCTAATAAAGTTCGATTCCTTTTTTCAGACACACCATTCCACTGTGGTGTTCCTGGAGGAGTGAGTTGTGAAACAATTCCACATTCTCTAAGATGATCATTAAAGGCTTGACTCAAATATTCTCCACCTCGATCAGATCGAAGAGATTTTATTTTCTTGTCAAGCTGATTTTGTACTTCATTCTGAAATTCTTTGAACTTTTCAAAAGATTCAGACTTATGTTTCATTAGATAAACATAACCATGTCTACTGAAGTCGTCAGTAAATGTAATGAAGTACTGATAGTTTCCTCTAGCACTTATACTCATTGGTCCACATACATCACTATGTATAAGTTCCAACAAGTCTTTGGCTCTTTCGCCGTGTCCAGTGAAAGGATCCTTAGTCATTTTACCCAATAGACAAGATTCACATTTTTCATATGATTCATAATCAAATGAGCTCAAAAGTCCATCACTGTGAAGCTTTTGAATGCGTTTCTCATTTATGTGGCCCAAACGACAATGCCAAAGAAAAGTCTGATTCGTGTCATTAGACTTGAATCTTTTGGTATTGATATTATAGACAGGTACGCTTTGGTTTAGAATATAAAGTCCATTCTCTAATGGAGCGCTACCATAAAAGATATCACTACGATTAAAAGAACAACACTTGTTTTTGATCGAAAACTGAAATCCTTCCAAATCCAAACAAGGAATGGAAATAATATTCCTACTTATAGCAGGTACATAGTAGCAATTCTTAAGTTCTAAAACCAAGCCTGAAGGTAAAGGCAAGTGAACTGTTCCCACGGCTAATGCAGAAACTCTTGCTCCATTTCCCACACGTAGGTCCACTTGTCATTTCTCCAAAATTCTACTGTTGCTTAGGCCATTCATATTCGTACTAATATGAGCACCGCAGCCGGTACCCAATACCCAAGAAGTAGAACCATAAGTAGTAACATTTACTTCTATACATAAATACCCTTAGACGATGTTTCAAAAGTTTTTTAAAAGTTTAAAAGTTTGATTTTGTTTGTAACGTATCAGTCTACTTACGTTATGCGTGTTTGTATTTTCAAGATTGCTGACTGCATATTTTCAATATTGCCGACTATTGTACAAAGTAGTGAGAGCTGATCCTGTACCATCCACAGTTTCAAAGCCACAGTTTCATTCTTCTCCACATTCTGCAGCTCCTCAAGCTTGTCCTCTGCTCCTCCTCCTTATTCATCATCATACAGGCGTATCAATATCATTATGGGTATGAGCTCACAGTCACATCATTTTGTTTGTTATTAACTTCTGGGTTCAGACTTTTGTGAACAGATACAAATAATATTGTGTGAAGTTTCTGACTTTTCAAACTAATGTTTTTTGTAAGTTCCCTCCATGTTTATCTTATTACAAATAATGATTTCAAACAACCACACTTAATTTCATAAAACACTTAAAACACAAGACATCAAGTTCTCGTTCAATATATAAAAAAAATCTCGTTCAAGACGGCAAGTTCTCGTATAAGTATAGTGTAGCGGGCTTTATTGTTTACCCACAGCCCGTATAATTCCGCCCCGCTAAGCCCACTACCGTCGCGGTCACGCCTGCAAGACCCGCAAAATAAACGGGCTCAAAAATATGTGCCCAAACCCGCCCCGCATGGATCTACTACGGGTCTGCCCGCGGATCGCGGTCCAAATTGCTATCCCTATTCACATATAAGGGTAGAATTGTCTATGTAATATTTTTCAGCATTGTAATAGCATAATTATCCAGACATTAAAAAATATTTATAATAAAGATACTGTATTTTTTATGTTAAATTCCTTTTTGAGATATATAAAATAGGGGTGGAACGGATCGGATATCCGAGGTATTTTAAGATATCCGGATCCGGATTTGTATCCGGCGGATCTATATCCTTATCCGGATCCGGAGTTCTCGGATATCCGAGTTTCGGATATCCTTCTAAAAATTGTAATATCCGGCGGATATCCGGATCCGGATTTGGATCCTTAAAATAAATAAAAATAACATTATAACATATAAAATACTAACAATAATTGAAAAAAAATAAAAATATGTACAATATTTTTTAATTATATCTATGTATACTATAACAAAGTTAGTATAAATTTATATGTATATTAGTATAGAAAAAAAAATATAGTAAATAAAATTAGTTTATATATATTTTTATTTTTTTGAAATAATTATCAATAAAAATTACGGATCCGGATATCCAGAGTAAAAAATCAAGATATCCGGATCCGGATTCGATTTGCACGGATCCAACATTTTACTATCCGGATTCGGATCTGGCCCCTCCGGATATCCGGATTTTCGGAGCGAATCCGGATCAAATCTCGGATCGAATCCGAATCCCGGATAATAATTCCAGGCCTAATATAAAAGGAAAGTTTCTTTTATTAAATTACATGTTTTAAAAATGTTTTATATTTTATTAAAGATATTTCCTTTTTGATAATAAGGTGATTTGGAAACAAATATTAAAGAGTTAATTAAAAATATTGATAATGTTAATTTTAATAATAAACTTTATTCGCTAAGGTTATCATTGTAATTAATCATTCTAAAAATTAACGTGAATGCGACACGTAGGAAACTGACTTTTCAAATAATATTATCAATATTATCATCATGTATATTCAAACCATATACCCTAAAATGCATTGTCCCCTAAACTATAATGTATGGTTCCTAAGAAAATTTACCAATGTACAAATTATATTGGAGTTCTTCATCCCAAATGCATGTGTTTTATGTCTTTTTATATCATATCCAACATAGAAGTATATTACTAAAACAGAATATTGCAAAAAGATTAGACTATCTCATAGAAAATTACATAATATGATAATTAACAAAATTTGACCAGTATTTATTAATAAAAAAGAAACAAATTTTGCGCTTTTAAAAATTGTCAAAAGCTATATTAAGAGAACATCATTTTAAAATATTTTTTAATCAAGGTTGTTGGACATATTTATTAAAACCTAAATATGTTTCTTATTTTGTATTGCTTTAGTTAATCAGAATGTATAATGAGAATCCTTTTCAAATTGATATGTTTTAACTTAGTTCATATAGAATTATATATAGATCACTGAATTTATAAATTTAACAGTGAGTTTAGATCATGTACAAATACATCGCTAAAATTATTAAAAACCTACAAATTATTATTTAATTAATTCAAAAATCTGCAAAACAAATCTTATGTTTCACCAGCTCATCAAATGTAACTTTTACCAAATTTACATAAAATATAAAGATGTATTTGTAACATAAGAGAGTGTACATTATAATTTATCTATACTATTATTTGCGAAGTAAATTTTCGCATTCGATCTCTCACATTAAAAGTTATAACGGTTAATATCTATACTATCTTTAATGAATAACATATATAAATTAGTAAAAAATAAAAAACGAATTTTAAATTATTTTGATTAGATAATTGATTAAAGTTATTAATGATAAAAGTTATCCAAAATAGTAAAATATATTTTAAAATAGAAATATAATTCTTATATATATATTGTGTTGTTATCTAAAAATACATCTATACTATTATTATTTGCGAAGTAAATTTTCGCATTCGAGCTCTCACGTTAAAAGTTATAGCGGTTAATATATATACTACCCTTAATGAATAAAATATATAAATTAGTAAAAAATAAAAACGAATTTTAAATTATTTGATTAGATAATTGATTAAAGTTATTAATGATAAAAGTTATCCAAAATAGTAAAATATATTTTAAAATAGAAAAATAATTCTTATATATATTGTGTTGTTATCCAAAAATACAATTTAATAAAAAGTTAAAACATTAAAAACAGAAGCACATAATTAAATATTCATCAATTAACATTATTAATTTTAAATTGAAAAGATAATATATTTTAAAATAAAAAGATAATTTTCTAAATATACAGTAATATACATAGACATTACAAACAATTATAAGATATAATAATTTTTAGATAAAAACATAAATAATAATTATATTATAGTTTTATTTAGGAATGAATGTATTAATCAGTAGTTATAAAATATTTATGTCCATATCTGCGGGCCAAACATCTAGTATACATCAAAACCAAATCATTAATTCATGATAGTTGTATTTAAGCAAAGAAAACATGTACTTCGACTAATACGGATATCAGACATTGTTAATAATAAAATAATAACCGATACAAATCTAAGGTCAGATCACTATCTTAAAAAAATCTTTAATTTTTAGAAAAATATTTAAGGGGGGGGGGGGAGGTTACTGGAACATAAATTTTGGTAAAATTTGATGATTCTTATGGTTAAGAGAATTTTACAAGTTGACTAGATTTAATAAATTTCTCAAATATTTTTACATAGATTTTCATCAAATTGTGTTGAAAATTCTATTGATTGTTATTAACTTTTTTTTTTTGATCAAATTGTTATTAACTTTTAAAGTAAAAAATTTTTGGTGGTGTGAGAAAGAGAAAGAGAATCATTTCTTTTGTTCTGATCAAATTATTGCAAAAGTCCAGATTTTTAAGTTTCAAAAGTATGTACATTCTTTGAGTACTAATAAAAATATATGTTAATGATGACATTTTTTTTTGTTATACATCTCATATATAGTTTTGTAGCTTTTTATTTATTTATGAACAAATATAAATTATGCTATTAGTGATTGATTAGTAGTTTATGCCCTATCAATTTTTTTATATATAGTTTTGCGATTATTTTTTTGTGGAGTCATACATGTAAAATACAGAAAAGTAGAAGTTGTGTTTATCGATTTTAAAAGTTGTGATTTGCATCATTTTTTTTTTCAGTTTGGTGTAGTTTGGTGTGGATTTTATTACATAGATTTCCAAAATTTTATGAGTATAGATGATATTCTCAAAGTTGAGTATTTTGTATAAAAACAAAGAAAATTTTCATTCCAATGACAATATATTTTAATAGAATAATAAAATCAATGAAAACTAAATTTTTCAATAACAAGAGATTTTGATTGGAATTTAAAAATCACTATTCCAATAACAATTGATTAAACTCAAATTTTAAAAATTCATAAGTCAATAACAATAAAGTCTTAAAAATTCATAACTCCTCTAGACTACTTCTCCCACAACTCCCTCTTAATTTCAAAACCAAATCCGATCCAGATCTAAGATCAAGTATAATAACTTTAATTAAACAAGCATCTCCAATCTACAGCTGGATTTAAATAAGAGAAGGATAAATATTCTAGTAAACTTCCCTATAAAAGAGTCAATATATATGACAGAGAAATCATGATTCATCTCTGCTTCACTTTTCCTTATATCATAAACAACATAAAAAGAAACGGAAAAAAAAAATCCATGGAACTAAAACTTCGTTGTTCTAAACCTTTGTGTCGTTGGTCAGATCTAGATGACCCTCACAACCTCTGCCGACGATATGAGCCACCACTGTCTATATGCTTCACTTGCAAAGGCAAACAACACTTGGAGGATAAAAGGTATTATTACTATTGTGATACTTGTGATTTGGAATTCCACAGAGGTTGTCACTTGTTTCTTTGCGAAATCAAACACCCTTTTCATCTCATCCACCCTCTCACCCTCACTTCTATCCTCCCCGAATCAGATCCAGATTCTGAAATCCATGACCTCCCCATTAAATGGGGCGATTCATCCTCTGTTTCAGATGACGGTGTCTATGTTCCATCTTTGGACTACGATGGATCAGAGTTTGACCATATGGTTAAATGCAATTTTTGTCGGAAACATCTTCAGCGAGAAGAGGATGACGACATGATATGCTATCATTGCTCTACCTGCAATTTCAGCATTCACGTGACGTGCGCGATGATTAGACCACCACTCACTATAGAAAACCTAAAAACCCATGACCACACTCTTACCCTTTTTCCTAGACAGATCCCTTTGCCTTGTGATGCTTGTGGCTTCTCTCTTGAAGTTCCCTTGGATCATGTTTACTCTTGTCTGCTCTGTAACTACCTGGTCCACAGAACATGTATTTACTTACCTCGTGTCATTAAGATTACCCGTCACCCGCACCGTCTCTCTTTCACTTCCTCCATTGTGCCTTCTCGTCAGCTATCTTGTGGACTTTGCCGCAAAACCGTTGACGTCAATTACGGGTCTTACACGTGCAACAAGGGATGTCACTACGCCCTCCATTCCAGGTGTGCAACGAACAAAAGAGTGTGGGATGGGAAAGATCTTGAAGGAGTTCCTGAAGAAAAAGAAGAAATACTTGAGCCTTTCTCATGGATTGATGAAGAGACGATACAACATTTCAGCCATGATCATCACCATCTAAAGCTTCGTCAGAATGGTGGCAGCAGCCATGAAAACAAGTTTTGCAAAGCCTGCACCCTTCCCATGACAGTCTCAGATCGGTTTTATAGTTGTACCGAATGCGAGTTTGTCCTACATGAAACATGTGCATCCCTTCCTCGCAAACTTTACCATCCCGTACACAAACACCCGCTCACCCTCTTCCATCCCTTCTCTTCTAATCCTCACGAGCTAGAAAGGGAGTACTACAAATACGGTTTCTTCAAGTGTTACGGCTGTTGTCGATCTTGTTGTGGCTTCATGTACAAATGCAGCGAAGAGAGTTGTGGCTTTCAACTAGATGCAAGATGCGCTTCGCTTCCTGATCCTCTTATCCATGACTGCCATCCACGTGATCACCCTCTCTTCTTCAACTTCACCAAGGGTACCTGCATGGGTTTCGAGTCTGTTGTATGTAACCAGAGTGAGTACTTAGAATGTATTCAGTGTAAATCTTTTTTGTCCCTTAACTGCGCTACTTTGCCTTGCGTGGCTCACTACAAGCACGATAAGCATCCACTCACTCTTTGCTACGGAGAAGAAGAAACATCAGATCTTCTAAAATACTGGTGTGAGATCTGTGAAGAGAAACTAGATGCAACCGAGTGGTTTTACACATGTGACTCTTGTTGTGTCACTCTTCACGTTACATGTTTATTGGGAAAGGAGGTCTACTACCTGAAGCCGAACCATATCATCAACATGTATGACGAATATAATGCGGAGATTAGAAGTAACAATGGCAACACAAGACCAGTGTGTGAAATGTGTAGACGTCGTTGCATATACACCTTGTTCTTCAAGTCTGAAAATGATTTTTTCTGTAGTCTGTTTTGTTTAAGAGACAAGAGAAATTGGGAGAGAAAGTAACTTGCAAGGTAATTCTTTGCATTCCGTCTCACTCGGCATATTTATTACAATTGAATTTTTTTTGATGTTGATGGTTTCAACAAAGCCATTGAAGAGGCGAGGGATATATCAAAGAATGCCCAGAATAAGGTGTCCAACTTTTTAATATATCTATTTTCATTTTCTCGAAGAGTGTTTGATGCTGGACTAACGTTAGAAGATGACTAAAGTTTTAAAGAACATTATAAGTATAATATTAACTAATCTGCTGATATTTATTCTGTTAGCAAGCTGGTGGCACCATTGTCATGGATGCTAATGCTACATCAACGTTGCACAAGATGGGTGTTTCAGCAACGAATGATTCTTTCAAATACATTTGGTTCCAGGTTTGTCTCAGTAATCCATATGACTCGCATGTTGTTGTCTAAACTGTTAGACCATTAGCATAAAAACGGAAGATAGGGCATATGTTGGTAAATGGTTCTTCCTAAATAAGCCTACAGTGCTTATTTACACTTCCGGGTTTGGGTGCAGGGTCACGAGAGTGAAGTAAAGGGTATCTACACTGGCTCTGCTTTCCTGGAAAGTTATGCCAGTGGCGATAATGTGGGACTAGTATTAGCGTCTACAAGTTTCTATCCTGAGCAGGGTGGTCAGGTATTACATTCTATTTGAGATGTAACTCAGTTCACTGATTGTTTTATCATTTATGATCATATGTAACTATCATGATTGCATCGTTTGACTTCAGGTATCAGTTGTTCTTGTGTAATAATTTCTGAAGCAGTTAGTTTGGTTATAGTTCTGTAAATATTAAAAATTCATGTAATCACATCCAATAAGACCTAGTTTTGGTTGAACTTTGCATGTTTTATCTTTAATATGGAATCTGTGACCCTAATATTTTGCCCTGGCAATAGATTTTTGATACAGGGATTATAGAAGGGTCATTTGGTACATTTAACGTATGCAATGTCAAAATATTTGGGGGCTTTGTTCTTCATATTGGTAGTCTTTCTACAGAAACTGGAGAGGTATCGGTGGGGGATAAAGTAACTTGCAAGGTAATTCTTAGTACCAGAGGTTTTTTGTCTAACTAAACATATGTAGTACCATGGAATATTTTTCCATCTCTGTTTTCTATGCGTGCAGGTTGACTATGAGAGACGTAAACTTATCGCTCCTAATCATACTTGCACACATATGCTTAATTTTGCCCTGAAGGTATCTTTCTGCTATTATTTATGATACCTTACCTGTATTTTGTTATTGTATCTCAAAACATATACGCCCCATGAATCCAGGAAGTGCTCGGGGATCACATTGATCAGAAGGGCTCAATAGTTCTTCCTGAAAAACTACGATTTGATTTCTCCCATGGTACATTCTTCAGTGAGGCAATTTTATTTTGGCGTTGATGATCATTTTGAGTGTCTAATGGGTTTCTGCATTTTTGAGTAGGTAGGCCTGTTGATCCTGAAGATTGAGAAAGATTGAATCCATAGTGAATACACAAATCAAGGATGAATTAGAAGTATATTCAAAGGAATCTGTTCTCTCTGAAGCCAAGCGCATCAAAGGTCTAAGAGCAGTGTTTGGAGAAGTAAGCTATCCATTTGTTAGTTTTCTGTGACTTTTTAGTTTTGTTTTGTTCAGATTGTGAAAGCTTGTTGTCTTTTCCTTTTAGGTCTACCCTGATCCTGTCAGAGTGGTGGCAATTGGGAGACGGGTCGAGGACCTCTTGGCTGACCCTGAAAACGATGAATGGTCATCACTTTCATCCGAGTTTTGTGGAGGTTGGTTTCCACTAGCATTGTTTACTGAGGGACCAAGAGATCCTTGTTTTTCTGAAAAGAAAATTGAATATTGGGTGATTTTGAAATTTGCAGGAACCCACATAACAAACACACGCGAAGCGAAAGCGTTTGCTCTTTTGTCAGAGGAAGGAATTCAGAAAGGTATTCGTAGGATAATTGCTGTGACTACTGATTGTGCATTTGATGCTCTGAATACGGCGTCTTTGCTTGAAAAAGAAGTAGACGATGCGTCCAAGGCGGTTGGAAGTGCACTTGAAAAGGTTCTCTTTCTCATCCCTTTACAAACCAAGACCATGTGCTAGCTCCTATTAATGTGAAACACTGATTGTGTTAGTTTCTTTTGCACATTCGCAGAAAGTTAATGCTTTGAAAAGACGAGTAGATGAAGTAAATATCCCAGCAGCCAAAAGGGCGGATATCAAAGCCAAGATTGCTCATCTTCAGGTAATATTGCCATCTATTTTGTTTAGATTATGGTCGAGAGAAAATTAAAGTGGATGTTTCTTATTCTTACCGTACAGAATGAAGTGAGAAAAGCTCAAAAGAGAATAGCAGCGGAAAACCTGAAGAAATCTGTAGAAGTAGCAACAGAGGCAGCTGAGTCTGCAGCATCAGATGGGAAGACCTTCTGCATTGTCCAGCTTGATGTGGGACTTGATGCAGCTGCAGTTCGAGAGGCCGTTTCAAAAGTCATGCAAAAGAAGGTATCCGTGTAATTCGTAGAGCATTATTGTTCCTAGAAGTAATGAAGTTTAACGTAAGGAGTTGTTGGTGAATCTTCAGGGAATGTCTGTGATGGTGTTTAGCACAGATGAAAGCACAAATAAGGCGGTTGTGTGTGCTGGAGTTCCCGACAAATCTGTTCAGTTCAAGCAATTAGACGTCACTGAATGGCTGACAACTGCGCTGGGTCCCATAAAAGGGAAATGCGGCAAAGGGAAAAGTGGTATCGCGTCTGGACAGGTACGAGTTCTTTTCCTGTCTCCAATAGAGTTTACCTCCACAAATAGATCTCAATCTTCAATATATATGATGTTTTGGTACCAGGGAACGGATGCTTCTCAGGTGAGTACGGCTTTGGACCTGGCTGCATCATTTGCGTCGATGAAGCTAAACTGATTTGGTCGGGAGATTACATAATCTATCCTTTGATATCACTGTATACCGTCGTTGTTACACATCTTTTTGAGAATCTATTAACCGTCTCATTACTTATGTTTGGAATGGTATTACTCTTCAAACGAGTTAGCTATTGATGTTATGTTAGTATTACCTTTAACCTGTGTATTACCGCTTGGAATTCAACTTTGCTGAATTACTGATATTGGTTTCTTATTTGTTTATTTATTTTGGCTAAAGTGGGCAAACGGCTGATCTTTGTTTCTTTACTAAGTGGGATCAATGGCTGCTTTAGCAAACGAGCATGAGCAACTAAACTTAGGCTGTTAATTCACTGATGGTTACTTTGATGATTTCAGTGACATATTTAATCCGAGCGAGCCACCTGGTTGCGACTTTCCAGATGCAGATGCTGAGTTCGACTCTATTTTCTTTTCGGCCAGTTAAAACCCCGCTCAATACATTCTCATTTAAAGTTTTGCAGCTTAAGCTAAGAGTTTCTTTGAAATACATGCGTGTTCAATTCGGTGAAACCGAACATAAATATCGAGGCCAAACAGAAAATTTGGTTTAGTTTTGGTTTATAGTAGTATCTATACTATTTTTATGAAGCTTATGTGTCGACTTCTCTATTATTTTATAATTATTCAATAGTTAATAAATATTTTATTATATATTTTTATAATAAATATACAATATTTCATCTATACATATTTGATGTTATCTATTTTAATAAATAAAATTATAATATATATATATATATATATATATATATATTATAAGAAATAGCTTTAAGAAAAATATGATAATTATAATTTTACACAAATATTATTTCATATTATATTATTAATATTATATGAAAAATTCTTTTCTAATATATCATGAAAGGATTATATCTATATTAAAAGGTTAGATATTTGAGATTTTGTTTATATAAACTTATCGATAATATATACAATATATAATTTTGATTTATTAGTGTTTGTTATTTTTTAAAAAAATATTTTTTCTAACAATTATAAAGTTTACTAATATGTGTTACCATAAATTCAGGTTTATATGAACACAATATTTGATTCAGTAATAATTATATATATTTTGATGAAATTTTTTGTCATATATAAATACTTTGAAATTTTATTTAAACTTTTTGATAACATTTGAATTAATAATTAAGATCGAAACTAATGAATATTCGTAAAACGGTTATGCTTTCATGTGCGGACAAAATACCTATTAAACTGTATAGATTTAAATTTATATGTCTTGATATGGTTCAGTACTAAATCGATCAAATTGAACAATGCAGATTTAACCTAAGATAACATATAATTGTTTATACCATACTAGTGCCTACATGTCTACGCGTTTTTTATCTTAATAATCAATACAATATATATAGTATATTTTTACCATAAAAAAACTAGTTTAATTAAAAAACTCTTAATGCAATCGATTATGTTGAGTGCCTTAGGCGTTTGGATACCCATTTGAGTTCGGACCAAGTATTTAGGTTTTTGGATATTTTTTTTATCAAAATTTTGTATTAATCATTTTCTCTATCAAAAATTCATAGAAACTTCATAAATTCATAAAAATGCAAAATAAAGAAAATTTAAAATTTGGATTACAAAGTAGAAAATTATGAAACTATTAAATCAAATTAGATTACATATCGATTCGATAAGTTAGTTTCGGGTTAAGTGATATTTTTTTAAAATGTGGATGGATATTTTTAAAAATCTAAATCAAATTATTGGTCATTTTCGGATTAACCGTTTAACGCGGATTCGGCTCAAATTTAAAAGCACTAACCTAAATGATAAAAATTTAAAATACATAAATTCTTTCAAATTAACAAAATATTTATCATGTTATTAGTGAAATTTTTCCTCTTAAAACATTCTATTCTATGATTGCAATGCGCATATCAAAATCTAATTACCGTTATATAACCGTTCACGTTTTTAACACAATCGTGAGAACTTTTATAGGGGACAATTGGATTTGTTTTACCTACATGAAATCTCAAGACCAGTTGGGTAGTTGACCCATTATAAACCCTAAATATTTTGGCCCGACCCATTATATATTTTGTCTGCATCATTTTATTTTTGTCTAAACCCAATTTGAATTATTATATATAAACTTATGTGGTAAAATATAAAAGAAAAACACAAATATAATTATTAAAAAAAATAATATAAAATTAAATTCCACAAAAAAATTAAACATAAAATATATTCGTCTTTTGGAAGGACGAATCAACATCTAAGTAAACATGTTATGTGAACATTTTCCATAGTTTTCATTTAAAATAAAATTTAAATGAATAAAAACATGAGAAATCAAATAAAAACTTTTCCTATTTTGAAGGCCATTAAGACCCCATGTGCATCTGATCCCAATACTCTTCACGAACTCTGCCAGATAAGCATCGATCGTGAGCAAATAAATATCATTTTTTAAGACTGAAAATAAGATTATATTAGATCGGAATTACAGTTTTTTCCGGCGAATACCATCTCGGAAATACAAAGTCCGGCAGACAACAAAACAGTCTCCGGAAAAGATAGCCCACAAGCGGGAGATAACATGAAATAAAAAACAAACATACAGATGAAATAAACATTCGTAACTAGACTAAACCTTAAATACATATCAAATTTAATTCCAGAATCTCAAGAAACAAACATGCAAGAGACATAAACAGCAGGGAGTCTTCTTTGAACAAAGACAAATCTATTAGAGCACCAATTCTTCAATTTGCGAATCCTCCTATAGTGAATAGCACATGCAATTAGAGAACACTGCTTCAAATTACCAGCAAGCCAACCACTTTAATGTTCTTGAGATTTAAGCCAGAGATGGCGATGTCGGAATGACTTGAAAGCCTGAAAGAAGCAAGACAAACGGGGAGATCTTGATCAGACCTTATAGTTGATGACAAGGAGCGAAACAGAACACCACCAGGTTCATTCATTCTCAAACGAGAAGGAAGGAGATCGAGGACCAGGGGTGAACCAAAGAGACTCAGAAACGGCATGCAAATGTTTCAATCGATCACTGAAATTAGGATAAAAGCAGATCTGGATAAAAAGAGATGAAGAGCAAGATTGTCTAGCTAATGCATGTTGATATTAACAAAAGATTTAGCCCGACTCCGGCTCTGAGTGAGCAGACGGAGTCGGAGAAGCGAGCAGATAGGAAAGTGTATTCTAGAGAGAAGGTGGAGCAGAAAGGTTAGAGAGATATGATGATTAGTTTATGTGTCTTTTTCTTTTCGTTTGTTTCTTTTTTCTAAAATAAATATCATTATTATGTGTGAAATTAAACAATTCTTAAAAGTTTGTTAGAAAAGAGATATGATACGAGAAATATCAAACCATATCATTCAAAAAGCTTTTATCACAAACTTTTCCTAATTTTGAAGGCCATTATTTCTTTTCTATTTTTTTAAATTATTTATATTTATATATTTAGAGAGTTAATATATATAATTGCCATTTATCTTTTTAGTGAAAACCTCTTTTGATATTTTTTTTCTTTCTGTATTTTATTTGTTGTAAGATACTTTGGATTTATTTTTAGATGATTTCTCATAAGATATTTATTATATTAAAATATAATATTTTTATCTCGACAGATTTTTAAACTATCAAATAAAGTTACAAAGGTTCAATAAAAATTAATCTCGCTAATAATATAAGCTCAATAATAAATGAATACTATCCAATAAAAATTAAGTTTAAACTTATAATTGATTGTTTAGATTATTGTTAAACTGTTTTGGATTTTCTCAATTCTAATAAAGTGATAATATTTATATATCAAAATATCTTTTTTAAAGCATACATCTATATACTCAGCTATCTATTTATATTAATATCTTATATAATTATCAAATTTTATAACAAAGAAATCAAATTTCTTAAGCCATATCAAATATATATATGTGTGTTTAAATATCCTAATTTGTCCATTTTAATAAAATATTAATATCTATGTACCAAGAAATAGGTATGCTTGTTCGGGTACTTGTTCGGATTTCGGATCGATCAAGGATATTGGATTTTTGGGTATTTCAATATATGAGTCTAAATTCTGTTCAAATATTTTTACATATCGAATCCGTTTTAGATCTTTTTAGTTTGGGTACGATTATTTTGGATCAAGTTCAGATATTTTAGATTTTGAAAAAAAAAATCATTTTTTTTTACTCAAATTTCTTATATTTAAACATTTACAATTAGCTAACTGATTTTTAAAATTTTAATAGGTTGAATGATTAAAAAGTTTGGAAACAAAAATTTTGGAAAGAAAACACTAATTTAGTTGTTGTTTTGAGAATTTGAATGCAATTTTTGTTAAAGCATTAAAGAAGAAGTTTGGCATGCATTTTAAGAGAATAGCATATTACTTTGTCTCAACTATACATATCTCCTATATATTACTAGAGGTGGAGCCCCGCGCAAACGCGGGGTCGTTGACGTTTGTGTTGCTCTATTTCAGTATGTTCATACGATGATTTGTTTGTGATTTTTGTGTGTTTACTGTGGTTATTAATTTTCAAAGATATGTATTGTAATAGGGTTGAGGGGTAGTGATAAACTCTGATACATATTTTCTGCCGTTGGTGTAGCGTATGCTTTGCTAGAAAACCACATTGTACTGTTTGGATCTTCGTTGGGGATTAAGCCAATTCAAAAAAGAATCCTTCCGTCTTTTGTGGAGCTGAGAAAAGATTTTCTAAATTTTCATGAGGTGCATGTGTTTCATTGTGTTATTTTGGTTGATATATTAAGTTCGGGTGTAGCTGTATTGGTGAGAATTGGTTATTTTTAGCTTGTTTCTTCTAGCTGTAAACAGTCGTTTGCAACATCTTTGTTTTTCTCTTGAGTAGCAAATTTTGTTTAATATTTTTTATATTGTTTTTTTAACCATTCTTTGAATTGGATTTTTAGGACCACCAAAAACCTATAATGAAGATGATATCGGGTTCCTTGATAAACTTAAATGGTTAGCAATCGTTCTATTGCAAGCTCATTCACTGTTTGCATGTTTGTTCAATGTATCTCGTAAATCATGTATATACCACGACCTTTATAATTTTGAAAATCATTGATGTGTTGATATTTATAAGCACTTTACAATTTAAGAGTTAAAAAAATGTCGATTATCAGTCTGCATTTTGATTTTTCGAATAAGAAATAAGAGAGACAATTAACACATGACGATTAAAAAACACTTGTGTAGTTGTTAATTTTACGATGGAGTAAACCTTGGTAGTAATGTTGTTGTTAAACTTGTGTGGATAAATATTAAAGTTTTAATAGATTCTCATATATATTTTTTAGGAAAGTTGCTAATATAGCTCAGGAGATGTATGTTAGAGGATTGTATTTAATCAAATGCCTACAAATATTAGAATCTTAAATTGTATAAAACGGTACAATAATAATATTACATATGTGTGTAAATAAGTTATTTTGAGTTAAACTCAAACAAATGTATATAAATCAGTTATATGTATATAAATCAATTAAAATAGTTTGTTTACTTTTTGGTTTGATTTAGTTTTAAATCATTTTTGATAAAGTAAGTAGTCTAAATAGGTGGTGATCATTTTAGTTAACATGTTACTTTTTAATGTATAAGGTGATTGTGGTTTTAAAATTGGTTGAGTTGTAAACAATGTCTGTTTCAGTATTGTAAGCCCATTAATTAGTGAGGTTTTAAAATGGATTATTGTTAGCCTATTAATTAGTAGCCCTAAATATTCTGGTGTAAATGACAGCTTTTCATTTGCTTTGTGTAAAATAGAGGCGACATTTTTTAAAGAATACGACATGAATAATGCTTTAAGGACCATAGATAGCTACAGTTTGTACATAACACAATAATATATACATATAATAATAAAACACTTTATTAAATATAACGCAATAATATATACATACCTAGAAAAATAGTCAAAGTGGAATTTTTTAACAAAAATAAAAAATGAATTTCTATGAGCTCCTTTCAGGTCAATGCGAACTCTCTTGATCCGTACAAAAAGTTGTGTTTTTTTTTCATTGGCTTTTCATGTAGTTATCAGCTGTGTAAACGATTTTGTTCGTCTCCTCCTTCAAACTATTAGTGTGTTCTAATTCAAATTTGAAGTATGAGAAATTAGTGAATCCCTCCATGGCGTACATGTCTTAGCGGACAACTTCAAAAAGTATAACAATGAACAAAAAGAAGTTATACTAATCAAGTTTTCAGTAGGACTATGGAAATCTATCAATTTAAAGAGTTTCAATGATATGTGACTGAATATAGCAGTTTAGAGTGTAATGGTTTATCATCGGATGTGAGAGTTAAGCGACAAAGTGGGAGAATCATAGGCCATATTCAGAGACTGTGCAAAAGAATAGATGATTATGAAGTTTTTTTGGGTATGTCTGACGCATCAGCATTACCTTTTAAATGTTATGTAGAAACTAAGTGTCATAGGCCGCAAGTTAAGTTAAAAGGACTCAACAATCATTAATTCATTACATAATCACCTTCGAAAACTCACTACCGAGGACCGTAAAATCATCGGGAAGACGTAATTCAGACACCAACGATGATGATTTATACTGACTCAATCCAAAAATCGAAATTCTTAAAAACTTATTTTTTCACTCATTTCATCCTATAATCGAGTAGTATATGAAAATGGAAAAAATGAAAAAACTGATGTATAACTCTTGAAAAATTATGAGCTCTCGGAGTCAATATTGCAGAAAGTCTAAAAGTATAAAGAGAAAGACGGCTTGTAAAAATCATAATTGTCTTTTATTAAATTTAATCATAAAAAAATGCAAAAGCACATGTTTTCGATTCGATCCCGGGTTGTGAACATCTTTAATGATACATAAACCACTGCACTAAGTGATATTTTGTGATATTCATATAAATGCATATTCTCTTAAAACAAAAATATAAAGATGGGTCCCACAAACATTTAATAAAATCTGATGTGGAGATATTAAGAAGAGAGTAAAGTGCCTCATTATATATATGATTTACAAAGTGATTTGTACATGTATCATCGCTACATTCATTCTTAACAAAAAAATGATGACATTGCTGAAAAAAAATATAACATGACATCAATATATTTGTGACATGTAAAATTTTCTATATTGAGATTTATGTTTTTGTAAAATATCTTTAATATGATAATAACTATTTTCTGTAAACAAATTTATATTTTTGGAAATGTTTCATAATATAGTAATAAATCATAAATTTTATATCAAAAAAAAATTCTCTATAATTATTCTCAGTAAAAAGATGATAACATGACACTAAAAAAGTTGACATTTCTATTAAAATTGGTGACAAGACTTCCGGAAAAATATGAAATGGATAATTCCATTTAATGTTGATTTCTATTTTTGGTGAAAAAATTAAAATATGGTAATAACTCATATATTATATTTAGTATCGATATTTATTTTTGGTACACTTTTTAAAATATGGTAATATATCATATATCATCTATAAAATAAATATATTCATATATAACATTACAAATTTCGAAAATACTATTTTATTTTTTATAATTATACATTTTAATATTACTAAAGTTTTCAAAAATTGCTACAACTTTTAAAATTTAGATTTCTAATCATAAAATAATTTTTTTCATATATATCTATAAATTTTATAAATATTGTTTAGTTTAAGTTTTTGATAATTATACAATTTTATATCATTTTGTTAGTTTTATACAAATTGATTTAATATATTTAACAATATAAATAGATAGAAAATACCATCTAAGGTTATAACTGAAATATATACATATATATTCTTCCATATATTTTTAGATAAAAAAATCATTTTATTTTAGTTTAATATTTAACTAAATCAAATATATATTTAAATATTAATAAAAATATTTAATATTTAATAAAAAATTTAATATAAACTAGATTTTGAAAAATTTCTTACTGCACATGGTGCAGAAAAACACCTAGTATATATACATATATATATATATATATATATATATATATATATATATATATATATATATATATATATATATATATATATATTTGTGTGTGTGTATAATTTTTTGCCATGTACAACATTAATAAATAAAATTTGAATAAAATGAGAGAAGTAAATAAGAAATATAGATGTAATCATACACATGTTTAGTTTTCTTCTGATATTCATTCGGGTTTGGATATTATCCGTTTGGATTTAGATATCCAGTGTCTCCTAACTCAACATTTGGTCGTATATTTTGCTATTTAAACATAAAAATATTAGAGTATACTTATTTTCATCAAATAGGTTGTTTCAAACGTTTACATGTGTTTGTTTCTTCTTCTTTATTTTTTATTTGGTGGATTTGTACTTCATTATTGAATAAATAATTAAAAATAGAGCTTGATTAAATATTAAAATATTATCATTCGCAAAGATAACGTAATATTTTAAAAAATAAGAAAGTTAAAAAAACTAAACTTATAGCTTCAAATATTAATATTATAAAGAATTTAATTAAATATTTAGTTTTATATTTATGTTTATTTTTAAATCATTATTTAATTTAATCATATATTTATGTTTATTTATTTTATATCATTATTTAATTTTGGTCTAGAAAAGATGAAAGAGTATTGTGTTCAAATTCTGTTTTGTATTCTTTTAAAAAACTTGAACCTGACAAATTCTTTGTTAAAAAATATCTTCTCAGTGATAAAAACAGCAAATCTAACTTGGTTTTGAATCTTTATCGGTTTCTGGGACACAGTAAAAGCTTTGAAACTCATGAAACAAATTTAGAAAATGTTTTGAGTCAAAAGAAATTCTGTTTTAGAAAACTTTTTGATTCACCAGCTAAAATTATTAAAAACCTACAAATTAATATTATTAAATTAATTGGAAAATCTGCAAAACAAATCTTATGTTTCACCGGCTCATCAAATATAACTCTGACAAAATTTACATAAATTATAAAAATACAGTTGTAACATAAGAGAGTGTACATAATAATACATCAAAACCAAAACACTAATTCATATTAGTTGTACTTAAGCAAAAAAAAAAAAACACCTCTACTTCGACTAATACACATATCAGACAGTGTTAATAACCGATCCAGATCTGAGATCTAGATCACTGTCTTAAAAAAATCTTTTTTTAGAAAAAATATTTAATTTCAAAAACAAATCCGATCCAGATTTACGATCTACTATAATAACTTTAACTAGATTCTGATCCGCACTTTCAAACCGCGGATTTAGTTCCTTTATCAAAATTATATTTATCAACTGATTAATGGTGTTTTAAGATTTGTATTTTTTTCAGGTTTATCAGTTGTGAGGGTTTAAATGAGATTTTGTTGGATTGCATTGGTGTTATTATATATAAATAGGCGAATTATATTCCTTCCAAAATTCTTGTTACAAATAATAGGAACAAATGTATACTTTAAATGAAAATATGATAGGCTCGATTTATAGCTATGTTATTATTCGTAAATGTTTACTAAACGTAAAACATAAAACCCATGTCTGCAAATAAAAGCAAAAAATATGCAAAACTTAAAAAAAATATAGATGAAAACATAAATCAAAGATTATCGAAAACCTCTCTGTAGACAACATTCTTTGTCTGGTGTTGCCTTCGCTATCGACAATCAGAATCTTCAAACCTTTTTTGGAAGTCACTCTGGAAACAGCCAGATAAAGTTATCCATGTGAAAACACAGGTCTAGGTAGAAAAATACCAACTTTAGACAATGTTTGTCCCTGACTTTTGTTGATAATAATAGCGAAAGCCAAATTTTTCTCCTCCTCATTTTGAATGGCAATTTTTTGTCTGAAGGGGTAATTGAAAGCTTGTGAATCAACACAGTACGACCAACCTTTTCCCCTGTAATAACCTTTGCCTTATCATTAAGTCATACAGTTCTGTAATCTGAAGCCTAGTTCCGTTCATCAATCCTCCAACAGGATCTATGTTTCTTAGCAACATGACTGGACAACCCACTTTCAGACGCAGACTATGATTTGAAAGTCCTAACGCTATAATTCAGTTTAGAAAATCTGGAGTGAGAGCCTGGTCGTTCTTTGAAAACCTATCAGAAGCGTCGATTGAATCAGAGCTTAAGTAAATTATTTCCTCTCCTGCATTTGAGAACCTAAAACGTTAGTGAAAAAAATGAAACGAATATAACCTAAAAAATCTACTATGTAGTGAAAATTAAGACACGCTTTCCTTACCATCAAGCTTGTCCAGCATGTGTTGATTGATCATGTTCACATCCTCGTTAGTAGGACATAATATAGCTCTCTCTTAAAAAAATTTAGGTTCCTTCTCGTGTATAAAAGTGGAATCTCCATAGACTGCTTTGCTTATAGCTTCTATTGGGTCATCAATATCGAGAATCAGAAACTCTTCAGGAATATCAATAAGTGCTTCCCCATCATTTCCGTCACCAATCTTTCCATCTTCAATGTTTAATATCCATTGTGAGAACTCCTTCAAATCTTTAGCATCTCCAGGAGATAAATTATTTGACTCAAGCCGCATATTCTTGGTTACGTGCAACACCTTTACATGCTTCCATATATAAGATGCATTTAGAGCAGCCATAACAATCTCAGTCCTTCCAGCTCCATTAATGACAGGCAATACCTGTCTAAAATCCCCACCAAAAACAATAACTTTCCCACCAAAAGGTTTATTTTCAAGATCTCGACAAATGTCCAACATACTCCTATCCAATGATTCGAAACAATGCTTGTGCATCATTGGAACTTCGTCCCAAATTATAAGTGAGGCTGCTTTCACCAGATCCGCTTGATCAGTTCCTCGTATAAGTGAGCAAGTCAAAAACTCATCTGGATTGATAGGAATTGCAAACCGAGAATGTGCAGTCCTACCTCCCTGAAGCAAAAGAGATGCTATCCCGCTCGAAGCAACATTCAGACATATTTCACCCTTGATACGTACTGCAGCAGAAAGACATCTCCACAAGAAAGTTTTCCCTGTACCACCAAAACTATTTACAATGAATACACCTCCTCGTTATGTGAAAACAACATCAGTAATCTCATCGAAAATTTTCCTTTGCTCCTCTGTTAGTCTTGGTATGTCATGTTCAATGACAGATTTTAACTCTTCCCGGTCATAACTAAGCTCGTCCATGATCAATACATTGTTATAAAAAACGTCTGGTATCGGCTGAGGCATAGATTTCCAGTTCTCCAAAGAAGAATCGTTACTCTTTAAAAGCTTCTCAATCTCTATAAGGGCATATTGTTTTTTTTTCGTCACTCAAACAAAGATTTGAATATAGAAACTTGGATCAGTGTAAATATAATAACGTCAAAATAAAAATTTTGTAAACAAATCAAAAGTTTCTATAATGTACATGGTCTACGCAATAGCATTCTTCTCATATATTCAACGTCTTCGGAAAGGAATTCTCAAGTCTGTTCCCAAACGACTTCTGGCTTTGACAAAGTATTAGACATGAGCATAATCATAAAAGCCTGACGCATATAACATCCCGTCTCGGTAAAACTTGCTCGCAATAGGTCATCAATGTATTCTTGATCATCATCTAATAGCCCCATAGCAAAACATGTTTCCTTGTATGTCTCAAAAAGAACGTTATGATACATTCTAGTATCATCATCACATGTTGATATGAGCTCGAAATCGCATAGACAATTCCCGGTTGTATGGTATCACTCGAGTGTTGTCACACTTGAATTCATTCTTCTCAACAAATCTCCCATCTTCTCGTCTTCTATAAACCGGAAACCCGTCTTTGTTAACAGTAGTTTTATCAGCAAAATTTTTAAGATACATCTTCAAACATACACCGTTTTCCATGCATGGTGAGTTCCAATTAGCAGCTCCACAAGGACCATGAATCATCATATCTTTGACAATATCATAAAGTTCTGGGTCATTCTCTTTGTCTGGAATTTCCGCCGATATTACCTTGTCAATTTCATCAGTGGTTGTCCATTTTGAATCAGGATGCATAAATAAGAGAATATGTGCATGAGGTAGACCACGTTTTTGCCACTCAACAGTGTGCATTGCTGAAAAACAGTAAAAAAGTTAGTTACAGTTAGTATCTGTTAAAAACCCAGGTTATAAATTTATAAAACAGAATTAAAACTCACAAGCAACTGTCTTACCAAGAAGTTGTTTATCTGTTAGATGAAACATGAGGGAATCGAGCTTGATTTTGAAAATCCTTCCAATGATATGAGGTTTATCATCAGCAATAAGACCGCGTTTCTCTAAAAACCTAGTGATTTCAGGCCACTTAGGATTGCAAGTGAATGTTACAAACAGATCGGGTAACCCAAAATATTTGCATATAGCCATTGCATCTAAGTAGCAGTTCTTCATATATCTAGTACCTCCAGTGAATGAGGCTGGTAGCAAAAAATGACTCCTTTGGTCCTTCATATCTGTTTTACCACTGTTTTCTGATTGAGCTATAGAGTCATAGCTATCTGATCTGAGGTTTTTTTGGTTCATCCGTAGATAAGAGAGCATGTTAGACTCTATGGATGTATAGGAATCGACCAAAAACTGCTGAAACAATCGTTTAGAATTCAGTAGTGTGTGACATTCATTATCTCTTTCATGTAGACGAAATGCATACCACTGCCTCATACTGATACCCTGCCTCTTAAGTTTAGCTGTAGCCGCTGTTTCTCGTTTCTTAATCCCAAGTCGGAAGCCATCTTCCCCGTAACAGAATATTAGAGGATATTGAAGTGCCATATAGGAAGGGTGAATCTCACTAATCCTCTTTAGAAAACCGGTTTCTTCTCTTGCAAGACAATATCTCTTTTATCCATGTCCAAATTGAAATCACCGGGAATTAACGCCGCAACCTCAGAAGCTGTCGGAGTGTCATATGTCCTTCCATCTTTTTCACGACTGCTAACAATGCGCATATGGAATGATTCTTCTGTATTAGTGTTAAATCTATCCTTAGCAGATCTAAACTGATGAACGTAGGGGTCCACTTCGTTTAGCATTTTCAGCAAAATTTCAATAACTTCCTCTCTAATTTTCACCTTTTGAGACGATTCTCTTGTCTTCCTGTACTTTTTGGAACACATAAAATATGAACAATAGTCAGTATTATAATGATCCAAGCAAATAAGAATTTAAATAAGTAAGACATGGAAAAAACAATACTCAATTATGGAAGCACGATTGGCAATTTCATTTTCTGTGTCTACAATATATAGTTGTCCAAACTTAGCAGGGTCTTCTGGAGGAGGCTTCAAACTTCCCATTAAATGATAGTTCTCCCCTTGAAGTACAAATATTTTTAAAGGACCACATCTTTTTGGAACAGACCGATCACATTTACCACCAAGGGATGTAAAAGAGAAAACCATATTTAACTGACGGATATTCTCTCGAAAGTATTTGCTTTTTGCATCATTTCCATAAAGTAATTGTTTCAATGAAGTTGGTGACTCTTTTAACAGAGGAAGTTGGACTTGTCCTTGACCACAACAAAGAGAAAACTTTGGTTTACGGGTAGCTTTTTTGTTGTTTAACCTTTCACCGTACCACATTATAGCTCCACAATCTGGACATTTGTGAATAGGATCACCATCATCAATGTAACCTGTGTTAATTACAAAATTAATAGCTGCAACCACAAAACACCACTCTTGAGGAAAATGTTAGTTAACTTTAAAGATTTAATACCCCATTGTTTGCGAATTGTCACTTTTCTAATATGAGTACTGGAGATTATGTTGGATCAGATGAGTCACTTTCTTCGCTATTGCAGTCGTAATCTTGGTCTTTGTATAATTTCGATTCTTCTGCACATTTTCAAAAAAAGAAAAACCCGCCAAATTGCAGTCAGAAATTGAAAGTACATACAAAGGTTCGGCAAATTAAACGATAACAAATGTTTTAAACCTTCGTAAAAGCAATGGTATCCTTGATCGTCTTCATCTTCACTGGACGAATCATCTAGACAACCATCAAATTGTTGTTCCAATGTTTTCCTACAACTCTTGGTTTTAGGATTCCTCTTTAACTTGTTATCTCCAACAGCAACCTTTCTTTTCTCTTTGTCTAAAAAACACAAACGTGAAAAGTCTCACTGTCAAAATACCGCCAAAGGAGTTGTTCTATCTGATATTACAAAAATCATCAAATCTATATTTAAATATTTACACCTTTGCTAGATATTTTTGAAATACATGAACTACTTGTAGAAGTTGATTGATGCTTCGGCAGACAGGTGCTGACGGTTGGACTTATATTAGTAATATCAGATAGAACAACTCCTTTTGCGGAATTTTCCATTCCAGAATAAGAAGAAGGTGTACTGTCAGAGTCTTTCCTGATTGTAGATCTCTTTCTCTTAAGATTGGGGTTAGAGATGCTGTCACATCCTCCAATATTATTGCTGACTGTACTTTGATTGCTTTCTGGAGCTAATTTCATAAACATAACCTGTGGTCAAAGTCTATAAAATAACAAACACTAAGAAAATTTGTTTGGACAAAATATTTATTGTCATATATTTAAGGATGCAACTATGTTTTATACTTACTCAAGAATTTATCAGAGTTGCTCTTAAATCATTTTGGTATACCATTCTCATGACTTCCATTATAATTATCTGAAATGGAAAACATAAATGAAAAAAATGAAAATAAATTTTATTCTTAAAAGAATACACTGATAGTAATTCAAAAAATACCAATAGGCGACGATTTGTTATAATGGGGATGAATGTTGGAGATGTCAGCTAGAATCCTAGGAGAAACTTTGCTCAAGGGCACAAAAGTTGAAGTCTTATTCGTGTTTGAACTACATGTCTGTGTATTCGCGGATTCTTTTGCCTTGGCTATATTCTCTCTTTTTCTCTTTTGGGCTGATACGATATTTTGTGGTCCTAAAGGGACGTCTTTGTTGGTTTTCTTCATTGAAATTCTGCAACAATAGAAATTACGTAAATTGTGTATTCCTGGGTAGGTAATAAAACTGATTATCCATATAGGTTAACAAAGACGACCTAAAAATCGGGTTTCAATATCTCGAAAGATATTATTTAACATAATATACGTTATAAAATGTCAACAAAATTTAGAAGGATCTCTGATCAGAAATATTTACAAAACTGAAGACGACCTAAAAATCGGGGATGAGTTGCTCGAATGAAATTATTATTTAACATAGTATAAGTCCAAAAATGTTAACAAAATCTATCAGGATCTCTGATAAGAAATATTTACAAAACTGATTATGAATATGTTTTTAATTTTTACACGTTCCACAAACATATTTTATATTTCATACATGAAATAATTAAGATTAAGATTTTTTGTTATTCCAATTAAATTCTTATTCTTTTTTATGATTATGATGTTATAATATTATAGTATAAAATTTTGTTTAGCAAAGTATACTATTGTAGTATACTATTTCGATTAACCAAGAGTGTTACATATTAGTCATTCTGGTATGATATTCGGTTTGAATGTAGTTGTACATTTTTTTTTTGGTCAGGAAAAATGGAGTTGTACATCAGTAACCTTGATTAGTATGAAAAGCCAATTTTATTGAAAAAACATAACAATATAAATGAAGCGTAAAAAAACAAAAAGTGAAATTCATAAAAAAAAAGCTAAAAATTCTGAAACCAACATGACAAAAGGAACAAAACAAAACTAATATTCCTTTAGAACTTCAAATGTGATGCTGTTATCACATAACTTCTTTGCTGTATTATTCATGTCATAACTTTCACCATGTCGTTCCTTACGCTTTAATGAAGAAGAACTTGAAACATCTCCAGATTTATACACTGTGTTATGAAAGATTATCTAGAAATTCAAAATAAGTTTGGTATAATAGTAGTTATACATCAAGGTCAAAACAATAATTTTAAATATAAAATTATTAGTTTGTTATGCGTCAGTTACCTTTTCGAAGGTAGTCGGGGAAATCTTAGTGACGATGGTATAATCTATGATGGATATCTTGAAACGATGGGTGGTTTTTCTGTGCATCCCGACGGCTGGAACCACGGAAAAATTCTCCAAGAAGCTCCATTGACCAACATGCAGATTAGTAACACGAGCAAGCAAGAGACTCTTACACGAACAATGTATCTTGCATCCCTGCGATAGTGGGTAACATACATGGATTAATTATTTCTGTATTGTAGTTATATTAATAAAACAAATAGCTTGAACAATATACATATACCATTTTATCTTCGAGAATGTACTCGAATGAGTATCGATTGGTTTTCCATTCCGGTTCTATCCACGCATGAATGACTCTGACTTCAATCTTCCAAGTCCGTTTAACTGGGTTGATATTGTTCAACAAAATAATTTGTTTGTTTGTAACCATAGCCATAGTAGTTGATTATTTACTGTGAGATATGGAGAGAAATCGCTTATATAGGGAGGTGACATATATAGATTACAGATTATAAGGAGTGATTGCGTGCAAACAATTTTTGCGAATATTGTGAAAGTATTTTTTTGGGATGAGTGTAGTTTTGTTTTGTTCCTTTTGTCATGCTGGTTTCATGTAATATTGGCTATATATTCTCAATAAAATTGGTTGAGTTAAACAAAGTAACTTATTTTTTATATATGGATGCTAATTTATTACATATAATGTTTAGTAATATCTATTTATAGAAATCTTATATTTCTATATAGATACTAATAATAAATACGTATTTATCTATAATCATTCATTATAATCAAGTATTATGATAAGTGGATCAAAAAATATATGTCATATGAAAAACCTCTTTCTCGATTTTGCATGCAATTTGAGTGTCTTGGTAACCCTCTTACAATCATTTCATAGAGGTGTTGTCACTTCAAATTATCATGATCACTATATAGAAATAAAAGATATTGTGTAAGTGAATATTCCTAATATTCCAAAAGGATCATATTAACTCAACCCAATTATTATTGGGTTGTATGCTAAATATAATCAAGCATTAATTAGTGATTAGATAATTTATATAGTTAAAAGTGAAACTAAAATTATAGAGGAATAAAAAGGAAACCGAAATTAATTAAACATTAATACAAAAAGTTTTAAATAAAACATAAACCGATCAAGTTTGATTGGAACTTATTTACGAAAATTAAAAAAGTTTTAAAGATAGAGGTGATATCTTGTGTATTTGCATGATTTTTGTCTTTGTTTTAGCTTCTTTTTGACATTTAAAATCCATATAGAATGCATATAGGATACATTTTCATTGCATTTGTCCTTATCAGGTATTGGAGATTCTAGTTGGTGACTTTGAACCATTAGAGATGATTTTGGAGCAAAAAGATGATTCATGTTCGAGAAAGCTCCCCTTGACTAAGTGTTGCAGCGGCCAGACGATCCCAGCGGCCTGTGTGCCTCACCCCCAAGCCGCTGGCGAATGTCCAAAATTGCGGAAGCTTACTCGGCCTCGTGGCGCGGTGTGCGATGCTGCTGCGTTGTAACCATGAAGACGTCAGCGGCTAAGTGTCCCAGCGGCCTTTTGTCCCAGCGGCCTAACGACGCGTCCCCCAGACTGCTGCGTGATGCTCTGAGTTTATTTACTATTTTACCCCTCTACGTTTTGGACTTGAAAAACCTAAGTTTAATTACTTTTTGTAAGCCAAGAAGGCAGATTCTCTTTTATCTTTGGATATGGAGAAAGACACAAAAACTCTTTCAATCATTGATCTTATGTTATTGTGTTCTTGTTGATTATTCTATCTACTCTACATGATTAATCTGAAATCCATCATGGGTTTAAGATGAATCATGGAGATTAGTTAGTAATCACCTTTTGAATTTATGGGTTAGGGAGATTGACGGTGATTAGGCTAGTTCTGGGATGTTTTAAGTGTAGATCATACTTGATCCTTGCATAGTAGAGTGTTCTTAATGCATCTTTTGAGTAGACCACTCAAGGGGTGATCTATAGACATTTCTCACCCGACAGGTGTTTGATGAAATGCATGAGTCAACTCTCCTAGGCTTTTAGCGTACTTTGCCAAAGACATTTGTTGTTAAATATGCTAAGATAACTATTAGACCTCGTGATAACAAATCTCTTTGTATCTTTCTTCTAAACCTAGAATCCTATAACCTTTGATGATAACAGAATTAAGATGAAAAGAATACTTTATTGATAAGTGAAAAATACTAGAACAATGATATGTTGTAAAGCTTACTTTGCCAAAAAGGTATAAATAATGAGTACAATTAGGTTAAAAACTCGTCAGGGGCATTATAGTAATATTGGAACATCTTGGGCTTCAAGTCGATTGAGAATATTCTTCCTTCTTCTGCACGCTCGATATCGATCGATTGTACAATGAGTACATCGATCGATGGAGTATCTCGTCGTCATTTCTTCAAATGCATCATCGATCGATTACACGGAATGTGTATCGATCGATATGTATCTCTAGATATCGACCTTGATGTCTGATCTTTAAGTCATCTCGGGAAAACTCTCCTTTAAGCTCCAAATGGCACCTAAAACGTCATTTTACTCCAAAATGCCCTTGAACCTGAAAACATACCTAAAAGACTCCAAAAACATAGATATATATAGTAAAATCATATAAATACCATGAGTAAAAGTGGGTCAAAATCATGGTATATCAACTCCCCCAGACTTAACCTTTTGCTTGTCCTCAAGCAAACACACAGGTAGTCTTAGAAAGAAGTTTGAAAATAGCAGGGACTCAATTTAAATCTTAACTTTAGAATCATCACCTCTACTTTGTTGCAAGCCACATCTTATGCCTATTAATCACATGAGTACATTATAACATATCCTAGCTTAGCAAACAAATCTCCTAGCCAAACATCTTGACAATCATGTCTGTCTATCCCCTCTACTGATCTCATTTATGCATAAAAATAAAAGTGCAGGCTTTACCTTGGGGATATCGATCAAGAAACACATGGACTCAACTCAAGCAAGTTTCTGAACACACAGGCAATCCTTCTCTGATCCCTTTCTTCCCCCTTTTATCTCTCTTCTCTGGATCCTCATAGTTTCAAATTTTGATGAACACTGATTGCCACAAAGGCCATCTTTGTGTTATCTCATTGACTTAGTAACACATATCTTCGAATAAGCGAATAGTGGGGTCGCAGGAATCAATCATACCCCTCACTTTGATCAATCTTTTAAAGTAGAATAATGGGGTCGCATGAATCACTCATACCCCTCTACTTCTCAAGATATCATATCACATCTTTATACAAATAATTTCTCTCTTTCCTTAGGATGCTGAAGAGAGAGAAGGAAGGGAATCAGAAGCACACAGACTATTGCCTTCCAGACTTGCAGGAGGATTTCGATCCCTTGTATACCAAGCCCCAAGACAAGCAATAGATTGTCAGGTTAGGTTGGAGATCGGCTTTGGTTCTTCCAAACAATCATGAGAAGTCTTGTCATAGGTGACAGTTGATCCACTTTAGCATCTATAGTACTTTTCTGCAATCAATAGATCTAAGAATCGTGCTAAAGAGTGGTTAGATAAATTTTTTTTTTTTGAAAAATATCATAGTCTCTTTCTTGACTCAAAAACCAATTTTGAAAACATTTTGGTGAAATCAAAAAGGTAAGGTAGAATCAGTAATCTCCCCCCCCAGACTTAAATCATACACTGTCCTCAGTGTATAACAGTCGGATTAGGGTATAAATAAATCATAAGTAATGTACTGATATCAAAAATTAGAACGATATACCTGACCGTGGATACGTATCGATCGATAGTGAGTCGTCTATGTCGATTGATGATAATAGGAATATGTCGAGCGATGTCGACAGGATCGTATCGGTCGATAGGAATGGTAATCGTCTATAATCTGAAAAACTTAAAAACAAAAACGAAAAACGAAAAATAAAAACATAAATCAGATTTAACTAAGTAAGAAAATACCTAACAGTGGGTTGCCTCCCACTCAGCGCTTTATTATAGTCTTTTAGCTTGACTATGATAGTATTGAGGCTAGTGAGGTGAGTTCATGAGACTGGCTGAGTAGCAAGCCTCATCTTTGTTCTCTCCTTGTTTCTCTCCAAACCAAGTGGTGAAGAAGCTTCTTGTGGCTTTATCTTCTCTGGTTAGTTTCTCCATTAATTCATTGACCTCGTTGCGCAGACGCTCTAGACCGTCTGCATTGCTCTCAATGTAGAACTGGTGGTTTCTGAATGTTGGATAGGTGTGTTGGGATAAATCACTGAGTTCTTCTTGTATGTCGTTGAGTCTCTCAAATGTTCTCCTTCGTACCATGAGCTTATCGATCGATCTCGGGTAGTCCATATCGATCGACACTGGTGTTGGTCTGTCGGTCGATGTCCTTTCTGGCATATCGGTCGATGCTAATGGTGCTGGTCTATCCGCGAGTTGTCTAAAGATGGTCCTGATTTCCTTCTGAATGTTCTATATTGTGTCCTCCAGGCTTTTGACGTTGCTTTGTACTGGAAACCATAATTCCTCAAAGCTTTGGTAGGACGAATCACCAACTTCTTGGATCATTGTTAAGAGATCTTGAACTGTCTTCTCCATATCAGCTTTGGTGCAGAACTCGGTATAGTGCATATCGGGCGATGGACTGCTTGTCGTATCGGTCGATGTTGTGCGTCTGTAATCCTCGCGGAGTTCTCTCAATGTATCTTCAACCTCTTGTAGGCGAATTCCTATTGGTGGGATCAACTCATCAGTGATTTTCTTTTTGTTGGTGTAGAAAGATTTCATCGTTTGGTGTGTGTGGTGTAGAGCCTTGATGATGTGATCCATGGTATCTGCCATTGTTGATGTGCGCTCCTTGAATGAGGTGAAGTTGTTGTTGAGTTGCTGATATTTGTCTTATAGATCCTTGGTTGTGGTTGTCTCTTCTCTTCTGATGTCGTGATAGATGTTGCTGATAAGATTAGTGATTTCTTCGTTGCTGTAAGTGGTCTGCAAACGTCTATCGTTCAATGCGCGTAGGTCTGCATCGATCGATGGTGTATAATCGATCGATGGATTGTGTCCAGCATCGGTCGATGGCTTCTAGTAGGTTTCCAACTTCAAGCGGAGAGTGGATACTTCTTCTTCTAGGGCGTCCTTCTTCTGTTGTTGAAGGTCATAAGCGCTCTGAATCCAGTTGATTTCAGATTGTAGTTCTGATCGGACCTTCTCGATTTCATGTGGATAGGTAAAGGTTTGCCAGATGTAAGGACTCTTAGCCTCATAGATCATTCTTTGGACTTCAGCTTCTGTGTAGAGCTTTGCTGTAGATTCTGCTTTGTTGAAGTGATCTTCATGTATGGGTAAGCAGAAGCAAGACCAATCAAATAGTGATGCTCTATTAAGTATCTCCTCTATGGCTTCCTTGGAAACATGGATGATGTCTCCGTTGACTCCTCTAGCATACCCAGATTCATCTCTGTAAACTCCAAATTTATCCTTCTTCTCCCAGGAGAAGCGGTGAATGCCGTCTTTGAAAGCTCGTCTGCCCATCTCACGGTGCTTATCGAACGATGGACGGTTGTGTCTATCGATCGATATGTGGTGAAATTTTGTATCCTCCGAGTTGATATGATCAGCTACAGCTCCGTCTTGATTTGATAATGTGGTTGTGCTGATATGCCGATGGTGCTGATGGACAGGGTTGTGAGGTAGTTGTCTGAAGAGGTTTAGTGATCCGTTGGCGATCTGAAGGATGTCTCCTCTGTCCTTCTTGGTGATTGGGATGATTCTCCCATCCATTGCTCGTGCATTGCCTTCTGGATCTCTGAAAATACCAAACTCATCCGGAGTTAGATAACCAAAATCAATATTATTTACTTGTACCTCGGATGGTGTAGCGGTAGTATCGGGCGATGATGTAGCAGGTGCATCGGTCGATGTGAGCTGACGGTTGTCGATCGATTGTTGTTGAAACGTATCGGTCAATGGGACTTCCTCAGGCTGGGTCGAATACTTCAGTGGTATTGCCTCCACTGCAAAACTCTCATTATAGTCGCTTGCCCAACTTCCAATTGAGTAGTCTCCGTCTCTTATATCCATACGTGGTGTGTAAATGGATATAAAGTCGATAGGATCGCTTGATGGTTGATAGGTTCGTTTGAGCGATCTTCTTGGTGGCGTATCGGTCGATGAAGGCTGGCCTTTATCGGTCGATGCGTTGAATCTGAAGGTGTGGGAAGTGTGTCTGTCTTCTTCTTCACGAATGAATAATATGTACTCTGTATCTCGTTCTTCCTCGTAATCTTCATCATATTCCTCTTCTAAAGGTATGTAGTCGTCCGGTTCCGAGCTAGCTGGCTCGAAATTTCTATCACTCCACAATAAGTCTGTCGGTTGATGCCAAGGTTTCAGCGTTGTTCCTCCAAAAGGGCTGTCTATCGATCGATGTGGTGTTGGCTACGTCGGTCGATGAGTTGGCACTGGTATCGGACGATGGGATGTTACTCTCATCGGTCGATGTGACCGGATCGGTTTCGTACTCAGCCATGGAATCGTACTGGGAACAAAAGCATGCTGCTACGACGTCTGTAGTCTCCTTCCTTGGTAACTTGATGACTTGGACCAGATCATAGAGGGTAGTGGAATCTATTAGGGTTAGGCAGAGCTTGTTGAACTTTAGGTCACAAACGACTCCGACGGTGGCTAAGAAAGCTCTTCCAAGCAGTAGGGATGTTTTGAAGTTGAGCTTGATATCCAGGACGTGGAAGTCTATAGGGATGATGGCATCTCCAATTTGTACCTCAAGATTTCGAATTATGCCTCCAGAGTTCTGTTGAGAAAAATCCACAAAGATGAATGTCTCATCAGTAGGCTCTATCTTCAGATGCAGGTGGTCTGCCATAATCTTGGGTATGATGCTGACTCCTGATCTTGTATCACATAGGGCTAGAGGGAATTCAATGCTCCTGATGGAACATGGTACTGTGAACTTTCCTGGATCGCTCCTCTTTGTCAGTGTGGTCCTCTTCTTCAGGCTATCACGAACTTGGTGAAACATCCTCTTGATGTCTTCTTCTGTCTCTTTGGAACTCTCTGAAGAACATCCACAATCTGTGTGAAAAGTAAGCTTCTTCAAAGGGTTTCTCTGCAGGGATCCTTAGAACTCGTTTTCTGAAGTTTTCCATCTCTGCTTCATTAGCTCCTCTTTTAAGGTGCTTGGCAATCTTCTCTTTCCTTTTTCGTAGAACTCTTCCTAGGTTTTCCTTTTCTGGCTCCATGGATTCAATGATGTCCGTGGGTTTATTCAATATGGCCGTAGGAATGGATTTGGAAAGTTTGGACTGCTCTCGGAGTGCATTAAGTCGTGCTACATCGATCTTTGGTAGTTGCACTCGGCGGTGGGGTATAGTATATCGATCGATGGCAACAGCGGTGTGTCGGTCGATACTGGTATCTCCAGATCGGTTGATAGAAAGGTCTCTGCATCGATCGATGGGGTCCGAAGTTCGTTGGACGTCCATACAGGTAGGCGGTTGTGGGTGTTTGGCTGCAAAGGCTTCGTGTGACATGATCTTTATTGAGTTGCACTTGTTGTGATATTTTTGTGTAGGGTCGTTTTAGTACTACGGAACACTGGAAGACTATCAAGATTTATATTTGTATGTATGTTTTGAAAAGAGAAATTGAGGCAAAGAGATGTATTATTGAGTGTTTCTGGGCGTTACAACGTATTGGGTGTATAAACCCTAGTTTTCTAGCCTAACTCTATAATCTCTAAGCCCCAAAGTGTCGATCCCTTATTCTAGGGTTTGGGCTCCCCTTTTATAGTTGATGTAAGTCGGTCGATCTTGGGCGGCTTCTCCAATATTCGGGAATATGTTAGTTTCCCATTGATTTGGGAAACTTCCATATTCATGCGGAAGAATGGTTCCTTGGTCCTCACGGCAAGGGCTGGGCCTTGGTTCCTCGATACAGGGACTGGACCCTGGGTACTTGTCGAATGGAGATCGGGCCCTGGTGCCACTTGGTGAAAATGGATCCTCTAAGTTGAGGAGGGACCCTGGGTCCTTTCCAAACGAGGGCCCGGAAGTCGATGCCCCTTCGGAGGCTGGAGGAAATTCTAGCCTTGGATATTTTTCCCCAACAGTTTGCCCCTTATTCCTTGATTGCTTTGTAGGGATCGAGGGATAATATGTAGCCTCGAGTCTTGATGCCATTTTTTCCAGCAGGAGAAGGGTTTCCTATCATAATCAGATTCTGGAATCCGAGACATAAGAATTCGGCTGGCGCGGTGATCTGACATACTTTTGATTCGAAACTTTCGGAAATCGATCTGAATGGGTCCTGCTGATCTGGATTCTCTTTCCTTTTTGGGAGCTGATATCTCGGGAGATCCGGGGAGCGGGCTGATTTGAATTTTAAATCATGCGTAGGATTTTTTTAATTCGGCGGCTTTCCCGAGGTAGTGTTCAACGGCTCTTTCCTTTTCTTGATAAATATGCGCTCCGGATTTTTGACTGCCTTCATCATTTCTTCTTCCTCTTAGCCTTCTAGGGTTGTGTCCAGATTTTTCTTCTTCTCTTTTATTATAATGGCTGAGACGAGAGATTCGGGGAAGAGGGTAGAATCAAGATCGTCTAGATCTGGCAGCCCTCAAGATCTTCGAGCGTCTACACCGTTCATACCACTCGGATCTCCACTGGTGGGCCCTGCTTTGTTAATCGGGGAAGATGAGGCACGCGACCTTCGGAGAAAGTACGCGCTTCCTTCCTCTGTTATTCTCCGCGTTCCCGAACCTTCAGAACGTGCGTCTGGCGGTATGCCCGAAGAGATCGCTGTTTATGAAGCTTTCTTTGAGTCGGGTTTCAGAGGTGACGTACCGTCGCTGGTTGCGAGTTTATGTGACTATTTCCATATTTCGCCGTCTCAACTTAATCCTTCTGCTTGGCGCATTCTCACGACGATCCAGAATCTGGGCGATGAAGAGAATTTGACTTTGGGGGTTAATGAGGTTCTCTTTGCTTATCACTTAGCTCCAATAAATGGCAACGAGGGACGCTTCCATCTTCGCCCTCGCGCGGGTCTTCCTATAGTTGAGGAGCTGCCAAAGACCGATCGCAAGGGACTAGCCTTTGAAAAAAGGTGGCCCGAGAAGTATATTTTCATGACCCTCCCTGGATCCTACTATCGATGTAATTTTACGGATAAGGACTGCTTCCGTTATCTGTAGTCGAATTATGCTTATTTCTTTTTGGCTATTTTGTAGAGGGGACTCGTCCTGCTCCGGCCGATGGGAAGAATAACGTTCTTCGTGCGAGGCAGATTCCTGTCGAGCGGCGCCTGGTACCTTATCTTCTCAGCCCAGAGGTGTTGCGCCGCAGTAAGCTGTGGGGGTGAGTCCTTCTTTCTATCGTTGGACGGGTCTTTTATTGTTATATTGATCGCGTGAGTTTTGTGATCAGTGAGCGTGATGGAAGAGGATTCAGAGGATCCGGTGGCTTCTTTCAGAAGGGCCACTGATGCGATTTCGGCCAAGAAAGGTCTATCTGTGCAGGAGGTGGCCGGGAAGGCGAGTGCGACTATTGGGGGTAAGCGCAGGATGATAGATGTCGAGGATTCTTCTTCGGGTCAGGACCATGAATCGAGGGAGGATTCAACTCCGGTGAGTCGACAGCCGCCGACGAGCGGACATTCGTACGGAGGGCTAACGTCGGTTTTGAATAACTTGAATGAGAACGTATTTCCCAAGATGCATGTTCTGTTTTCAGACAGAAGTTCTTCAGGGGCAATGCGGCAGATTCAGAGCGGGCTCCTTCAGGTGGATAACAGTTTTCTGCTTCTTATTTCGAATTCTTGGTTCACATCTCCTTTTTAATATAGGTTCTTTCGCAACTACACCATTTGAGCGGCTGGTTGGCAAAAGAGGGCACTAAACGGGACGAGGTGGTAGAAATATCCAAGCGGCTGTCCCGTGAGGAGGATAGGCGAGTTGCTGCGGAATTGGAGCTTCGGGACCTGAAGGACAAGGTTCGCGTCATTGAGGGCTCGGTGGAGACAGCTTCTGTCGAATCCCTTCGGTTCAGTCGAGAGAAGCAAGAGCTAGAAGAGGCCGTCGCAGGACTTCGATCGGAGGTAGAGATTTTGAGGAATGAGAAGATCATGGCCGTGAGTGGGGCAAGGATGGTTGCTCGTTGGGAGGTAATGAGGGAGTGGCTCCGAGGACAGACCTCCCAATGGGATCTGCTCAAGGAGTTTTCTCAGTTTAAGACGGTGATTTTGGCTGAAGCGGCGCTTAAAGGTGTCGAGCCTCCTACGTTTGAAGACGAGCCAGCTATCCCTTCATCTAGACGTGGCAGATCTTAGGGATTTGTAATGATTATCCTTTAGGGCTTGTTGTCGGACGGGGACGTTCTCTCTCTCTTTTAAATTTGTATCCTGGTTTGTTTTGGAATTTGAAGCCTGTTTCTGGCCTGAAAATAAAGCCGTGTTAGATCTCGTAATCCTGTTAAAACCTAAGTTTTCGAGGATGTGAAATCGTTGCAGCGAGCTGGTGGGTTCCGATCTGATTTGAACCCTTAAGTTCTTGTTGCTTCGAACTTGGAGATTTCCAAGGTCTAGGTCCTTCGAGTTTCTTTATTTGGGCCCTGGGGCCTTAGGAACCTTGAGGTTCTTTGGACCCTTAGGTCTTGGGAACCTAGAGGTTCTTCGGGCCCTTAGGCCTTGGGAACCTAGAGGTTCTTTGGACCCTTAGGTCTTTGGAACCTAGAGGTTCTTTGGGCCCTTAGGCCTTGGGAACCTAGAGGTTCTTTGGACCCTTAGGTCTTGGGAACCTTGAGGTTCTTTGGACCCGAAGGTCTTTGGAACCTTGAGGTTTTTTGGACCCGAAGGTCTTTGGAACCTTGAGGTTCTTTGGACCCGAAGGTCTTTGGAACCTTGAGGTTCTTTGGACCCGAAGGTCTTTGGAACCTTGAGGTTCTTTGGACCCGAAGGTCTTGGGAACCTTGAGGTTCTTTGGACCCGAAGGTCTTTGGAACCTAGGGGTTCTTCGGACCCTCAGGTCTTTGGACCCGAAGGTCTTTGGACCCGAAGGTCTTTGGACCCGAAGGTCTTTGGACCCGAAGGTCTTTGGACCCGAAGGTCTTTGGACCCGAAGGTCTTTGGACCCGAAGGTCTTTGGACCCGAAGGTCTTTGGACCCGAAGGTCTTTGGACCCGAAGGTCTTTGGACCCGAAGGTCTTTGGACCCGAAGGTCTTTGGACCCGAAGGTCTTTGGACCCGAAGGTCTTTGGACCCGAAGGTCTTTGGACCCGAAGGTCTTTGGACCCGAAGGTCTTTGGACCCGAAGGTCTTTGGACCCGAAGGTCTTTGGACCCGAAGATCTTTGGACCCGAAGGTCTTTGGACCCGAAGGTCTTTGGACCCGAAGGTCTTTGGACCCGAAGGTCTCTGGAACCGAAGGTCTTTGGACCCGAAGGTCTTTGGACCCGAAGTTCTTTGGACCCGAAGGTCTTTGGACCCGAAGGTCTTTGGACCCGAAGGTCTTTGGACCCGAAGGTCTTTGGACCCGAAGGTCTTTGGACCCGAAGGTCTTTGGACCCGAAGGTCTTTGGACCCGAAGGTCTTTGGACCCGAAGGTCTTTGGACCCGAAGGTCTTTGGACCCGAAGGTCTCTGGACCCGAAGGTCTTTGGACCCGAAGGTCTTTGGACCCGAAGGTCTCTGGACTTTTATGCTTTTGGGGAGTCTTTTTGATCGCTCTCTGCTGCCCGGAGGCAAGCCACTCTCGATCTAAATTGAGAATTCGCACTGTGCTACCCGTGGGCATAGGCCATTCTCGAAATTCTCAATGCTGCACTCTACCTTTCTGCAGAAAGGTCACTCTCAGACTTATTGTGGTCTGGGGTGGGTCCCCCCGCAAGGTTCTGTCAACCCAGACACACTACCTTCCACGTCTGGATAGGTATTAAATTGTTTGTGCTTAACCGGTTATTTGCACTTTGCTCCCTGCATATCAGCCGCCAGAATCTGATTACAGTACTTGGCTGTGTACGTCATGCCCCCAGTGTGCGTTTAGCTTACAGCGTATTTCACGAGGATTTGAGTGGCACTAGTACGTGGTCCCCGCATAACTCTTGGCTATAGGCCTTTACGCGGGGCCCTATCGCACAGACATCGACTCAGGGCTGATCAGACCCCTTCCATATCTGTCTGTACCTATGGTGAGTAGCCTCACCAGCTAGGGGGCTAGCTAAGATCTGAGGTCCCGAAGGTCCCTAATCCAGCTAATATGCCCCTTTAAGTATATTGGTGTTTCCTTAACTCCTTTTAGTCGAAACCAAATGTATTTTATAAGCCTAGTTCGAGGACGTTCACGTTATACATAGGAGTAGGAAAACCAAAATACTTAAATATATAATAGTATATATAGAGCTCGATCCGAAGATCTTGCCTTTAGAAATGATAGAATTTGAGGTGCAAGGCGTTCCAGCAGTTGGGTTGTACCTTGCCTGTGCTGTCTTGCAGCTTGTAGGCTCCTGCCCCTTGCACCTCTATTACCTGATAGGGCCCTTCCCATCCGGGGGCGAGTTTTCCGGCGGATTTGTCTTTTGTGTGGTTACAGACTCGTCTTAGGACCCAGTCCCCTTCTTGGAAGGTTCTGGATCTCACCTTTTTGTTGTAACTCTTAGCTACCTTTATTTGGTACGACGCGTTCCTTAGGCGGGCTGCTTCCCTTTTTTCGTCTAGGAGGTCTAGGCTTAGGTACATCAGCTCGTCGTTTTCCTTGGGGGTTAGGATGTTGGAGATTGTGGTCTTGACATGTACCTCGGTTGTTATTGCTGACTCTGTGCCGTAGACGAGTGAGAAAGGGATTTCTTGGGTAGCTGTCTTTGGAGTTGTTCGGTAGGCCCAGAGGACTCCGTGTAACTCTTCTGCCCATCGCCCGTGAGCCTTTTCCAAGCGCTTTTTGAGCATGTTTACCACCGTTTTGTTGGTTGACTCTGCTTGTCCGTTTGATTGCGGGTGCCTTGGTGCTGAATATGAGAGTTTGATGTCCCAATCTTTACAGAAGTCCTGGAAGTCGCTGCTGGTGAATTGGGGTCCATTGTCTGTGACAATTTCCTGAGGTGCTCTGAAGCGGGTTATTATGTTTGTCCAGATGAATTTCCTGACCTGGAGGTCCGTGATTTTTGCCAAGGCTTTGGCTTCTACCCACTTCGTGAAGTAATCGGTCATTACTAAGAGGCAGACCCTCTGCCCCGGCGCCATTGGGAATTTCCCCACGATGTCCATGCCCCATTTACGGAAGGGCCATGGGGAACTTAAGGACTTTAGGTTCTCTGGTGGTAAGTTAGAGATTGGGGCGTGCTTCTGGCATTGGCTACAGGTTTTGGCCTGTTTGAGGGAGTCCTTCGCCATGGTGGGCCAGTAATAACCAGCCCTTCTCGCCCTGAGAACCAGGCTCCGTCCGCTGGAGTGTGAACCGCATTCCCCATCGTGGAGTTCCTCCAATATTCGTGTGGCTTCTCTAGGGGATAGACATCGCAGGTAGGGTCCTGAGAAGGACCTTCTATATAGTTTTCCCTCCGAAATGCAGTATATGGCCGCTTGTCTCTTGATCTTCCGGCTCTCCTCTCGGTTTTCGGGTAGGACGTCGTTTCTTAGGTAGTCGGTGATAGGGGTCATCCAGGTTTCTCCTTCGTCTACTACTGTCACTTCTTCCGGTTCAACCTCTTTCTGGGTTGCTGGCCATTGCAGGACAAACAACGGAATACTCATATGTTCCTTGGTTTCTAATGCGGAACCCAGGTTTGCTAGAGCATCGGCTTGGGAGTTCTGTTCCCTAGGTATTTGGGTAAGCTTAGAGCTTGCGAATTGGTCTAGGAGACATTTGGCCACAGACATATACTTGATCATGCTAGGGTCCTTGGCTTGATAATCCCCTTGAGCTTGACTGATGATGAGCTGCGAATCACTGAAAACCTGGATGTCTTTTACTCCCATTTCCTTGGCTAGTTCTGTGAGAGACAAGATTTCACTTCTTACATTTTAGGTTAGGTCTAGGGATGTAATGAGAATCGGGGGCTGAATCCCGTAAGTAAGCTTGAAGAATGAATATGATTTTATTAATGAGTTGAAAAGATGATGAATACAAAGAATATATTTTGAGATGATTACAAAAGAATACGTAATGCTTTTTGTCTAGTCTAAAAGTTGGTCTCTGGAGAAGGTCCCCTTCTTTTTGATCTTCTCCGTCTTTATATAGTCTAGGTCTCGTCGATAGCTCCTTAACCGACCTCCGAGATATGTGGCTTCAGTTGCGTACTTGCTTTAGGTTCCTCTTGACCGAGTCTTCTCAAAGTATCAGCTCACCTTATATCGTGACCTCTATTATGGTGACTTCTAGGTTCAGCCTTCGATCCAGCTTTCAGCTCCCATTATCGTGATGGGCTTTATTCGGCCCACTCGATAGCTCACATTTTGCCGGTACCTCACCTGAGGGTCATATTCAGGTCCAACAGTTGCCCCCAGCTTCCGAATAAAATCTTTTATCTCGGGAGCTAGATTTTAGCCTTCGATCTTATCTTTTCGTCGAAGTAATAATCAGCCTTTATCTTACTAGATTCGGTTTATTTGATCTGACGGCTCTTATCGCTTGTTAATAAAATCAATGGCTCAGATGGAGGAGACTTGAAATGACGTTTCCGGATTTCGAGAGGCGAAGGGATATAAAGCTGCGAGCATTAACTGCTACGCCTCCCACTTTCTCCACGCTCTGTTCAGTTTCCAAGGTAACTTCCCTCTCCTCTTGTTATTTTTACTACGATTTTCGTGTTTTTTTTTTATCTTTCATCTTCATCGTCGTTCTGCAACTTCTCTCCCAAATTTCGCCATCAATTTTCTCTTTATCCTTCCCGCATTATGGACCATCCGAAAGAAGGTTCCGGCGAATCCGGAATGCCTCCCTCTGCATCTGGAGCCAAGCTATTGAAGGTTAAGCAAGAAGTCGGAGCCAAAATGAAGAAGGGGAAAAAGACAGCTAGGGAGACGATTGCAACTCGAGTCTCCAAACGGAAGAAGAAGGGTGATTCGAGTGGGAGCAGCCCACACTCGCCGTCATTGTTGAGTAGTCAAGATGTAGTCAACCTCATGGTTCAAGCTCTTGGCTCGAAGGAGCTTGGCCGTGCCTGCAACTCCGATGAAACCCCTGAGACTGTTCCGGAGGGTTGGTTCTGTTGTCATGAGAAATTCGTCTCTAAGTCTCACTTGAGATTTCCTCTCCCGACCTTACTACTTGATCTGCTAGACCATTATCAACTAGCCCTCTCCCAACTCTGTCCTTCGGTTATCCGTGTAATTAACGGCTTCATCACTAGGTCCAAGGAGGAGGGGGTTATTGTCGGTCTTACCGAGCTTATGAGTCTCTTCTCCTTGAAGGAGAGTGCTTCTAAGGAGGGTGGTTCTGGGACCTACTACCTTTCTAGTCGTCCCAATCACGTTATATTTAGGTTCTCTAGTAGTGATGATGACTGGAGAAAGAAGTATTTTTATGTTAAAGTTGATCCCTTGACGGTTCCTGTGGGTCGGAACCTTAGGATCACTTGGATTAATCCATCTGGTTAGGACTTCTAGGAATATCCCTTTTCCTATTTTGTTTGTTTGCGGTTGATTAACCTTTTTGGCTTTGATTCCCTTGCAGAGATTGAAGATCCTCCGAAGCTCTCTACCAAGCTTACCAGAGCTCTATACCGCAAGTTGCATCAGACTCCTTGTACCTGGCCAGCTTACACTACTTCTCGCATAGGTGCAGCCAGGTTTCCAGATCTTTATAACGCCTCTTTTCAGGATCCCATTCCTGCTGAGAACCTCGAGGGTAAGTTCTAGCCTAAATCTTTTATCGATTAATTGTCTTGGGACTCCCTTATTTAGAGTTTCTCTTGTTTCAGTTTCGGCAGGTGACTCAGTTGTATCAATTTCAACCGGCGCTAGCGCTTCAGGGACCGAAAAGACCAAGTCAGGCGATATGACTCTGAGGCCATCGTTCCGCTCTAGGGGTAATCCCTCAAAGGCTGCCAGTACCTCTCGTGGAGGAGATAAGAGCCAAGGGGGATCTTTCCTCGTCTCAGTAAAAGATGTCTTGGATGACGGTGGATCCAAACTCGTTGTTGAGTCTGCTCCTGCTGAGGTCGCAGCTCAGGGTGCCACTCTTCTTCCTGAGGTCCCTGTGCCGGAGGCTGATCACCTGGCTCCTAAGGGTATCTCCGAAGTTGAGCCGTCGAGACACAAGAGGCCTAGGACCGACCAAGGCGGAGCTCCCACTCGATCCTCTTCCTCATCTTCTAGGGGAGGAATTGTTGGATGGAGCTTTACCCATTCAAAGCCTGGGTCGATCCTGAACGATTCGTGGGGCTTAGCCGCGATACTGAGGCACCTGAAGAGGGTAGGATGTCCCCTTCCAGCGCTCAAAGACTTGACTAACCGGGATGAGTATCTCGACATTGCCCACTGTATGGGTCAGGTGCGTGATCTCTACCTGTTCTTTATTTACACTTGTTGGAAATAATAATATTCATTCGTTTTTTTTTTGGTGTTGTTGTAGTTGGCCGGGGCTGTTAACAGGGCCCAGCTCGGGTTTGAGAATGCTTTGCGCGATGCCCCCAATGCTGGTGAGCTTGCTGAGGTCACTGAAATGGTTAAGGCAGCTAAGGCCGATCTTGATCAAGCTCGAGTTCGAATTTCTGAGCTCGAAGCCGACGTGACGAGGCTAGGCTTGAAGGCTGATGCTCAGCAAGGAAAGATCGAAAGTCAGGAGCTCGATATCCAGGTGAAGAGTAGGAGGATTAATGACTTGGATTCTGCACGAAGGATAGCTGAGCACCAAGTTCGTGAGCTCATTACCTCATCCCAGGACAGCCAGAAGAACAAGGAAGCTGAATTCAAGCTGGCAGTCAGGGAAGGGAAGAAAGAGGTCGCCGAGGCTTATGGTAAGATCCTAGCCTGTGTTCAAGAGAAGTTCGCTAAAAAGAAGGAAGAGGTCAGTGCATTGGTGTATGCTCAGGAGCTCCAAGCCAACGTTGATCTCTTGAAGGACATGTTGAACAACAAGATCCAGAGTGTTGAAGAAGAATACAGCCCGCTGGTGGCTTTGTTGCCAGGGGCGACGACTGCTTACGAGAAGGCTCAAGTATCTGACTTTTCAGTAAGTAAGCTTCCTCTTCGCCAGATCTCAGACAGCTCAGGTACTTTTGAGGTTAACCTGTTTAATCCATCCTTTTCTGGGGAGTATGGTTCTAATCTGGGTTTAATGACTCCTAACTTAGTTCCGGTCGAGGCAGCTCAAGGAGGCAACGATAACATGGTTGAAGGAGAGGTCCCTATTGGTGAGGGTGAACCGGTCCAAGATGACAAGGAGGGTTGAGAGCCGGAGCTCTTTTGAACTTAAGTTTTACGTCTTTCAAGACTTCTGCTTTATTTCGTTTAAGTTCTACGACTTTAGTGCCTGAGGAGGCCTTTAAACCTTTATGCATGTCTAAGATTTTAATAGCCTGGGGAGGCTTTTAAACCCTTTATCGTTTTTAAGACTTATTCATTTCTGTTTCAAGCTTCGGAGCTTAATTTTATTTCACTTGATCACGACGATTATGATTCTTGGATAAGTCATCCGTTGCTATTTATAAGATTAGGGTCTTAATCTCAACTCATAGTTATCGTTTAATTTGATGGGTACTTGATCCCGATGACCTGACTAAGAAGTCTTTGACATTAGTTCAGGGAATTGAGGGACCTGAATCTGATTCGAGAGGTCCTGGGACCTGGTTATTCAGGTTCGTAAGAACCTGAATTTAAACTTACTGGGACCTGAATTTAAATTTACAGGGACCTGAGCCGGTTCAAAGGATTTAATGACCTTTGAAGTTTATCGGATGGAATTGAGGAATTTCGAGATTTTTCTGATTCTTTGGGATTTTAAGTCCTTTCGATTTTGATAAGGGTTTTAAGACCTTGTTGTTTTGATGAGGATTTTGAGACCTGGTTAGTTGTTTAAGGATTTTGAGACCTTAGTTGTTGTTAAGGATTTTAAGACCTTGTTGATTGTTAAGGATTTTAAGACCTTGCTGTTTGTTGAGGATTTTAAGACCTTGTTGATTGTTAAGGATTTTAAAACCTTGCTGTTTGTTGAGGATTTTAAGACCTTATTGATTGTTAAGGATTTTAAGACCTTAAGTTCAGGTTTCCTGGGACCTGGATGCTTTCGAGATTGTTGAGCTCAGGTCCCGGTTTAGGGTGACCTGGATTTTGTTGGAGAGTTCTGAGACCCTTGATGTTTGTTAAGGATTTTAAGACCTTAAGTTCAGGTTTCCTGGGACCTGGATGCTTTCGAGATTGTTGAGCTCAGGTCCAAGTTTAGGGTGACCTGAATTTTGTTGGAGAGTTCTGAGACCCTTGATGTTTATGAAGCTGAATTAATCATCTTATTAATGTCAGAAGTCAAAAACTACATGATTCAGATTGTTTACATAGTAACTATTTTTGGGCTGAGTGTTCTTGGTAACACTTGCCCCTTTGGCTTGGATGATGAGATTGGCAAGAAGAGGTTGGGGCTGCACTCATGACGGAGTTGCCTACGTACCCAGTCAAGGGATCAAGCCAAACGTAGTTCAAGGGATTTGGATACCTAATGATAATATCTCTTGAGATTCGTGGCATTCCACGATCGGATCTCAGGTACCCCGGTTCGTACCTTCTGGAGTTTGTAGACTCCGGGTCGTACTATGTGGATAATTCGATAGGGTCCTTCCCAGTTGGTTCCTAGCTTTCCAGCTCCTGGTTCCTTTGTTCCTTCGAACACTTTCCTAAGCACTAGGTCCCCTACAACGAATTGCCGGGGCCTTACTTTGGAATTATAGTGCCGCGCCATTGCTTGCTGATAATTCTGAATGCGGAGCAAGGCTTGGTCTCGTCTCTCCTCGATCAAGTCGAGGCTATCCATTAGGAGCTGGTTATTAGCTGCGGGGTTCGAGGTGCAGAGCTCCCGGCGGAGGCTACCTGCGGTAGTTTCCGCTGGAACGACTGCTTCCATACCGTTAGCTAAAGAGAAGGGAGTTTCATCTGTAGCTTTGCGTGGGGTAGTTCGGCAGGCCCATAGTACTTCGGGTAATTTTTTTGACCACAGCTCCTTCTGGGCTCCTAGGCGTTTCTTGAGGTTTGCTAAAATTGACTTATTAGCAGCCTCCGCCTGGCCGTTACCTTGAGGTCGTCGAGGTGATGAAAAGGTGAGGCGGATGTTCCATTTATCGCAGAAACTTTTGAAGTCGTGGGATATGAACTGTCCTCCATTGTCGGTTACTATTTCGTATGGGACGCCGTGTCTGCATACGATATTTTTCCATACAAATCCTTCAACGTTGAATCTGTTAACTTGTTGAAAGGCTTCAGCTTCGATCCATTTTGTGAAGTAATCGGTTAGGACCAGGAGGTTTAGTAATTTCTTTCCTTTGCCTGATGGTACTAATGGACCTACAATATCCATGGACCACCTCATGAATGGATAGGGGGCTGATATGTTAGATAGCTTTTCCGCTGGTTGATGTATGATCGGTGCATGCCTTTGGCATTTGTCGCATGATGAGGAGTAGACCTCACAATCTGCGATGATGGTAGGCCAGAAGTAGCCTTGTCTTTTAATTCGGATGGCTAAAGCTCTGCCTCCGGAATGGTTTCCACAGGAACCGTCGTGCATTTCTTTCATGAGTTTCATAGCTACTATGCCGTGAACGCATTTTAGGTAAGGTCCGGAGACACTTCGTTTGTGGAGGGCTGACTCGATTATACAGTATCTTGCTGCTAGAGCTTTGAGTTTTCGAGCCTCCCACTTATTGGGTGGAATTTTTCCTTCTAGGATGTAATCCATGATTGGTATTCTCCAGTCTTCTCTCCCTACAACTTTATTGTGAAGTGAGGAGGGAGGTTCCTGTTCGGGACCTGGTGTCGTGGTGCCCCCGGGGATATTCGTTGGAATAGGCCCCAAGAGGTCTGGGTTCTGAAGAATATCTCCAATTCCTTCGTTGTCCCCGGTGGTTTGTGTAGCGTTCCTAGATGCGCTTTTACGAGCTGCGCGGCTTCTTGTCTGTACCTTAAGGACAAGTGATTCCGAGGTTTGGATGGTGCCTCCGAAGGTATTCGTTAAGTTAGGCTCCGGGGAGTCTGAACTTTGGCTAATACCTTCACTTTGGTCGTTATTTTCTGAGTTCTGAGTTGCCTTCGCAAAGGTGTGTTTTTTAAAGCTGCGTATTTTGGTTCTAGGGAACCAGAATGTCGTGAAGACTTGGGTAGCTTCCGTCGGGAGGCTGTTATCCTCTATTTTCGCTTTCGGTTTGCTGTCTAATTCAGCTTTGATGGCTATGTCGATACTTGGCTTCTTGATTCCTTCCACGGGTATAATTCGTTTTATGAGAGGGTCGAATGTGGAGGCTAGCGCGGCTAGCGCGTCCGCTGAAGAGTTCTCTCCCCGTGGGATTCTCGTTAGCTCGAACTTATCGAACTGCTTTGTCAGGCTTAGGACTACTTCGAGGTATGCCCCCATTCTTTCATCCCTCGTTTCATATTCTCCATGAAACTGGCTAGCTACTAGCTGCGAATCACAATAGGCGTTCAGCTCCCGGATTCCGAGGCTCAGGGCTAGATTTAAGCCGGCGATTAGGGCTTCGTATTCGGCCTCGTTATTGGAAGCGTTAAATCCAAGTCTATAAGATTGTTCGATGGTTTCCCCGGCTGAGGAGGTTAGTCTTAGACCGACTCCGGAGCCTTGCTTCGAAGAAGCTCCGTCCACAAATAGGCTCCATTTCGGGACCTCTGTTTCTAGATCTAGATGTTCGGATGTTAGCTCGATAACGAAATCGGCGAGGACCTGAGCTTTTGCTGCTGCTCGGGGTCTATACTCGATGTCGTATTCGCTAAGCTCTATGGCCCATTTGGCTAGTCGTCCAGATTGGCTAGGGCTATGTAAAATCGTTCGTAGTGGCTGTGAGGTCATTACGATGATTGAGTGTGACTGGAAATAAGGTCGCAGCTTTCTGGCAGCTGTGACAACTGCTAGGGCTAGTTTTTCCATGGTTGGATATCTCGTCTCGGCGTCTATTAAACTTTTGCTAGTGTAATAGACAGGTCTTTGTTCGTTTTGCTCTTCTCGTACTAGCACTCCACTGACTGCAGCTGCCGACACGGCTAGGTACAGGTATAGTGGTTCTCCAACTACAGGTTTGGACAGTATCGGAGGTTCCGAGAGGTATGCTTTCAGCTGTTTGAAGGCTTCTTCGCATTTTTCGTCCCATAGGAACTTCTTATTATTTTTCAGGAGTTTGTAGAATGGGAGGCACTTATCAGTGGACCTGGAGATGAATCTATTTAGTGCTGCGATCCGTCCGGTGAATCTTTGTACCTCTCTGGTCGTTTTAGGTGACGGCATTTCTAGGAATGTCGCTATTTGTTTCGGGTTGGCTTCGATGCCTCTTTCAGTTACGAGGTACCCTAGGAATTCACCGGAGGGTACTCCGAAGGTACATTTAGCTGGGTTTAGCTTCATGTCATATTTATTGAGGATTTCGAAACATTCCCTTAGGTGGGAGATGTGGTCCTCTCCCATTGATGATTTGACCAGCATGTCGTCGATGTAGACTTCCATAGTTTTTCCGAGTTGTCCAGCAAACATTTTGTTTACTAACCTTTGATAGGTAGCTCCCGCGTTTTTCAAACCGAATGGCATGACTTTGTAACAATAGGTCCCTCGTACGGTTATGAACGCGGTTTTCTCCTGATCTTCAGGGTCCATCATGATCTGGTTATATCCAGAGAAGACATCCATGAAGGACAGGAGCTGGTGTCCAGCCGTTGCTTCGACCAAACGATCGATGTGAGGTAATGGGAAGCTGTCTTTAGGACAGGCCTTGTTTAAATCGGTGAAATCTACACAGATTCTCCATTTTCCATTTTTCTTTTTTACTACCACTGGGTTAGCTAACCAGTCGGGGTATTGAACTTCTCGGATTGACCCGGCATTTGTTAGTCGGTCGACCTCGTCGTTCACAGCTTGGGCTTTTTCGAGACCTAGCTTACGACGCTTTTGTTTGATCGGTTTGAAAGTGGGGTCTACATTGAGCCTATGAGCGGTGACGTTTGCGTCAATGCCTTTCATGTCGCTGGTGGTCCATGCAAAGGTTTTAACGTTTTGTTTAAGGAATTCGATGAGCTCCTTCTTGGTTTCGAGAGGTAGCTCGGATCCGATGCTCACCTGCTTTTCAGGGTTTGAGTCGTCGATGCTAACTTTTTCGGTGAGGTTTTTAGGTGGACCTCAGATATTTTGTTGCATTTCGCGACTCTCCTGGATCTGTAATTGCTATTGGGGAGATTCTTTTATGATCTCGAATCCTCCTAGGTAATAGATCCTTCAGATTTTTTGGCTACCGTGGATGGTAGCTATTCCGTCGGTTGTTGGAAATTTCACGCATTGGTGATAAGTCGAAGCTACTGCTTTCATCTTATGAATCCAAGGCCTTCCGAGGATTGCGTGGAAAGGGGATGGTTTATCGACAACTATGAAGTTGGTCATTCTCATGACTCCGCCAGCTATGATTGGGAGCTTAATTGTTCCTAATGAGGTAGCTGTTTCTCCTGAGAAACCTACAAGGTTGGATTTTTGGTCGACAATTTCGTAATCGTCTATTTCCATTCCCTTTAATGCGTTGTAGAAAATAAGATCAACAGAGCTTCCGGTGTCGATCATGAGCTTAGGTACCTCGTACCCTGCTATATTTAATGTTACGACAAGGGCATCGTCGTGAGGTCTGTCGAGGTTAGATGTCTCACTTTCCCAGAAAGAGATTTTAGTGTTAGACTCTGGGTTGGTCGGTTTGGACTGTGTGTTTGACACAGCTTTCCGTACGTGACTTTTAATAGAGTTAACGGTGTCTTGACACATATCGGACCCTCCAAGGATGTAATCAACCCTTGAGTCGGGGCTCGATTGGGGAGGTGCTTTATTAAAGAGAGCTTCAATTTGAAGGCTTTTTCCTTGGGGGAATTTCCCAAGGATCATATCGACTCTCTTCTTGGGAGCGGGAGGTGGCGAATATGTTTCCTTTTCAGGTGACCTTTCGCATTTCGGGGAGTTATCACAGGGACCTCTCTTTTGATAAGGCTGTGGCTTTTTGAGATCCAAGTCTTTTATTTCTCCGGCTGCAAATTTAGCAGCCAGTTGTCGTTGGAGGTCCCAACACTCTTCGGTTGAGTGTCCTTTTCGATCATGGTAGGAGCAATGTTTGCTCTCGTCGTAGCCTTAGGACCAGGGGTCTTTGGCTGTCGCGGCGACGTGTTTTTCATCCTTGTCGTCCTCGATTACATAAGAATGTTCTCCCTGAGTCTGGTTATTTCGGGAGCTTCCTCTTTTGTGAGGTCCCTTCCCATCGGAGGCTTCGCCTTTCGGGTGATTCTGGGATTTTCTGTGGAGCTTATCTAACGCTGCTGTTTCTTCTTCCAAGGTAATGTATCTAGAGGCCTTGTGGAGGGCGTCGTCGATAGTTGGAGGAGGATTTAGCGTTAGCTCCGAGAAGAGGCCTGACTTATACCAGAGGCCTCTCCTAAGGGCTTCAATAGCTACGTGATCGTTAGGGTTCGAGAGTTTAGTTCTTACTGCCCTGAATTTCTCGATGTAGACTCGCAATGAGTCTCCCAATCCTTGTCTGATCTTCCAGAGGTCAGCTTCGGAGGCTTGTTTGAGGATGTGGGTTGAATATTGTTTCATAAAGGCGTTAGCTAGCTGATCGAAGCTGTCTATAGAGTTCGGTTCGAAGCTAGAGAACCATTCCAGAGCTGTTCCGGTCAGGTTTTCAGCAAATGTTCTGCAATATCCTGCATCACATTCTTCCTTCGTGAAGTGAGCTTTAACGATCGCTAGCTGGAAGGCTCTTAAATAAGCCTTTGGGTCTGTGTTTCCATCGTACTCAGGGATCTTGATTTTTCGAGTGTCTCTTATGTAAGAGTTAGCAATTCTATCGGTAAACGGAGTTCCACGAGTCTCTTCGATTAGGCTCTCGATTTCGGGAGCTAAGCTCGTTGCTTTGTGAACCTGAGCTCCCAGTTTCTGGAGAGCTGCGTGGGTTCGTTCCATGTATCTGCGAATCGCGTCAGGTCCCTCGAAGGGAAGGATATTTGGATCATTTTCAGGTGTTCGGCGCACAGGTTCCTGGCGGAATCTAACTCGATCATTTTCCCAGTTAGCTGGCGAAACAGGTCGTTCGTTCGTCCTTAGGTTCCGAGCGAGATTAGTGCGGAGAGCTGCAGGATCAGCATTCGTTCTTTGAAATCCGTCGGTATTTGGGGTTAAAACCCTAGTTTGAAACACCGGAGCTGATGTTCTGCCCCCAGACGGAATGTTTGTTCCTGCTCCAGACCCCGAAGGAGGTGGCGGTGGAGGCAATCGTGTGCTCCCAGCGGTGTTTCGATCAGGCACGGAGCTCGTTGTCGCTACGTTGCTCCCCATTGTGCTGATGATTGGTGGGACAAACGCAGGAGCTGTCCTAGCGCGTGGCGTTTGGAAAGCAGGTTCATGCCCTTCAGCACTAGGGCTATCAGGGGAGAAGTTCAGGCGTTCTCGAGGGAAAGAGGGGTCAGCTAAACGCTCATGGAATGTGACTCCTCTTCCCTGATGGACGGACGGTTGGGTTGTTACGGATTGAGATCTAGTTATCTCTTCGAACTGTTGCTGCCGTTCGGCTAATTGTCGCATCGTTCGCTCGGTTTCTTGAGCTTTATCCACTAGTTGGAGCATCATCTGACGGATCTCAGAAAGTTGAGCTTCCGTTTGGTTCGGAGCGGATTGATGCGTTGGGTTATTGAGGGCTGAGGACCCAGTGTTGGTCCCACCCGAGGCTCTAGGGTTGTTTGAGCAGTGCGATTTGGTGAGCTATTGCTCTGGTTCGATTGATCGGGGTTAGATGGATTGGTTCCATTAAGTGGATTCATCCTTAAGCTTTGGAGAAAGGGATTCGATTGATTGTCCCCACAGACGGCGCCAATTGTGAGAGACAAGATTTCACTTCTTAGATTTTAGGTTAGGTCTAGGGATGTAATGAGAATCGGGGGCTGAATCCCGTAAATAAGCTTGAAGAATGAATATGATTTTATTGATGAGTTGAAAAGATGATGAATACAAAGAATATATTTTGAGATGATTACAAAAGAATACGTAATGCTTTTTGTCTAGTCTAAAAGTTGGTCTCTGGAGAAGGTCCCCTTGTTTTTGATCTTCTCCGTCTTTATATAGTCTAGGTCTCGTCGATAGCTCCTTAACCGACCTCCGAGATATGTGGCTTCAGTTGCGTACTTGCTTTAGGTTCCTCTTGACCGAGTCTTCTCAAAGTATCAGCTCACCTTATATCGTGACCTCTATTATGGTGACTTCTAGGTTCAGCCTTCGATCCAGCTTCCAGCTCCCATTATCGTGATGGGCTTTATTCGGCCCACTCGATAGCTCACATTTTGCCGGTACCTCACCTGAGGGTCATATTCAGGTCCAACAAGTTCTAGGCCTGCTATTAAAGCTTCGTATTCTGCCTCGTTGTTCGTTGCTTTGAAGTTACAGCGTACAGCCCTTGAGGCCGATACTCCCGTAGGGGAGGTCAGGACCAGTCCTACCCCTGCGCCTCTTATATTGCTGGAGCCATCCACGTGCAGGGTCCATTGACCTTCTTCCGCTTCTTTTCCCTGGAGAGTAGTTTCTAGACCTGGGTCTGGAAGCATGGAGGGAGAGAACTCAGCCACGAAATCAGCTAGGACTTGGGACTTGATAGCGGCAGCTGGGCTGAAGATCACGTCGTATTCTCCTAATTCCACGGCCCATTTCGCCAATCGTCCTGATACCTCGGGTTTATGAAGGACTGCTTTGATAGGGAAAGAGGTGACTACCACGACTTGGTGGGACTGGAAGTAGGGACGTAACTTCCGGGCCGCGACCACTAGGGCGAGGGCTAGTTTCTCTAGCTGGCTGTAGCGAGTTTCTGCGTCTAGCATGGATTTACTGACGTAGTATATGGGATGCTGCCTTCTTTCCTCCTCCCTTACGAGGACCGCGCTAACTGCATGTTCGGACACGGCGAGGTAAAGCAGTAGGGTTTCCCCTTCTAGAGGTTTAGACAGGAGTGGTGGAGTAGTGAGATAGGCCTTGAGGTCGGATAGTGCGGTTTCGCACTTCTCTGTCCATTGAAAGTCCTTAGGGTTCTTTAGTGTTTCGAAAAAGGCATGGGACTTGTCAGAAAGCCTAGAGATGAATCTGCTGAGGGCTGTCATTCTTTCCGTGAGTTTTTGAATCTCTTTGACGTTCCGTGGGGGAGGAATCGCCTGGATGGCCCTTATCTGCTCCGGATTTGCTTATATGCCCCTGTGAGTGACTATGTATCCCAGGAATTTCCCGGAGCTTACTCCAAAGGAACATTTGGAGGGGTTAAGTTTCATGTTGTATTTCCTCAGGGTGGTGAACGCTTGCTGGAGATGTGAGATATGGTCCTCCGAGTCCAGAGATTTTACCAGCATGTCGTCGATGTAGACTTCCATGGTTTGACAACATTTCTGACATATTCTCGCTTATCCCTAGAGGATCTTAGCTTATGCAAGATGATATCAGGAGAATGATTTATGGATTAAACCACTTCCAAGATCATATTCTAGTTAGCTATTCTAGAATAAGTTTTAGGGTTCATCAGGATAATGAGTATACAACTCAACAGTATATAGTTGGGGCTAATCCCTCATAACTATTTGAACCCTAAATCTAACAAAGGAATCTACTCAGACAGGACTGAGTGATTCGTAGCATCAAAGTAATAATAGAGATTCATTTAGAAGACTGAACAATCAAGTTCCTCGTGATAACAAATCTCTTTGTATCTTTCTTCTAAACCTAGAATCCTATAACCTTTGATGATAGCAAAATTAAGATGAAAAGAATACTTTATTGATAAGTGAGAAATACTAGAACAATGATATGTTGTAAAAGCTTACTTTGCCAAAACGCATAGGCAAATGTATAAATAATGAGTACAATTAGGTTAAAAACTCGTCAGGGGCATTATAGTAATATTGGGATATCTTGGGCTTCAAGTCCATTGAGAATATTCTTCCTTCTTCTGCACTCTCGATATCGATCGATTGTACAATGAGTACATCGATCGATGGAGTATCTCGTCGTCATTTCTTCAAATGCGTCATCGATCGATTACACGAAATGTGTATCGATCGATATGTATCTCTAGATATCGACCTTGATGTCTGATTTTTAAGTCATCTCGGGAAAACTCTCCTTTAAGCTCCAAATGGCACCTAAAATGTCACTTTACTTCAAAATGCCCTTGAATCTGAAAACATACCTAAAAGACTCCAAAAACATAGATATATATAGTAAAATCATATAAATACCATGAGTAAAAGTGGGTCAAAATCATGGTATATCAGAAGGAGATCACGGTAGTGAACTGTGGTGTCCAACTTGGCTTCCTTGAAACCATCTTCACAGGTTGATCCTGAGTCATCAACGATCGGCTGCTTCATCTTAAGATCGCGTGAACTTGCCTTGGAGTACTCTGCAAGCATTTAAATTTTAAATGTTTATATATATAAAAATGTATCATTTTAAATATATAGAAACATAATCTCATCTTCAGATCTATAAGAAAAAAAACGGTTCAAGGTTTCTGTTATCCACTGAATATCTATACAAAACAGTTGTAAAATCTACACAAAGGAAACTGGAGAGACTTCTTATTGGAGAAGACAATAAAAACCAATTATTACTTTTATATGAAAAATAATCTCAAGATCAGATCTATAAGAACATTATAGAATTTTAAATATATAAAAGAAAAATAATTTTGACAATTGGAGAAAAATGTAACCACTTATAAACAAAAGAAATCCATACAATGATTCGTACTCACTAACGATTTACTAACAAAAACGGTTTTCATTTAAAATGGAATTCCAAACTCATCTACGAACAAAATCCAAACTAACTAGATAGATCAACGAATTAAACTATGCAACGACACGATATATCTAACTGAGTGGAAAACTATCTAAGGCTATATTCCATTCCTAAACTATGAATATTAAGCGTTTAAAAATGAGGGAGATGAGGAACATGATAAACTTACTTTTGTTTGGAAACAGAAGAGGCCAAGTTTGAAGAAGTTGCAAGTTTTTAGGGTTTTCTTTACAAAGCGTGGAATGCTCCTATATATAGGATGAAAAGTTATTAGGGTTTTCGAGAGATAGAAATATCTTTATTTATTCTTACAGTATTTTTAAAATTAAAATTTAGAATACGAATAATCATTACCAATAAATAAAAAGTATATACCTATAGATATTTATTTCAGTCAAACTGATAAATGTATTGTCATATCAAAATCATGAAAACTTTGAATTTATGCATTATTCTTTCTCGAAACATAGATATTTATCGAATTTGATGAGTTTGGTTAATTGAACCATTTTCAAAATTTATAAGTGGTTACTCTTTTGATTACAACAATTGAAAAACACATTTTTGAGTAATATAAAAATAAGTGTCATAAATTATTTCAAATAAAACAAACCATGAAAGAGATATATATGGAAAATAACCGTAAGATCTTATTTGAAACACCAACTACCAAGCGTGGGTTATACACCGTTTGTCGAAAGTGTGTAATATCAGTGAGTACGGAAAGGAGAAGGTTTTTACGGTTTTTGAGTTAGATAAATATTTCAATTCATTGATTTAAAGATATTTTGCATATGGATAATCATTAAGATCTTAGATATAATACAAAGTATATACTTACGGTTTTTGAGTCTTGGAAATATTTTAATTTATTGATTTAAAGATATTTTAAATATGGATAATCATTAAGATCCTAGATATAATACAAAGTATATACTTATAGTTGTTCAAATTCAGTCAATGCAATAAGTGTATTGTCATACCAAAATCATCACAATCTTGAATATGAGTTATCATCTTTTCGAGAAAGAAGAGTATACTCGATTTTGATATATCTACAAAGTATCTTTTTCTAAAGAGCAAAATTAATTAGTGAAAGTATCTTTTAATCCTTTTTTGTTTGTAAATGAATTAGTAGGAGTAGGTATATTACTTGTATGAAGACACTCAACCTGTACTTGTTTCAAAGGATTTTGAGCGATTAAAAATATCTTTTTATTGAATATATACGTTTAGATATTAAAAAGATACAAATATCATAAATTTGTGAAATACTAATAAAAGTACAATCATAAAATATTTAAATAATACAAATAAAAATTACCTAAAACGTATATATTATGAAGACTGGTAATACGTTTAACAAAATATATTGAAAAAAAAATTCTTCCTCTCGTTGTGAAAATAAATTTGAAAAAACAAACTTAAACATAAAAATAAAGTACTATCAAAAATTATTGAAATAAAAGACCCATGCATAAAGAGTTCAATCGCGTAAATAGCAAGAACGGAATGAGTTTTAAAAACAAACTAAGAAGGAAATGCTTAGTGCTTATGGAGTATGATTCAACGTTTCTTATTCGCCTTTTGGACCTTTTCAATCTTGATGGACCTTGTACATGAATTCTTAGAAGTTGAGCTGAGGTCGATAAGATTAGTACTCTCCTCTTCTTTTCTCTTACTGGAGGATGTAGAATTATAATCGATGTGTTCATGACTTTCACTTAAGTAGACAAAATCATGTACCAAAAATATATATGCTCAAAATCTAGTTAGAAATATCAAATGTATTGTAGATATTTAATATGCATTGGAATATAGCTAATGGTACCTCTTCACCACTGGTTAATGTCAACTGTTTGTTCGATAGACTTGGTGTGATTGGATCAGGAACATAAGTGAGTCTATCTTTATATATTTTTTCCACCTTATAAAATTCACTTCCATAAGCAACATTTTCTTTGTCAATATAGACTCCAAACGTGAACTTTTTGCCAACCAAATCAGTAATACAATCTGGTACTAAGGTTGGATCTTGAAGCTGAGTAAAAATTTAATATCAGAAAGAATATCTCAATTGCAGTCCTACGAAAATTAATTTTTTCTACATTTTGTTACCTCTTTCCAGCTTCCATTGAGGAGTTTTCTGGAGTTTCAGACACAATTCCGTTAGCAACACGATCCAAGATCATTATCTTCGAGATGTCTGAATCATCACTGACCATCAAGTGCAGCCAGAATCTGTTACAACCAAAATAAGAAATAGTTTATATAAATGAATAGATGAAATTATTATTAGTCACCACTATTAGAGGAAGTCAGACATATTTAAAATAAAACCTTGGTGAAACATCGATGGCACTGTCTTTGCATTCCTCACACCACCAATTATGAGTAATGATCTCTTTACCATTCAATTTCTTAAACGTGGTTCCAGTTTTAAGCACTCTCTTGTTGCAAGACTTACAACCAAAATAATACCAAGACCAATCCATGTCAATGGCATAAACTACGCACTTCACTAAGCATTTTTCAACCTGTTGTTATAATAGATTTCACAAACTATTAAACAAAGGAAAAAACACAATATAAGAATATATCTAATCCATATAAATGCTTACTTGAGTTGAGGTTATCATTTCATAGATGATCTTAGGGGAAAAGAGTAACCACTTATCATGCTGACCACGCTTCCCCACTATTCTAACTCGGTTGTTGTTGTCATCTTGAGAGTCGTCATTACTCTGGAATGATGTTAGAGTCATAGCATCATCGTTGATCCTGAAAAGAATAGTAAGGAAATACTTAGTTTACTGTGTGAATTAATAGAATCGAGTACAGCCTTATGGACTTACAAAACTTTAAATGCTTCGGCTTCAGGTATTGGAGGGTTTAGCATCATTACAGAAGCATCAAACGCATTAGAGATTTGCAGTTCTCCTATAAGTTAACAAAAACTCTAAGTGTAAATAAAAAAGATGGATGGTATTAGTTTGTGTAAAATGGTTAATCGCTCAAATTATGTTACCTCTAAATCTCCCAAGCTTAGCAAACCTGAGAAGCATAGTAACCATTCCAGTTTCTTGATTAATTGAAGAAAGGAGTTTGTCCGCCAAGTTTCCCCATATGCAGCATGTTAAACGGGTATCACTATAAACATTTGTGAAAAGAGGTTAGTAATATAATGTTCCTCGATTCATGAAATTTGTTCCTAAAAAAATAAGGGGACTTACTTGAGATCGCTTAGAGTGAACTCTAGCTTTTTTCGTTGCTTTCTCCAGTAGACTGCATGGTTTCAACATCACCACAATCCATAACTTGACCGAGTACATCTGTAAGAAATGAAAATGCCTATGTCAGCACCAAGCTATTCGACAATATTAAGCAGCAAAAACGCTAAAAATAGTATACGTTTACCAATTTGGAAATTCTCATCGGGTGTTCCAGACAATACGGATTGAAAGTCGGTAAAAGACAGGTACAACTCGTCATTAACGTGATTAGATCGAGTAACGGCGGTATTTTGATTGAAACTCATCTTCCAAGAATGATTGGTGGTTCGATATGCTCCACCAGCAGGAGCAATTTGAAAATTTCTGATGTAGCGCTAGGAACCAACTGTAAGAAGCCTCGTCTTACTTTCAATCAATTTCCTTTTACATGTTGCATGAATTTTGTGTCCTTTATACACGGCATATGAAATGGAAATATTAGTATACATGAACAAAATGTTAAATAAAACATAAACCATATACGTGAATTTTGTTATCCTTAAACATGGCATATGAAATGGAAATATTGGTATACATGAACAAAATGTTAAATAATACATAAACCATATTCTCATCGAAATGTCGAATGCTTATACTGTAATCAGCAAAGACAAATTCCATGGTCTCCACAGATTGGATGATTTGTTTCCAAGCATGTAGAACTTTCACATGTACGAGCCATGTGTTTTTCCATGGTTTCATCTCCTCGATGGCGGCCACATTATCATCAAGACCTCTGGATGGTTGAATCTGCATTTTATTAGCCATAGTTTTGTTTCTTGGTTTGTTCGAAAGTGTGGGTTTGAATGCTTGGTGATTCGATATGCTCCACCAGCAGGAGCAATTTGAAAATTTCGGATGTAGCGTCAGGAACCAACTGTAAGAAGTCTTGTCTTACTTTCAATCAATGTCCTTTTACATGTTGCATGAATTTTGTGTCCCTTAAACACGGCATATGAAATGGAAATATTAGTATACATGAACAAAATGTTAAATAAAACATAAACCATATACATGAATTTTGTTATCCTTAAACATGGCATATGAAATGGAAATATTAGTATACATGAACAAAATGTTAAATAAAACATAAACCATATTCTCATCGAAATGCTGAATGCTTACACTGTCATCAGCAAAGACAAATTTCATGGTCTCCACAGATTGGATGATTTGTTTCCAAGCATGTAGAACTTTCACATGTACGAACCATGTGTTTTTCCATGGTTTCAACTCCTCGACGGCGGCCACATTATCATCAAGACCTCTGGATGGTTGAATCTGCATTTTATTAGCCATTGTTTTGTTTCTTGGTTTGTTCGAAAGTGTGGGTTTGAATGAGAATAAGGTGATGGGTACTTAAAGAATATTAGATTTAAAGAGAGGTGCTTAGGTTTTAGTTGAAACTTGGAGAGAAAGTTGGGGATCATCTCTTTATTATCGAAGATTCAAAATCCAATTTAAATCACGAAATCTTATTTCTATATACTATCACTGGCATTTATAATTAAGAATATTCATGGAATTGTTTTGATCCCTTTCCGAAAATATATGCGATCAAACATATGTGCGATCTATAATTTAAATCACCAAATCTTGTTTCCGAAAATATGTGCGAAGAATTGAAAATATTGAATTATGATTCCGTATGTAACAGATAAATAAACTATGCTAAATACCAGCTAAGATGTCGATTTTGAATTTGAATTTCAGTTTCCATAAAACATTATATCGAAATGTAGGTGGGTTCCTAAACATATATCAAAAGCCCATCAGGTGTGTAAACATATATCTTGGGTCTGCGTTTTTTTGGTGATAAATGAGAAGCCAGTTTTTGCAAATAGGTTAAAGATGTTAATGAAAAGTCTGATTTGCAAATATTTTTAAGAACGTTTTGGTAATTCCGCTGAAATTTCAAGGGCAGATTCACAAACAATCAGCTGCTTTAATAGTATAGATTAAACAAGCATCTCCAATCTACAGCTGGATTCAAATAAAAGAATGATAAATAAAAGGAGTCAAAAATATATGACAAAGAGAAATCATGATTCATCTGCTTCATTCTTCCTTATAAGCAACATAAAAGAAAAACAAACGAAAAAAAAATCCATGGAACTAACATTTCGTTGTTCTAAACCTTTGGTTCGTTGGTCAGATTCAGCTGACCCTCACAACCTCTGCCTATGGGTGTCAAATGGACGGACCGTCCATTGGTTGCCTACGTCTATATTTAAATTAAGTTTAATATGGACAACTCATTTTGTCCACAGATTATGAATGAACAAAATTGGGATGACTATTTAAAAAATGGTATTTATGGTTTTGGTTTTTATGTATGTGGACAGTGGACTGTCCCAATAACTACAAAATCTAGGGTTTCTAAAATTTAGAAAAATTTCACTAAATCGTAAAATCAATTTTTTCGCTAAAAATTCAGTACCAAATTTTCTCGTCAGAACCGGAAAATCGATTTTCCCACCAAAAACAGCAAAATCTGATTTTGCAGCCAAAACCGTAAATTGGGGTTTCCCGTCAAAATTGCAATATCGAGTTTTCCCATCAAAACCGCAAAATCAGTTTTCCATCAAGACCGCAAAAATTGTTTTCCCGTCAAAATCGCAAAATCGGTTTGTCCCGACAAAACCGCAAAATCGAGTTTTTCAGCCAAAACCGCAAAATCATGTTTTCTGCCAAAACCGCAAAATCTGTTTTTCCTACCAAAACCACAAAATTGGGGTTTTCCATCAAAATCAAAAAATCGAGTTTTCTCGCCAAAACCGTAAAATCGAGGTTTTACATCAACCCGCAAAAAGTGTTTTCCCGCCAAAATCCCAGAATCGGGGTTTCTCGCCAAAACCGTAAAATTGGGGTTTCCCGCCAAAACCGCAAAATCTGATTTTCCCGCCAAAACCTTAAAATCAGATTCTTATGAACTTATGTATGAAATTATGTTATTTATGTAATATTTTGAACTTATATATTATTGTAAGATTGAGGATATTGCCGGAGCCATATCTCTTCACCAAAGTGCGATCCAGCTTCTTACAAATAACATTGTTATCTCTCTTGTTTGACCAAGTGAACTTTGGACCCTGATACAACATATCTAGTATACCACAGTAAGCAACAGTGTCTTGAAATTCTCTCATGTCCCCCGAATCTTGAGATGAACTGACAACCAAGTGTTTTATTCCATCGAGAATCTCATTGAAATTACCCTGAATAATCCACGCCTTCTTCTTAATTATTGGAGAGTCTTGATGAATCTTAAGATCTCTCCAAAGCTCCCTTCTCTCTTCCATCAGATTCAACCCATAAACAAAAAATCTGTAAAATTCTTCCACAAATCCATCCAAAAGAATATACAGTAACAAGCTGCTCATCACTATGAAAACAAGGTGTGACCCTAACCGTATGAGTCCATACTATCCAAATTCTTACCAGTCTGTTGTAATCGTAATTCGCCACATACGACCACCCCGGAAATACTTTATTAATAATTCCCTTCACTTCATTCTCTTTCACTCTAGCATCTATCACACAACCAAAATGGAAACCTCTCTTCCTAACTCAATCTTTCACCACCTCATGCTTAGAAGCTTTATTAAATCCCCTAATATTCCAGAAAAAACCTTGTCATATTAACGACGAGATTTCTTCTTTTTCAGATAGCTAGGACATATGTCCTGGGCTTTCTGACCTCATTTGTCTCGCAGATATCTGTGATTCATCTTGGTCTCTAGGCAGTACCTGCCGTAAAACCCTCACTTCATCCTTCTCATGCATCTCTGCTATAGATTTCTTTTCGAACTTCTCTAAACTCTATGCGTCTGTTTTTTTCTCCTTCCTCTTCCTCCTTCAAAACCGAGAATCTTTATTTAGTTAGGAGAGAAGCTTGACCAAATTTCAGCTCCCTGTGGCTTGGAGAACGACTTGCCGCCCCCAGAGAAATTTCTGACCACTCTTGTTCAGTCTCTTCTGTAAACTTCCTTCCTACTTTTGGTGTTTTCTCCTTTTCCTCATTGTTCTCCACGAGATCGCTTTGATCATGTGGCATTTGCTTTTGTGTTTCATCATCTTTTTTTTCCATATTCTGAGCTTCCCTTATTTTCCCTTCCTCCATTTGTTCCTTCTCGTCAATCATTTCTGTGTTCTCATACGGACATCGTTTTATCGTATGTGTCCCACTTTTCACATCTTGGACACTTTGTTGGGAGCCTCGGATAAGTATATTCCACCATGAATTTCTTCCCTTGTATAGTGAACTTCATCTTCTTTGGTAAGTTTTTTCTTAGATCTACCTTTACAAAAATCTTTGCCTCTTCAGTATTTAAACATTGAGCTGTCTCTGGATGCAGCCTCACTGGATTCCCTATTGGACTTGTCACAAAACTTAATCCCTGCCACGAGAACATGTCCAGTGGAACATTCTTTATGTGCACCCACATAGGAATAGATTGTGCATGTAGGTGGTTTCTCTTCCTCAATCACTGGAGACCATTTTGTCAACACCAATGTGATGCCAGCAATGTTCCACATTCCTCTTCGTAATACCCTGCCTTTATATGCCGCATTCAAAATCCGAAACTTCACCATTATCTCATCAACCTCAAATTTAACATTAATGAATGGCTATTTTCATAAATACCCTAGATTTATGATAAAATTGCACTAAAATATTTTCTTCTAAATATTCATAAAACATTTATAAACTCAACCCCAACCCATTAAAACTAAACCGAAAACACTAATCACTAAAGTATAAACTCAAATATTAATGTCGACAAAAAAAAAAAAAAAAAAAAACTCAAATATTAATAAATTTTTGATTAAAGATAGTTTTGAAAAGTGGTACTTAACTTGCAGTATTTTTGACAGTTTCTCAAATAACAATGCATTTGCTGGCTTTATTACATATTATAAATGTTACCCCGATCAAATGTTTAGTTAACTAAGTTATTTGAAGTATTCTGTCATTTTACAGTTACTTTATCATATATATTCACTTTGATCTTTCTATTCAAAGATGAATAAATTTCTACACCAAAACATAATTTTGTGAATAAAGTAGAATATTAGATATTAAAATATTTATATTTATTTCAAAATTCAAGGAGTTAGTTTCTTATTTATATAAATATATGAACATTCATATATTATTAAGTTGACATTTTTTACTTATAGAAAAATATTATTTTAGAAATTAAAAAGTGATTAAATAAGATTAAATAGTAATTAGGATATTTATATAACATGAAAAAAAATATCAGAATTTTTAAAATTATATCTCACAAAACAAATTATATTTAACATGACCAAATTTATAAATAATAAAATTTTTAATATCTTACAAAGATATTTCTGACAAATTTGGCGTATTTATTTTACTAAAAACTACAATGTTAGAAGAAACGTAATTTATACAATGTGATTTAGGGGAAATAATATATTTTTGTGAATTTGAAATATTAAATGAAATTATAATTTTTTAATTAAAACATTTTATGAATATAAAGAAGTTATTATGTATTTATTCCTTTTTATATTATATTCTTATGATATATAAAAATAATTAGTTTTGCTTAAACTATTATTTTAGATATGTTTTAATAATAAAGATATTGTATATTTATAATATATTCTTTTTATTTATATAAAATCGTTTTGTCATGATTTTTATATAAAAACTGATATTGATATATTTATATTAAACATACTGTATTTTTATGTTAATTTCCTTTTTCAGTTATATAAATGAAATTTGGTTTTATTAAATTACATGTTTTAAAAACGTTTTATATTTTATTAAAGGTATTTCCTTTTTGATAAAATGGTGATTTGGAAACAAATATTAAAGAGTTAATTAAAAATATTGATAATGTTATTTATTTCACTAATAAACTTTATTCAATAAGGTTATCATTGTAATTAACATATTCTAAAAATTAACGTGAATGCGACACGTAAAAACTGATTTCTTAAATAATATTACAGAATTTATCATTATATATATTCAAACCCGTAAACTATAACGTTTGATTCCTATGAAAATTTTACCAATGTACAAACTATATTGGAGTTCTTCGTTCCAAATGCATGTGTCTTCTGTCTTTCTATATCATAACCAACATATAAGTATATTATTAAACCATAAAAATCAACAATATTGCAAAAAGATTAGACTATCTCATATAAAAATACATAATCTAATAATTAACAAAATTTGACCAGTATTTATTAAAAAAGAAAAAAAATCTTCACTTTTAAAGAAATGTCAAAATCTAATATCTATATAAAAAATAAAATCATTTTAAATATGTTGAAACAAGGTTGTTGGACATATTTATTAAAAACGAAATATGTTTCTTATTTTATATTGCTTTAATTAATCAGAATGTATAATGAGAATCCTTTCTCAATTGATATGTTTTAACTTAGTTCATATAGAATTATATACGGATCCTGACTTTATAAATTCGACAGTGAGTTTGGATCATGTACAAAATCATCGCTAAAATTATTAAAACATAAAAATTAATATTATTTAAATTAATTCAAAAATCTGCAAAACAAATCTTATGTTTCACCAGCTCATCAAATATAACTCTTACAAAATTTACATAAAATATAAAGATGCAGTTGTAACATAAGAGAGTGTACCTAATAATATATATCAAAATCAAAACACTGATTCAAATTAGTTGTACTTCATATTAGTGTAATTAGGAGTGTCAAAATGAGCTAGCTCGTTCAACTCAGCTCAGCTCACGGTGAATTCGTCTTTTTCATGAGCTAGCTCAGCTTAAATCATTTATTATATGAGTTCCAATATGTAAACTCGTACTCAGATCATCTAAATCATGAGTTAAATGAGTTAACTCGTGATCTAATATAAATATAATAACAATAAAAGAACTATAAAATAAAATAGTGGTAAGTAACTTCTATAATATTGTTCAAAATTTAAATACCAAAATTCAAAACATAAATATTAAATCTTATAAAAAACCAACCCATGAAAAAAACAAAAAAACTACACCTAATATAAATTAAATTAAAGTAAAATCAATGAGAAACGTATGTCAAATTTGGGATCAACAAGTTTGTGAGAGAGATGATATGGATAATATGGGTTTTTATAGAAGATTTTGAAAGTTCCTAAACAGTGTAGTTTCTTTTTTCTTTCTTCGAAAAAGTTATAGATAATTTTTAAAAAATTAATTTTCATATTACTTATATGTATCCTTTACATTTTAATTTTAGAAGATGAATATTATTAGTATAGAAGTTATCTCTTAAGAAAATCTGGTTTGACATTTTAAATAAAGAAGTTATTTCTTTTTATATAAGAAAATAGAAATTATCCAACTAGAATATATATATATATATATATATATATATATATATATATATATATATATATATATATATATATATAATTTTAAGTATAAGAACGACCGAGCTCATGGGTGAGCTCATGTTCATTTAAGATTATTCATATAACTCATAATCTAATTTAAGTTCAATAATTAAATTTATTTACTAAATGATCTCTTTAAAATATAGAGATCATGCTCATGAAAAAAACGAGTTAAACTGAGCCGGTTCACGAACTAGCTCATTTTGACAGTTAATTCATATCAGACATTGTTAATAACCGATCCAGGTCTAAGATTTAGATCACTATCTTAAAAAAAAAAATATTTTTTAGAAAAATATTTAATTTTTAAAACAAATCCGATCCAGATCTAAGATCTAGTATAATAACTTTGATTAATCAACGTGTCCAATCAACAGCTGGATTCAAATAAAGAGGATAAATAAAAGGAGGCAAATATATATGACAAAGAGAAATCATGATTCATCTGCTTCATTCTTCCTTATAAGCAAATATAAAACAAAAGAAAAAACGAAAAAAAAAATCCATGAAACTAACACTTTGTTCTACTAAACCCGTATGTCGTTTGTCAGATCCAGCTGACCCTCACAACCTCTGCCGACGATGTGAGCCACCACTGTCTATATGCTTCAGCTGCAAAGGCCAACAACACTTGGAGGATAAAAGGTATTATTACTATTGTGCTACTTGTGAGTTGGAGTTCCACAGAGGTTGTCACTTGCTTCCTCCCGAAATCAAACACCCTTTTCATCTCATCCACCCTCTCACCCTCACTTCTATCCTCCCGATATCAGATCTAGATTCTCGATTCCATGACCTCCCCATCGAATGGAACGATTCATCCTCTGATTCAGATGACTCTGTTCCACCTTTGAAAAACGACAGATCAGAGTTTGACCATATTGTTAAATGCAACTTTTGTCGGAAAAATCTTAAAGAAGAGGATGAGGATATCGTATACTATCATTGCTCTACCTGCAATTTCAGCATTCACGACATTTGCGTGTTGATTCGGCCACCTCTCACCATTGAAAACCATAAAAGCCATGACCACACTCTTACCCTTTTTCCTAGAGAAATCCCTTTGCCTTGTGATGCTTGTGGCTTCTCCCTTGACGCTGCTCACCTCTTTGATCATGTTTACTCTTGTCTGCTTTGTAACTACATGGTCCACAAAACATGTATCTACTTACCTCGTGTCATTAAGATCACACGTCACCCGCACCGTCTCTCTTACACTTCATCCATAGTACCTTCTCGTCAGCTATCTTGTGGAGTTTGTCGCAAAACCGTCGACGTCAACTACGGGTCATACACGTGCAACAAAGGATGTGACTACGCCCTCCATTCCAGGTGTGCAACAAACTACAGAGTGTGGGATGGGAAAGATCTTGAAGGAGTTCCTGAAGAAGAAGAAGAAATACTTGAGCCCTTCTCCAGGATTGACGAAGAGACGATACAACATTTCAGTCATGATCATCACCATCTAAAGCTTCGTCAGAATGGTGGCAGCAGCCATGAAAACAAGTTTTGCAAAGCCTGCACCCTTCCCATGACAGTCTCAGATCGGTTTTATAGTTGTACCGAATGCGAGTTTGTCCTACATGAAACATGTGCATCCCTTCCTCGCAAACTTTACCATCCCGTACACAAACACCCGCTCACTCTCTTCCATCCCTACTCATCTAATCCTCACGAGCTAGAAAGAAAGTACTACAGAGACGGTTTCTTCACGTGTTACGGCTGTGATCGATATTGTTGTGGCTTCATGTACAAATGCAGCGAAGAGAGTTGTGGCTTTCAACTAGATGGAAGATGTGCTTCGCTTCCTGATCCTACAATCCATGACTGCCATGAGCACCCCCTCTTCTTCAATTTCACCAGTGGTACCTGCATGGGTTGCCAGAAGCAGAACACCTTTCTCCACATAGAATGCATTAAATGCGATGATTATTTTTTGTGTCTTGAATGTGCTACTTTTCCTTGCGTGGCTCACTACAAGCACGATAAGCATCCACTCACTCTTTGCTACGGAGAAGAAGAAGAGACACCAGATCTCAAATATTGGTGTGAGATCTGTGAAGAGAAACTAGATACCAAGTGGTTTTACACATGTGACTCTTGTTGTGTCACTCTTCACGTTACATGTTTATTGGGAAAGAAGTTCCACTACCTGAAGACGAACCATATCATCAAAATATATAGCCAAAATGCGGAGATTACAAGTAACAATGGCAACACAAGACCAGTGTGTAAAATTTGCAGATGCCGTTGCAAATACACCTTTATCTTCAAGCTTGAAAATGCAAATTTCTGTAGTCTGGCTTGTTTATGGGAAGAAAACAAAAGAAGGAAAGACGCTATAAGAGATGGAAATAGAGCTTTTGAAGAAACTGAGTTGGAATTAGCTGAAGAACACGAAGAAGTCGAGTCAAAGTCGGAGTCTGTATAAATTGAGTTGGATTGTTCATTAGCTAATGCAGGTTACTTGTGTGTAAAAGTGGAGTCGAGAGAATTTGTTCTCTGCGATTCCGCGTGGGTCTGTGTTTGTAATTCTTCTGAAAAATCAATAAAAGAGGATCGTTTCTTTATCAATTGGCGCACTGAGTTGGCGACAATATCAGTGGATAAATATGCTCGGAGAAATGGCGGCTACGTTGGATTATTTGAATGGATGTTACAAATTGTTGGTGAAGATGGTTGCGTCACAATTGATGGTAACATCGTTGAATCAACTACGATCCACAATTTCAGCACAATGACCGGCATACATCGAGTTACTCGTACTGCATCTTTGAATTCTTCCACGGAGACGTTACCGATGTTGACCAGTCAGGCAACGTATGCAATGTCCAAATATTTGGGGGCTTTGTTCTTCATATTGGTAGTCTTTCTACAGACATAATTAGCCTAGTTTTGCATTATTGAGTTTATTTTAGTTTCAGTTTATAGAGGTAAGAGATAGAAGTGTGAAGGTAAGGTTTCTATGATTCAGAATTACTGTTTATGATTTTGGTGTGGTTAGTCTAATTTATTAATTTAGAATTCTATTTTTCATCTACTATTAGATGTTGTCATTCAAGTTTTGGTAGAGGCGTTTCTGACTTCTTCTTCTTGGATTATGAATTTTTACTATGGGATGAAACCAAAATCTTAGTAAGCTAAAATCGTTTTTGGCAGTCTGTTTTGAAGCTCTTGCACTAATTGATAATTTGTTATTATTTATCTTGTGTTTGTAGATAACTCTTTATTGCTAGAGTATCTGACTTTGCTTAGGGTGTCAATCATATAGGACACTAGAAGTGCGGAGTATTTTCATTTGTTGTTAAGTATAATTTTTTCGATGATGTAATTACGTAGTCGTTTTTATTAGTTAAGAACACTATTTGGTGTTTTATTGCGTTATGTAGTAGTAGGTGATAAATTAATATATTATATTTTTATTTTTTAGTAATGTGTTCTTATGTATATAGTAGTATTTATTAGTGGTGAAGTGAACATTTGATGTAAAACACGTTGAATTTCAATAACTTTGCATTTAAGCATTAGTTAGTTCTAAGATTAATGGTTTCAGCATAAATCTTACTTTTACTTTTTCAAATTTTTAACATTATTCTTTTATGATATTTTCCCCTCTCTTCATGTATTTTGACCTTGAATCATTACTATCTTCGTATTTCGTTTACCTTTCCGGTATTCTTGCACATTATTTCTTACCTTCTTCTCTTGTGAGATTATCTGATTTTTGTTGTAGATCAAGTTTAAGAGTTTTCAGTTGTGTGGTTGTTTCTCACCGTGTTGTAGGCTATTTTCGGTAAATATTGGTTGTTCCTCGTCTTCCTTAGATTTTGGTTGATGTTAGGGACTGCATTTCCTTGGTTTGGATCAAAGTAGTCGTCTTTGATGTTGTCTTCCTCATCATTGCTTGTCGTCGATAGTTCATTCTTGCCTTGGTTTTTCAAGATTTGGTTTTGAGTGATTTAACTTCTATGCTCGCTTTCATATCTCGATGACAGTTCCAAGATTTATTGATGTCATTTTATCTCTCCTTCCCTTCCCTTCTCTCATCTCGTTAAAACTTTTATCGTTGTTACAATTTTCATCGCCGCTCGCGTCTCTGGTGGCTCCCCCTTTCGCCATGTTTGCCACTCCATGTTTGGATAGTGTTTCCTTGTGTATGCTCTGTGGGCTTTGAAGGTTGTTTCAAGCTTCAAGATTAAGCTCTTATTTCTCGGTGATTGACTTTCATCCTCCCTCCTTCAGGTTTTTTCTTTTCGTTCCACTGCTTCATTTGGTATATGTGTGCAGAGTTAATCTCTTAGAACTTTGGTGCATTCTATCTAGACCTTTGTGGTTCTTCACCGGCATGGGCTTCTTTCCTGCGCTTTTTGTTCAGGTGCTTTAGGCATGTGTCTTTTTGCTTCGTGGTGATTTTAGACTTCATGTGATTATTTTTTCTCTGATCTCCTTTCTTGATTATTTGTGTTGGTGCTTGATCATGTTTCTTTGTTTTGTCTCATATTTTATATTTCTATCATTATCTGACATCTGCTTCTTCTAGCTAAAACACTCTATTGTAAGGTGAGGTGAGTTAGTCTTCGTTCTTCGTCTTCAAATATTTTTTCTCTACATATAGATTTGTGGGATTTATTTATAGGGGATTCAATGATGAAAAATTCAATTCAAAAACATTAATCTGATAAAAATAGAGATACAACTATTTATATAATTTCTAGGCTTTTTCCTTAAGAAAAAATAGTGAATATCTATATATATGAAATTACTCTAGTTTCCAATGTAGAGATGGAGAAAGATAGAAGGTTTTGTGTGACGTCCCAATTTTTTTTTATCATTTTAGCGATCTAAGTTGTACTTAAGAGTCACTTGTATGTATGAAGGGTTAGGATGACGATTAAAAAATTAGGACCTATCCAAAAAGAAAATGCAATTAGAAAGTGTTGGACCAAATTGTAATAATAAAAAATAAAAGATTTAAAATGTAAAATTGAGAAAAAAATGGAACACATGTCGCAAAAGTCCTCTGCCACTTGTTAGGAGAAGAAGAAAAAATCTATTTTATATATATAGATGGTTATACTCATATCCATTTATATAGTAGATTATTTATAATTCGGCTTGCATATATGCGACGCCTCTTATTTATAGATTCAACAAGGTACGTATTTAGAAAATACTCATAAGTTGAGCAGCATTGGCAGAATAATAATTGGTAGATGATGTAGCCTCGAATTGAACTTGTACGGATAGACTATCATCGACTATAAATCCTTTGGCTGGATTTTGGAGATCAGTGAAAGGCACGAACTGATCGAAGCCAGAACCTTCTCCTGGTGTATCAAACCATGATAGAACTTCCAAGAACAAAAAGAAAAATTTTAAGCGACATTATATAATGATAACTGTTATAGACATAATGTCCTAATCATATAAGTAAAGGTTAGAAAAAAAATACTTGGTTTTTGGAGATGTTTTGATTGTTTTTGGTCCAGAACTCGCAGCGTGGCTCGGACATAAACCTTCTCGTAGAGTTTCAAGGTTTGGTTTTTACTTAGAATTACATAAAGAGACAATGAGTTTCCTTCTCCTGTACCATTACCGTTTGGATACACCTTAAGTGCCCTAAATAAACGAATAAAAAAAATTGATTAGTTAAAGATTTACTATATGCCTCCTTTTTGACTCACCAACTTTTTCCTCCAACGGAGAAGTCTTCAGATATGTAAAAGTCTCTGGTCAATGTCGAGAATTTCATAAGCTTCCATGTATTAGGCCCATAGACCGTCTTATCGATCGACAAGACCTCCCATTTGTTAAAGTAAGGATACACCGAGATGTCTACTCCAAACACACATTGGTCGTCGTCGAAAATGAACTCTCTATCTTTAGCTTTAAATTGTTTTGTTTGGATGAAATTTGGACTTCCCCAAGTTGTCCTGAATTGATGGAAATGCCTGATCTCCGTGTCTGCGTATATTATAAGTTTATAATGGGGGCGGATACAAGAATTATTTTTAACGAAGACGGAAAAAAGAATTGAACAAAAAGAAGAAAAATATTTGTACACGAAAGATTACAAATTATATAAATCGTTAAAGAAATTATTTGACAAAAATTAAAATCTAACTTACTGAACATATGAACACTGATTGAACCATTTTAAATAGAATACGAGCACATGATATTATTGTACAATTTAAATAATATTTTACAATTTTGATTTTTTATATTTTACTATAATAAATCTTATAATCTGTTAATACTTATTTCTTTAACATTTAATGAGATTAATAAAGATTATTAGATTGTTATAACTAAATATTATTTCAGTTTCAATTTTTAAAATGAAATATTTTTGTAAACTGTTTTATGTGGAGTTGATAAACTAATTATTATCCAATGGCTTAATATTATTAAATTATATAGTATATTTATACCAAAAATAAATTGATAAACATATACAACTATATATTATCTAAAATTGAACAGATATCAGTAAAAGTAAAATTTTGTTTTTATGACAAGTTTTATAACTAACAAATTTAAAATTTGTTCAAGATATTTCAGAGTTTTAAATAAACAGATCAAAATCTAGTAGCATCCTATTAATACCTCACGTTTATAATCAACTTTTAAATTCAGTTTCATCTAATAACATTGTCAAACAACATTTTCCCATATACTAGGTTATAAGTTTGTTTAGAAACAATTTATTGTTCAGCTAATTCTTAACCAAAACAAACAAAATTATAAAATACATGATATGTAGAAATTTCAGATGAATCATAAATTTTCCATATCTTTATATATAAAAAAGAGTTTTATCTCTCCAGAACGCGCCACGTCAGATGCCAGCCTGGAAATTCAAGCTCTCTCGCGCTGACACGTATGAAACTCTGCGTTTCATTTAAGTGTGAATTGTTATGGGCTTTTTACGTGATTTGCACTTTGACTCTAGGTTTGGTCATTTCGGCCCGAGAACATGTGATTCACTAATCCTAATCGCTCGAAGCTTCTGCGTCTCTCCCTTTCCTTCGACCGCGACGCGTGACGCATGAGTTCCCTCACCTGTATGAAACGGAAGGAGGTGTGGCTTCGTGATTATTCCAATTGATTCAGTCGTCCACTACACTGTATTCAATGCGCCGTTCGTCACGAGACGGTGTGAAATCTGTATAAATATGTGAGTACTTCCCATTTCGAACTCATCCTCTACCTCTGTCTCTTGCAATATACTGATTCGTGTTGTTATGACTATTTCTAGAGTTTTCTTCTCCGACTTGAAGTACAGCAGTTGCTCCGCCGTCATCGTCGAGGCTCGGCTGCTGATCGGGTGAACGTAAGTTCGTTTCTTCATTTTTTTTTCAGATCTTTGTTCGATCATTACGGTAGATTTCTCATTGTTTATTGATACTGAGATATATCTAATCTCTTTCTTATATTTTTATTTTTTTCCTCTTCTCGATTTCTTAAAAATGATTGATTGTTTTAACTACAAAAATTATTGCTGCAGATTGCAGTGATGTGTCTAGGATCTTGAACGAGAAGACATTTTAAAGTCAGAGTGCTTTGCACATGTTTTTGACAATGTCCGGCTTTGTTTTCACATCGCTGAAGAGCATCCTGTTAAGGCCAAGAACGGGGTAAATAACAATCATCAAACTCTTCTTTTACAGGGTTATGTCTTTGGAGACATGATCTGTCTGACTATTAAGTTTGTTCATGACTTAGCTTTAGATTTGTTCAGATGTTATATCTCTGGGTTCCTTTTAGAAAGTTCGAAGATTTGCTTGGAATTGAAAATTTGGTGATGATGAACTTTTCTGCAGACCTCATGTGTCTTCTTACTAGAGGTGAGTCCTTTTAACAGCCTTAAAAATCCAGTTTGGAGTCTTTTGATAAATTGAGTATTTGTTATTAGCTGGTAATCGCTAAATTAGTTATCTTTCACGATCCAAATCATACTTAACTGTTTTATACTAAACGGCGTTGAAAAAAGTGATTTTTGTTCTCTCTCAGGTCTAACCTGTATGAACAAAGAGGGTGGGATTGGATATAGTCAGACATATTTTGACGCAACATGTTAACTTTAAGATATCCTTTTTACTTTTTCTGTTTTGATTTGATGCTTTGTTCTGTCTATAATCGTAGTCATGTGTTTTTTCTGTTTTGAACGTGGTTAATTTGTTTTTTCTATGAAAACAAATACTTTTGGAGTAGTGGTTTCTAAATATTGTCTTCTTTTTGGTGTGTCAGGTTCTGTTCCGCCGGTGTTGATATTGTCTATTTTGTTAATGGTGTTGATATTTAAGGTTCAATCATTTTTTCCCTCTCCCTTATCTGAGTCTTTCATGGTGCTAACTTATCTGGATACTTTTAAAGAGTTCGCCAGCTAAGTGGCAGGAGAGAATGTGTTCAGAAAATATTGACTACTTAGAAGAGTACGTAAATGATGTCAACTATTCAAAACTCTCTAGACTGATAGCTTTAACTCATGACGTTGGCCAGTTTTGAGCCGAATATAACTAATAACAGATAATGTCGTCTTTAACTTTTACAGATCATAGAGGGCAATAGACTTTTTAGTATGAGCTAATTAGCTGAAAAACAACTATAGAAGCCAATATTAGCGAAGTGTGTCCAACCTGGCAGCCAAAAGAGGTTGAGAAATCTCCAAATGGTCATAAGAAAGTAGGAAGTTCAATTTATTGATGCTGAATGCTGCAACGTTATCAACTTAGAATATTAGGAAGATGGCATTAGACCAACACGTCGTAAAAGGCAACAAAATAAAAAAAAAACTTGGGGATATGATTATTTAACAAAAATAGTAATTTGCTCAAAAAAAAACAAAAATAGTAATCAAATTATTTATTATACAAAAGAAATCTCTCAAAGTTTTTCTTAAATGATATAAAATTAATAAACTTAATTACCAGAATTTAAAACATAAAACGAAAGACAGAAATTGACTTCGTAAAAAAACTGGTTTTGTATTGGAAGAGGTATGAAGTAGAAGAAGCTTCGTTAACTTTCTGTATGCATGTGATGATATAATAATTCAAATGTGATACCATAGAAACAAAAAATCAAAACAAAAAATAATTGCAAACAAATTAAACAATAATTTAAATTAATAAATAGTATAATTCATACACACAAATTTTACAAATGTAAACCTAAAACACAAATCACAAAATTCTATAAAATAAAATGATTTAGATTACAAATAAAATATCCCGCCCGTAGGGCGGGCCGATCCTAGTATAGTTTATTAAAACGTGTGAAGAAAACTCAAACATCCCTTCGATGAAAATTTTATCGATCATCCTTGTTAATTTTATCATTGTTTGAAATCGTATTGAGTTTAACATGAAAAGAAATATAAATCAAAAACAAAAGCTTTAGACTTTCAAAGTTATTTATTTTAAAAATAAAAGTTATATCAGATGAACCATATAGAATTTTCATATATAGTTTATTAAAACGTGCAACGAAATATCAAACATCCATTCTATGCAAATTTAATCATTATCCATGTACTATTTATTATTGTCTGAAATTGTAATAGAGGTTAACTTGAAAATAAATAGAAAATCAAAAAGAAAACTTTTAGACTTTGAAAGTAAGTTATTTTACAAAAGAAAAAAACATACCCATGGATGTCCAGTATTGATCTAAACTCTTGCTATAGACCAAAAACCTGAGATCTGCATAAACCTCACGGTTCTCGCCAACTAGCCCAAAAGGATCTATTGCAACATATGCAGAGATATAATCCCCTACGCTAGTCTTGCTTCCAAACGGTTTGAGAATAAAAGTCCTATATACATAAATTTTCGGTAGTTTAATTTTTTATTACACAATCTAAAATAAATAAAATAACTTATACCAGATACGAAGAAAAATTTAACTTATACCAGTTGAATCCTCCCACAGTGAATGGACGGGTCTCATACTGCAAGTTTGGAGATCTCGTCATTAGCTCGCTGCATGATTCTATCCGCACGCAATAAGCGCTTGGTGGACGAGTTCGCATGAATTTCTGTTCGGCCGAGAGCCTAGGTTCCGCATCATTAATCGCTGCAAGCCTCGAACTCTGAGGATTACAAGGCACTGCGTTGTTGGTACCCTTGCTAGCTACAAGACTTACCTTAACGGTGGCAAAGCCAGCACAAAAGAATGAAGAAAATAGAAAGATCGCACCATTTAATTTAAACTTTCTTTTTTCGTTTAGAAACATTGTGACTGTCACCTTGATTTTCTCTGTCTTTGTTGTTGTATAGAAGGGTCTTACATTCCTAATTTATAGGCATGTGCGCGTTTTAAAAGTCACTAGATTTTGATTTGCGATTTCAAAACTCTTGAATTTTTTTTTTAATATTTCACTTTAAAAAGTGGTTAATTATAAAATTGTGTGTTTTGATTTTTGATAGCCTAATATAGAGCTTAGGCATAATATCTGCACCCAAAAAATGATCTGAAACCGACTCGAAAATCAAGATACCATACCTGATTGGGTCCGGGCTAAATATCCAAATGAATTCATTTTTCAAAATCCCGAACATCTAAATACGTAGTTGATTTCCTTGATCATACTAGACATGTACTCCATTTTCATCTAGCACTGAAATTATTTCTTGAGCTTGTGTTATCAGCCATATCGCCGAAAAAGTTGATTGTTTCTTGTCTTCCTATGATTTATTTTGGCAACTTTGCTGTCTCTGATTCAATTCGGGCTAAATGTCATATTCTGTAGCTTTTTCATGCACTTAAGAATCAGAAGTTTAGAAAATTAAAAAAAAAATCCAGTAGAATAAAAAAATAGAAAATAACTAAGACTAAATTTTACAATTAATTAAGAACTAATGTCAATACAGAGATAATTGGTTGGGCAGTAAAAGGGTTTGTTAGACAAACTTTTAGTTCTACCCATGAACTCAAACCAAACAAGCTCTACCTCTCCTTAAAACACTCACGGGCAAACTAAACAAAAATAAAGTACATTTTAGCTGTAGAATCAAAATATTCCCACAGCCCTTTTTCTTTGCTTTATAAAGGCTATAGCAAAAAATAGTTTTATTTTACTTTTATTTTTGTAGTTACGATTTCATTCCTTTTAATTCATGGACCAAAGCTCCTCGTGATCCACGTGAATGAATTATTTATGCGGGTCTGATTGATATGAGAAAACAATTGACCAAAGGCATCGTGATCCGCATTGAAATTGGCAGTTGTCGCATTTTTTGTATTAAGATATTCAACATCTTTAATAGTATTATTTTTTAACCAGATAATAATTCGTGTCATGTTCAGAGCAAGATATTATATAAATATTTTAAATATTTCTTAAAAGTCTGTTTTTAAGAATTGATATTGGTTTATAAAATTTAAAATATATTATATACAAAAATAAGACATTTAATTATCTAATAATTTAATTTATTTTCATAATATAAATTAAACTAAGAGAAAATGATACAAAAATTGTTATCAAGCTTTAATATTCAGAATCATTAATTTCATGTGTATACATAAATTTTCGTAGCTTTTCGTTAAGAAAAACAAAGAATATTTTTATAAATTACTAATTAACTTTTATGATTTATTTAATAAAAATATAGTATATATTTAGATGAACCAACATGTTTTGCTAATGATTCTAAAAATCATTTTAGTGATGGGACATGACAATACTCAAATATTGTAATGCTTCTCTCTTAATATATAAGAGCCACACTAGATCATCTTCTTTTTATTTTATCTCAATATTCAACACATATTCAATCTTTACTTTTTTTTAATAAAAATCAACATCATTATTAATTAATAATTATTTTTTTCTACATCCAAATTAAATAAACTTATTTTCTATTTATAGAGAACTTAAAATGATAAATTTTCGTATCAGAAATAAAAATTAATTTTTACTTAAGACATGAAAATATCAAAAAAAATGATATGTGTAATCAGTGGTCTCTACTTTCTTCTTTTCAACTTATCAAATCTATTCAACACCAAATAATTCATATAATCAAATATCTTTTTTCAAAATTTTAACGGTTGAATTTTGGGAATTTTGCCAAAAATGAACAAATTTACTCACCTACTCTCCCCTAAATTATTTTATGGATTCTTGTCCGCTTAGAATAAATAATACTGTTAAACCCATTCTAACCTTCTAATTATACAATTTGAATTTTTCCAAACAATAAATTAAAAACAAAATTTTAAGTAGCATTGTTATTACTTTTTTACATTTAAATGCTAGCAGCAACAACACCTCCTCAAGCATCCTTGCCGCCGTGAAGACATTACGATAATCTTCTCCGATGGTTGTTGCGCCGACAAGAGCTCGTTCAGACTTCAATTATGATTACTTTATCGAGCTCCACTCATCAGTGGTAGCGGTAAGTCACCTCCTTACTCTTCTACCTCTTTCCTTCATACGAAGTCATGAATAAATTAGCGACACACAAAATGTTTGACTGTGAAAACAATCTTTCCTCTCGCCTGTTTTTCGATCTGAATTAGGATTTGTGCTTGTGTATTTGGTGTATAACTTGTGTTGAACTTAAAATGATAAATTTTCGTATCAGAAATAAAATTTTGCAGGACATTCAAAAGACGAAATGCTATGCGGTAATTCAATATAAGACCATTTCTTGAATAGAACAAGCAAGCCACAGTTTACCCAAGAATTTTCACTAGATTCAATACAAACTTTTCTACTCAAAGTAGATAATAACAACAGAAGAGAAATGAGATTTTTTTAACAATCAAAAATAAGATAGAAGCAAGTGTTGAACACTTGTTTGATTATTAATTTCGCAACTTTGTTAAAAAAGTTAAAGAATGAGTTCATAGTATTTACAACAAATTATCTGACTTGTTTTCGGAATTTAGATCAACGGAGTTACTTAAAAATCCCTTTATCTACAAACATGTTGAAATTGTTGCTTTTGTAATACTAGTATTGGAAACAAAACTATGTTCGCCTTTAGAGTGATAAATGGTTATTGCAAATAAGAGAATGAAGTTTATTAATTATACAGAAGTTGTGAGAACCTTTGCGACAGAACCATAATAGATTCCAATAGACTTTGTTTCTAGTTATTGATAAAAACAACTTATGGGGAAAGGAAAATACGGAGTTGATAAACTAAAGCCAAAACAACACTTGCAGATTCTAATGGACATAAGTCGCAAGTGCCAAGCCTCAAATTAAAGGATCTTTTCAGATTTTGAAATCTTAGATGCTGATGGAGATGCATCTTGTGGCTTCAGGACTGAGAGGAAGTTGGAGAGACCATTGGTTAATGCAGAAGTTGTGATCATGGAAGCTCTCAGCAAACTAACGGCCTGCAATAAAGGTAGATTCAAAAGAACCAAAAATAAACTTATCAAGTAAAGAAAATAGGATATAAAAGAAGATGTAAGAGAATACCTCTGCTCTGCCAATGTTAATCACTTGCTCATCGATATCACTGATGTTCATCTGCAACTTGCTTAGTAATGAGATTGTTGATGATGTGCTCATCGGTGTGATAAACAGATCATCTGACACAATGAAATTAGTTTCTCCCTTAACAAATCCAACCCCAGTTGTTGTGTTTGAATGCATTGGAGTGAACTTCACAATCCTTTCACCATTCGAAAGCACATCCTTCTTAATCTTTCTAGAAAATACGCAATATGAACTTGAATATCCGCTGCGGGGGACCAAACATTCATATTCAGAACATCCTTCCTGGATAACAACATCAAGCAGTTGAGCCCTGAACTTATAATAATAAGGAAGCACACATTCGGAAGCTTTGGCTTCTTTCTGCTTCTCAAAGCTCAAATCTTTCACGCTTCTGCTAAGATTTCCAACGCAGCCCATATTCACACCGTCAACAGAAAGTTCCCAGGCAAACTCAAGCGGAATGGCAAGAAAAGTGAATAGAAGATCAATGAAGTCTTCTCTACACTCCGCATAAAGAACCATCTTGTCAGTCTTTCTACTGTAAACTTTAATAGTGACAAAGTTGTCTGCATCTCCTGCAACAACATTTTTTTGTAACAGTGGTTTCAGCGCTTTACGTTTCCTTGTTGTGCAATGCTTCCTCAGGAACGTGTCAGTCAAAGGAGCTTCTGAAGTGAATAAACAACCCAGCAAAGTTAGCACCTGCATTCAGATGATAAACAAGTAAGATAAAGACTTAAATATAAATGAAAAATTGAAGATATTCAAGTACCTCTTCAGAACCAACATCAATGACCATTTCTTGCAGCCTATCAAAACCAGCATAGCCAAGATCGTTGAGGATATTCAGGACAAGACCCATCGAGTTCAATGACACTTTCAGATCATCGGTGATGATAAATGACGTTCTGCAACTAAGGAATACTTCATCAGCTTGCTCTCCTTCTTGAACCTGAATGTTGTGGCTCATCGAGGTTCCACAATAACAGCAACTTGAGGTATTAGTATTGCTGTATACCTTACAGCAACCCTCATTGGACATAAAATACGGGCAGATAAAGAACCCAGTCGCTCCAGTCGCGGTGTCATCAATGTTCAGCTTTAGCTTTCTGCGATAACTCTCCCTGACACTCCGAGGATACATCAACCGATTCTTGCAAGCCTGTGTCTCTAAATGATCAACGTTCATGTCTGAAACACTTTTGTAAAGCTTGTGGAAACAGCCAACAATGGGAGACTGCGGAGTTTGATGCTTCTCCAGCAACCTAACAATGGTACCCATAGGAAGCGTAAGAATACTACAAAGTACATCGACAAAATCTTTCCCAGCTTCAGCCAAAACAACTTTGTTTTTCTCCTCATCAATGAGAAGTCTCAGACTAAACTTGGGTTTCGCAGCAGGATTTGCCATCAGAACAAAGTGAAAGTTGGAAAGAGAAATAAAATGGGGGAAAGTAGACCGTTAATGGCGTTTTACGTATCAAGTTTTGAATGTGACAGGAACGGAGAGTTATACCACTATATAACGAGAGGGTTTCAGATTATCTGATAATCGATTACAGTGAAACGTTTGCGTGTTCCCATAAAAGTATGAATGCTAATACATGTCCCAAGGCGCGTGTACCTTTCCGAAACAAAAAGTCGAGTGTCGTTACAGATTCTACTAACTCTCCCGAGAAAATGTATTTTTTTAGTCATATTTTGCGTAAAGTTCAATGGCTTACCATCATTAGCCGAGTTCATAATGACCTTTTACGGTATTCTAATTAGGTCTGAAAAAATTACCAAGAACCGAACCAAACTAAACCAAATCAAAAGGTATCTAATCGAATAAAATAAATTCTACTTGAATAACTTTAATGATTAGTGAAATTCTTTTTTATTTTCTTTTAACAAGATTAGTGAAATTATCTAATTAGTTCGATTCTATAGGACAACGAAATGTTCAAAACATTATTTTCCAATATGATTTTGTGTGTGTGTGCAATGTCGAAATTATCTAACTTATTAACTTAGAATCCTATATTTAATCTGTTTTTTATCTGTTGACAAGTCATAATAGAACAATTTAATTAACTAATGAATGTGACATATTTTTATTTATATAAATTTTAATAATCAACAAAAATATTAATAATAAATCAATTTTAGTTAGAAAATTAATTACTATTTTACGACTAAATCTATTGAGAAAAAATATAACAAAATCATCTGAAAGCTTTAAATATTTTTTTATAAAAAAATGCATAATAATTTCAAATTTATTAAATTAATATTATAATAAATTAATAAAAATAAAAAAAATAAGAAAAAATAAAATTAAAGTCAATGCTATTTTAAAAATTATATAATTATAGTATACATAATATTAAAATAGACATTTTTTTTATAAATTAAATATGAAAAATTTATATTAAATAGATAGATTATCAAATTTTCTTAAAACGGTTTTATTAAAATAAATTATAATTCATCGTAAAAAATGAGATGAAATTCATAAACTGTGTAATATTTATACAATAAAAGTATTGCCATATGATTAAAACATTTATATCTACAACTAAATTATCATTTTTTTTCAAACACACACCAATATATTATCTATAAATAGTTATATACAGAATATAATAGTATATAACTAACATTTACTTACAATTTTAATTTTAATTATAACAAAATTTGTTGCAAAAATATTAAAAATATTAATAATATGGAAATTCTAATAAATGAAAATACCTATGATGGAAACTAAAGAGGAGGTATTTAGTAAAATAATATGATAGATAGTACTATGTATATAATTTAAAATCATAGAGATATATTATTTAAACAATATATTTACTTATAAACATTCGTAAAATACCAAAGTGATAGTTGTTAAAGTATTAATTTTTAAGCATAACATGTGAATATAAATTATCATAAAAAATCCATAAACTATATAAGTAAATAAATTTTAAATTGTATTGTATGCAAATTGTAAAATTTAAAAAGCTATATTAAAGGAGAATATATATTTTATTATTTTAGATTATAATTTATATATCAAACTGAAAGTACATTAATATGTAAGAAAAAACAATAAGAATATGAAGTCTATAAAACAAATCAATATATATCAACAAAGACGAATAAAAAGTTTAAACAATAAGATTATAAAGTTATACAATATATAACACTATATTTAAATCATATTTAAAAATTTTGTGATAATATCAAAGTTATATATTTGTATAATGAAAAATATCTTCATGAATGTACGGATCAAAGTATACACAGCTGGGCAAAATTTTCTTGTTACTGCATTTCTTGGATGATACTTTCAACACAAGTTTCACTACAACCATTAGTGTCATAATAGTCGTGTTCGTGTCTGTGGGTTACTAAATATTTTCTATTTCACTACGACATGATGAACTGAATGTTCCTGTTGATGCAGGATGCCTTTGTAGCCAGTTCTAATTCTCATTCCAGTGTTTCAACCAAAACCAGAAGTTTTGCTGCCTGTGTGGTGGTGCCAAGTTTCCTAGATCAGCTACAAATCACATCAATGGAAGAAACACCTACAGAAGTTGGAATAGCAAAGGGCCAAGAACAAAAACATGTCCATGAGACCAGCCAAGCGTTTTTAGGAGAATGCAGAGGAAAAAAAAGAAGATTTCCAAACCATACCGCTTTGATTCTCATTGACAACTTTATAATTTTTCTTATAATATGGTTTTCTTAAGAATACTTGTCTTACTGACTCTCAAGGAAGATGAGACTCATTTGGATTCTCATTAGATAGTTTTCAGCCGTAATGATGACAACTGTTATACAGTTCTGTTTTTAAGGAAGCGGCAAAGTATGTAACCTTATGCTGTTGTATCTTTAAGATCACAAGTTGGTTTCTTAGCTCACAAGTAACCATTGAAAACATGGTCAAGCACATAGTTGACCATGCATAGAGTAGACATGTCTACTGCTGTGCTCCTGTAGGGACATAACGCCATTGATACTCCATCTCCAAAGCTTCCCGCCTTTTTTTTCGACTAAACTTTCTTTATTGATTAATATCAAAGTTTACAAATTTCTCTAAAAATCGAGGACAATTATGGAACAACCTCCATTGAGAGAATTATGGAACAATTCCCGCCTTTACGCCTAGGAGGATGAGAGAAAGTAGTGATGGTGGCAGCTACTCTCATGCTTGAAGAAAAAAAGAAAAGAAGAAAAACTTTGAGGAAGAAGAAAAAGAAATTTGTCTATCTTTGGGAAATTTTTTAAAAAGGAAATTATATTTTAAAAAAAAATTAAAAGATTTTTAGCTCAATTTTTGGATAATAATACAAATCTGGAAGAAAACAAATTTTATCTTCCTTAGAAAAAAAGAGAGGAAAGCGTAGATGTTCTAACACTACCAGTAGTAAATGAATGAGAATATGGTAGAATGTAGATTCTGAAAAAGCATACATATGGTTAATGTTTAGATGATCTAATCTGCTATGTTTCAAAATATAGAAGAGCATGTAGATTGAGTATTACTCGGTAATAGATGGATGTATATTCATTATATATATATATATATATATATATATATATAAATAAATATATATATATATATATTGAATAATCTGGTGTATTTTAGCACCCACCGATTTTTTTTTCATTTTTTATATTTTTTATTATATATTCGTTATACTATATATTCTAAATCTAGTAGATTAGGTTTACTAACAGTTTTAGATCTATTTTAAAATTGTTTTTTTCAAAAATAATTTCACCTCAAAATTATTTTTCTGAAGTGCACATGTATGATAATATCGTGTTTTGTATTTTTTTTTAAGTTTTTTTGGGGGTTTTCAGTATATTGATATGATGTTTTAATAAAATATAAGGGTAACTAGACAAAGTCCAAATGTGACAAATATTGGTTTTGCTCTAAAGGGACAATAAATTAGATTAGTTGTGTTCCTTTTCAACACCCATATTATAAATAGTGTTATGGAGATAAATCGTCTAGGAGAGATATTGACACTCAACATGAAAGTGGTGGGGGGGATTAAGAGCATGTACACTAATGAACCCCTTATGGGGTTCATCTTTTTTTATTTTTTATTACTAAACTTTTTTTTTTCTTTTTGATTTTTCTTTAAAAAAAATAAAAATAGACTAATCGTGGGCCGTCACGATACGTGGGGCCCACGCTACAGTTATGTACTCGGTTCGTCAGAGAGGAGCGAGATGAAACAGGTTCACAGCTATTTAGTTATTATAATATTTTTGTTTCCCGTGAACCGTGTGAATTTTGTCTTAAACTCTTCAATGCACATGGTCTATCTTTTTTTTTTGGAATGAATATATATATATATATATATATATATATATATATATATATATATATATATATATATATATATATATATATATATATATATATTTTATGGTTTCACTACATGCAACTTTAGCCTTGACTATCTTCTTATATAATAAAGTAGACTTTTGTATCTCCATAGGGGGAAAAATGCCATGTGTCATCATCATTTACTACTTTTTATATTGGGTCATTAAAATTATTTGTAGGCAAATTTATTTAATTAAAATGTTGAGACTCAATTCCAGAATTTGACAACCAAGCCTAATATTTTACATACTTCTTTTTTTTACTGACATCGTCTGTTCATATCTATGTTCCACCTGCAAAATTTTTACTGAATTATAAAGTTTTCGTGTCATTGAAACGTGCTCATCAAATCTAGCCATTAACTCTTTTGAAGATATCTCCAATGACGTTGATTTTAATAAGATTTTTTTTTTTATTTTCATTAGAAATTCATAGTTTCAACTTCTAATAAATCAAAATGCATGTAATCGAACTTTTCCTGCTTCACCAGATTCAACCTTTTGCTTTCTTACACACATATACTGCCACAATGGTTTCATTCTATATCCTTCTTTTTGAGTTAAAGTTCGGTTGTTGCTCTCATATGGTGGTTACTCGTCTTTTCCGTCTCTGAAAAACATGCAATCTTAAGAAAGTAGAAGAGTTATGGGAGTTTACATCCTCATGCTTGATGAGAAAGTTTATCTCTCTCTCTCTACCTTGATTTGTAGTATTCTTGAGCTGTCCCATCATATATATTCTATTTATATATGTTGAAAAAATACAATACTTAAGTGTTGTTAGAAAACTCACAATGAACAAAATAAGATATTACTAATACTTCTGTGTTGCATATCTTTGTAAATGATTTTTGAATATATGTAAACAAAAGTATTCACAGTCGACCACATTTATGTTTTCACTTTTCACAGTCGACCCTTTTGCAAGGATCTATCGACATGCATCTGTTTAGTAGTATCAAACATCTTCTGAAAGAAGGGGACACTTACAAGATCAGTGGCTTTGAAGTTGCAAGAAGCAACACCCACTTCAAACTAGAGATTCATGCGTCCTTATTCGCCTTAACATCTTACAAAAATTTTTTAAATTAATTTAGGTTATATGACTATGGTCAATTGATATTAATTATGACGTGCACTAATACCTAGCTGCCAAGTAAATCGGGAAACTGAATAGACACAACTATTCGAGAATCAAAATACAAAGTTTAAAGACCTCAACTGTAGTTTTGTAGACATCTTTGAGTTTGTTGGTGAGATCAAGTCTATCTTTAGTGACCATAAGCAACAACTCAATGGATCATGGTTAACCTCTAGATTGACATGTATAATCTTTTCTTCATTAATACTGATTTGTTTACATATTACAATGTTTTTTAAAACCTGCATCTCAGATTCAACTCATCAACAAGTAAAAAATCTCTACTCTAGCGAGAGAATTAATATATCCAATGGTAGCGTTCATAATTTATTATATTTCAGTTAAATAACAGAAAAATTATCACAACCAAACAGAAAATTCTTAAACACAATTAAAAATAAATTAAAATACTACACATATAATTTCATGCAAGTATAAAAAGAGAACACATTTCCATTATAAAAAATATAATTGAAATAAATAATAAAAATAAATAATAAAATATAGTTGATAACAAATACAAAATCCAAACACATAAGAATTATAAACAAATGTCAAATATTAACAAAAGAAAGATATGTATCTAATTAGAGAAAAAAATATTTATTATACAATTTAAAATAATTTTTAAAATATTTTATAAAATTAAAATATATTCTAATATAAAATAACTTTTGTGTAAACAACCCGCCCGTAGGGCGGACCAATCCCTAGTTGTTACAAAAAATAAAGAAAAGTTTAGCCTTGACTAGACAACGATCATTTTTTGGGAACTAAAACTAGACTAGAAATTGATACGTCAGTTTCTTACAATAACTTCATTTATTATCAATGCCAGTTACAAAAAAAAAAACTTAATTTATCATCACTGAGACAATTAATTGACCTGAAACATAGTCAGGACTCAGGTACAGTTTTCTTGTAAAAGAAATAGGAAAACTTAGCTAAAAAAATTGAAGTTTTCTGTGCTTCTCGTGCATATGTGTAGAATGCCAACACTGATTTTTGTTTTGAAGGGTACAAGAAAACAAAAGCTTTGGTGGCTTGGTGGAACACTGCATGTGGCCACTGGCTAGGCGCTACAACTTCGATTACGACCCAACATAACTCTATGACACAGCGCAAAACTATTATGACTTTATTCAATTCACACGAAGTAGAAAATAGGGGAAAACACGGAATGATATTGGAACAGTGAATCGCCATAGTGGATACTAACTGGATTTATTACACTCAGACACACTTTTTTTTCTTTAGAAAAAATATACATAATAAGTTCAGTAAAAAAGGAAAGTTACATAGTAAGTCACTTTGAATCCTTTTTTTTTAACACTTGGTAATCAGTCAAAAGTATCCTTACAATCCTGGACCAAACATGCCAGTAAAACTCAAAAAAAAAAAAAGACACCAGTAGCCAGTAGGCATCTATAGACTAATCCCATATACATGTGGGTGAGAAATAAATTCAAAAACACAAAAAAGATCATGAGAATGTGAGAGTGATGGAGTCCAACTCACAAAGCACGAAAATATATGCTTTTTAACCTCTCCAACACAAAGAATCTGTGGCTTCACAATCCAGCAAGTTAAAGACCTATTGATCTTCATAAAACTTCTGAATTCAGTGAAGTCGGATAACACATAACCCGACCAATAAACACCTAGATAGAAACCACACCATGAAACAAGTAGCAAGGCCTAACCACTCTGAAAAAAATGGATACAAAAGTGAATATTGAGGACAAGCTGAATAGTCACCAGCGAACTACAACGAGTCGCAGAAGCAAAGCAAGCTTAAGCATGAGCACCAAACTTAGAAACAAGAACTCAAACCAACTACCAACAACATGGTCTGATTGAATACTTAGCACACATTATATGAGGTTAAAAACATGCATATCACTTTATTTATCAAAAACTATCTCCTCACTTTTTATTATATCTTTATTTGAGAAAATTCGCTGGTATGCCACACTTTGGAGAGATATTGTGGAGTCGGTACCCCTTAAAAAGAAATTTTGGAGTCAGTACCCATTATTTCAAAATACCAGCGCTACCCTTGGTAAGCGCATGGCAAGTATACGAATTGGTAAGCTAATGACAAGTATACGAATTGGCAAGCTAAGGGCAAGTATACGAATTGGCAATTTAATGGCAAGTATATGATGAGATGATATGGCAAGCTAATGGCGGGGTGATACAAAACTTTCATTTGATGACGAGGAATTTGCTCTTAAGATTAATCAGCCTTCCCTAACAGCTAACAAATACACTTTTTGCCGTTTGTTGTTCTTTAAACCTTTTGTAAGTCGAGTCAAATTCTTTTATGTTCGTGATGTTGTCTCAATTTGTGTATCTTGGTGTTCTATTGTTGTGTGTATATTAGGTTAGGTCTGAATATGCACATATAAACATTCAATGGTTATTAGAGACATCAAAGAAGATTTAATGTGTTGTCATCGTGTGCTAGAGAGATTATGTCTTCAATCCTTCGTTGATTATTTGAGTGGGAAAGGTAAACAACCAAACAAAATCCAAAAAATGTGGAATTCCTTGAATGGGCCGAAATACTGAAATGGGCCTAAAGTGTATTTCATCAAATGAAAGTTTTGTAAAAAAAAAAAGCAAAAGAAAACAATAAATCATTTAAAACCTCAATGGAAACCCTAATTTTAATGGGTCGAACTTGGTCGCTGCGACAGAAAACCTAAACCAGAGCCGTGAAGAAGAAGACCGAGACGTAAATCGGTTGACAAAATGGAACAAAAAGGATTGAAGTATGAGGAGAATCCTGACCAAGGAGGCGGGGAGATAGGATCTGAGGAGAGGTCGAGTCACGAGACTCCGGGTGTTGATGATGTTCAGCCAAATGAAGAAGAAGGAGATAAGGATGAGAAAAGTTGCAGCCAAACTTTAAGCGACTGTGGAGATACAAGGGTTTGTAATTCTATGACACTCTCTTTGTTTGTGAAATAAATTGGTATAGTTAGGATGACTGATTGGTCTCATGTTATGATTGATGTTTAGTGAGTAATATGACTTAAGCTAGTCTAATGTGTAGTGAGTAATTTGATATAGCTAGTCTGATGTGTAGTGAGTAATATGAAATAAATTTGTATACTTAGGATGAATGACTGATTGGTCCCATGTTATTGATCTTTAGTGAGTAATTTGACTTAAGCAAGTCTGATGTGTATCCTTCTTCCCACTGTTTGAACGATGCAGGAATTCAACCCTACCCACAAGATCTCATTTGCTGAATTGGAAGAACCGGGAGACTGGACAAAGCGATTGGGTTTGTTAGACAGGAGAGTCGCTGCATTAGAAGAGAAGGACGTGAAGCAGATGTGGGCGTTAAACAGGTTGAGGAGGAAAGTCGCTGCATTGGAGGAAGACGTGAAGGGGAGGAAGGAATACCTGAACTATGTGGGGAGGAAAGTCGCTGCATTGGAGGAAGACGTGAAGGGGAGGAAGGAAGACGTGAACTATGTGGGGAGGAAAGTCGCTGTATTGGAGGAAGACGTGAACTATGTGGAGGAAGTAGGCGAAGACTCACCTGAGGATGAAAACCTGAGCAGGACAATGTCTGGGTTTAAGAAGCAAAAATGAAGGAACTCAATCAATGAACACTGTAGTTGGTGCCTATTTTTCCCAAACTTTTTGTTGTACTGCATTTTAAGTAAGGCGAAAGAATCATATGTTAGTGATTCATATGTTATTGAGTATTAGTTAATCACAATACTTATTTCACACATTCCATAGTCAGAAGTGTATTTTACATAAACTTAGTCAAAGTAGATAAACATTACATTGCATACACACACAACTAATCTCCAATGGGCCAGTGACGAGCGGTCAAATGAATGTTACTGCCGAAGTCCCAAGCTGCACGTTGCCAGAAACAACGATCGCATCTCCACCTTTGTCTTGATTCATCTATGGAGACTTCAGACACTGGTTCTATCATTGTGGAGCACAAGCAATCACGTGACACGTTAAGAGATATTCTTTCACATAGAGACCTAAACATCTCAGGTTCCACGTCACCAGGAAAGCTTATGAGTGCCCAACTAGTCATCATGTGATGCATCCGATCAACATATTCACGAGTAAAACTTGGGTACTTGTGAACCAATCCTCTATCATCAACGCTAAATACTAAGTTCATCATACCATCTACACACTTGGCCAGCGAGAATCCTCTCTCAGCTGCAAGATGAATCTTTTCCCTTCCTTCATCAAGTAAATGGAGCCTGAAGAACTCATACATACCTCGCAAGTAGATGGCCTATGGATTACCCAACTGGTAGCACATAAGCCTGAATTTTCTAACAGCATTGACCTCATCTATCCAGTCGAACAAGTCCATGAGATTTGCAGATTTGTAAAAGTAATCTTCTTTGCCAATTTCATTGAACCCGGAAAAAGCAATTCTTGCACTACCAAAGTCCCGGAGATTGTATGTTGCTACCTTGGAGAGAATCTTATGAAGAATGAAAGGAGGGAGAGAATCCAAGTTCAAGTTCGTCATATTCTGTATTTATTTGGAGAATGTAAATAATGATCGGAAGACCCAACTTCAAGTAGTAACACGGAACATTTAAGTGTGATTTGATGGGTGAATAAAAGTTAGCAATGGCCGTTTTGAATTCTAGTCGTAAAAAAGAAGCTACCAGCAAGCTAAAGGCAACGAATTAGCAAGCTAAAGGCAATAGTGACTTTCGTTTTAGGAGTTCTGTCCCCTTAATGGGCCCGGGCCAACTAATTGTGTTGATGGTAAATGTACAGCATGATATAGTTATGATTTAGTTTGATTTAGTTTCGTGCCAAAAAAAAAAGATATGATTTAGTTAAATTGTTATCCAAGCGATAAATTGAATTTTAGGTGGTTTTTACTCTAAACCGATGTTGAGAATTTTGTGAAAGTAGTGTAAGAAGTTGTAGGACATTGAGGGTTGTATTGTGTAGATGATGTGATTGTACTTTATGAAAAGGCTGTAAATTAAGAAGAATTGTTTGTCGTTGCTTTTTTGGGCATGCACCAATAATTATCACCAAGAGAAGTCAGTATTCGTATAATAAAAATATGAGTAAAGTAAAACATCAACTGGCAAGCTAGGACCAAATAGCTAGATAGAGTTTCTAAAGTATACCTAAGGTAACTGGCAAGCTGAGGGCAATAATAACTTTCGTTAATGGGCTCAGTCCCCTATATGGGGCCAGGTCAACTGATTTTGTCGATGGCAAATGTAAACAGCATAACCCATAAATCATTTCAATATCAGCAGTGAAAACTCTTAACATTGAGCGTTTTGAAGGCAAGTCGTTAAAAAAGAAGCTACCAGCGATACACTACATAATTGGCAAGCTAATGGCAATGATAGGAAACGGTACCGTCAAGGCACGGCCTCAGAAGAAAGTAAATGGCAAGCTAAGGACGATGATAATCCTGTTTTTAATATTTAACGATGAAAATCGTAAAATAGAAGAAGCTTGGTTGTTAATAAATATTATAGATATGATTCATTACAAGAGTTCAATACAAAGAGTACATTACAACATTACACATTTACAACATTACAGATAACACTAGAAACGGTTCATTTAAACATGCACACAAAAGCTATTACAACTAATACGATGCCCGTGAGACCAACAAAGTATTCAAAGCCATTGCTAAACCCAGGTTTTCCCTTACAATCATCTCTAGCCTAGCTATCTTCTGCTCAGTCTCATAGTCCGGTAAAAGGGTTAAGGAATCTACATTTTCAGCCATCTGAAGAACGTGTCTATCCCTAGCTCTCATCTCTTCCATTACGGCCACATCCCACCACTTCGAAACATGTCTCTCACCATCATCAACATGCGCACAGGTGTAATATCTTCTCCCTGGATCATTCTGATATCACTCAAATTACCCTAAGCAGTGAATTACTCTCATCAAAAGAGGTCAATCGTAGTACTTAGGGATCGAATCCACAAGGAGCTAAGGAACCAAATAAATCTAATAGTTATATGATTAAGCTAGGCTAATAAGTTTAATGCAGTAAATAAATATAGCAAACAGTAAACAAGATGAACAATATAATTGTTCAGCTTGGCAAAGAGTTGTTTGATGGAAGGATGGTTGCTAGATCTAGGGTTTCTATTCAGGTAATTAGGATTATAATGATATAGGTTACTAGGCTGCTAGATATATTAGAACTCAACTAGGAGTACAAATCTAACAACTGTCGTTGTATAGATAGTCTAATATCTAGATCTTGGATCTCAACCACTCGGTTATTGATCACAAGAAAGTGTCGATCGATGATTCTATAGGAATATCGATCGATGCACCTTTCACAATATCGATCGATTAATCTATTGGATTATCGATCGATATGCTTCTAGCAAGCTTTACGAACGGGTTGAACACACGTTCACTATGGTTTACTAAATCAGCTATCGCTGTATTTATCAACCCTAGCTCAAAAGGATGGATTCAGGGTGAGTTACAAGCTCTCGCTGGTCTCTACAATCCCTAAGATCAAGGTTCTAGTTCGCGACTCTAGAAACAAGCATTAATAACAATCCTATTGATGAATACCACAACTTAGCAATTCTATATTTGGGGCTAATCCCTGATAACCTATCTGAACCCTAAACCTAACAGGTGGATCTACTCAGACATGAAACTTGTAACAGAAATCATAGATGAATAGATGAAAAACATAAATAATATAAAATCAAATCCAATGGAGTTCCAGGAGGACTCTGATAAGAGTTCCTCCCTTCTCTCCTAACAAAGATAAAAAATAGGTCAAAGAAAGCTTAGATAGGTCTAGCCGTCAACAATGGCTTATAAATATGATAAAATAGGGTTTCTGGTCGTCCAAAGGTATTCTGGTAATTTAGATTGCTTTAGGGCTTCTGGCGGTCATGAAATATAGTTAGTCCACGTCCTGAAATTCATATCGATCGATATGGGTGATTTCCCATCGATCGATATGCATTCATCTTCTCGACAGCCTTCTCTCGCGAGGCAGACTGACCACTCTTCAGTAAAACGGGCATAACTTCTGATCTAACCGTCGGATTGACCTCAAACCGGTGGCATTGGAAAGCTAACTCAAAGATCTATCTTGTGTTTAAAGATCAGCTCAATCGCACCGTGGGAAGGTCTCCATCCATATCTAAACATCTGACGCGTCTGCGCGATTCTGCACTTAAAGGCTCCAAAAGACACCAAAAACACCATATTTCTCCAGAACGTACTTGAACCTGTAAATACTCTAAATAGACCCTATTTCGTAGTAAATATATGTAAAACCGCTTATATACCATGGGTAAAAGTGGGTCAAAATCATGGTATATCAACTCCCCCAGACTTACCATTTTGCTTGTCCTCAAGCAAAACCAACAGGCAGTCTCTCTGAAAGAGGTTTGAAAACAGCAGGGACTCAAAAAGATTTTAAAAACACAGTCATCATCTCTCTAGTAGTGCAAACCAAATCATAAACATCCTAACATTAGAAGCACATTATACAATATCCTAGTATAGCAACCAAATTCACCTAGTCAACAACTTAACAAATCCTGTCTGACAATCCCCTCTACTGATCTCATTTCTTAACATAAATAAAAGTGTAGGCTTTACCTTGGAAGTATCGATCACAAGATGCAAGGATTCTCAAACAAGTATCTGGACCTGCAGGTAAAAGTTAGTTCCTATCCTCTCTCTCTACTTATTTCTCTCTTAGTCAAAGTCTGCTTTCATTGCAGGATCATTGACCAAGATTGGACAGGCTTCCATGAATCAAAACTTGATGGTGGTTGCCACCAAGTCCTATTCACTTCTTTTTGACCTATATCCAAGAATTCATATGAATCGAACCTTGATGATTGCCGCCACCAAGTCCCGTTCGAATTCTTTTAGTTGGAATCCTTATGAAGCAAGCTTTAATGGTTGTAGCCACCAAGTCCTGTTTGTATTCTTTTAGTTGGAATTCTTATGAAGCAAGCCTTAATGGTTGTAGCCACCAAGTCCTGTTCGGATTCCACCTAACTTAAAACCTATATATATATATATTTTTTTTCTTTTTCTCTTTTTTTTTTCTTTTTTATTTTATTTTATTATATATATATATATATATCTTTTTATAATAATAATAATTTTTTTTTACCAATATATCTAGGGTCGAAATAGAGAGAGAGAAGGTGATAAATCTACACAAGGCTTTACCTTCCAGACTTGTTTGAAGAATCTGATCCCATGTATACCAAGCCCCAAGACAAGCAAAGTTGAGCTCAATTAGGTTGGAGATCAGCTTTGGTTCCTTCAAACATTCTCAGCAAGTGCAAACATAGTTGATAGGTTGATCCACTTTAGTATCTCTAGTACTTTTGCAGTCAGTAAATCTAAAATTGGTCTAAAGAGTGATTAGATGACAGGTAATAAATCAAATTAGATCATTATCCCCTTCTTGACTCAATAAAAACTTTTTGAAAATATTTTTAAATAAGACTCATAAAAGTAGATAAACGTTAGTAATCCCCCCAGACTTAAATTACACTGTCCCCAGTGTAACATAGTCGGTGGTAAGATAAAAATAATAAAGCAGAAGTACGGAATTTAACAAGTAAGAACGATAACCTGCTCGGTATCGATCGATACAATGAAGTTACAATCGATCGATGTTGATGAAGTGTTGTCGAGTGATATCGACGTGGTCGCATTCGTCGATGGCTAACATACATTCAACACAATGAAGAGACAATCGATATGTGGTTATGAAGTGATGTCGATCGATATCGACATGGTCTCATCGATCGATGTGCTGAACAACCGTCTACTTGGATCTGTTTTTTTTTTTTTTTTTTTTTTCAAAACTAAAACAAAATATTAGTAGAACCTCCCTCAGACTTGGATAACGCTGTGATCAGTGTATATCCAGTCGGAGTTATGGTGTAAATAAATCATAAGTACTCAATTGAACAAGTTAGAACGATATACCTGACCGGATTAAGTGTAGAACGATGAAAAATAGTTACCATCGGTCGATGCAAGTGATGGATTGTCGATCGATATCGACGTGCTCTAATCGGTCGATTATCATGGTAATCGTCTACTTGGATCCCTATTCTAAACAACTAACTAAATCATAATATTAGTACGACCTCCCCCAGACTTGAATAACATTGTGATCAATGCTAAACAGTCTAAGATCGGTGGGAGAATAAATCATAAGGAAAATATTCAACAAGGAGAAACTTTATACCTGACGTTGATATGAATGTCGACCAACACAATTAAGTGGCGATCAATACTCTTAATGCTCTGTCGATAAACACAGTTAAGTGGCGATCGACCGATGCTAATGATTCTCTGTCGACCGATGTTTGCAATCCATCGGTCGATATCAGTATATCAATCATTCTTCCTTGGATCTTCTCCTATAACCTATCATAGATAAAACACTAACAGTCTAAAAGTTAGTAATAGATAACTAATAAAACCAATTAACTAAAGTAATCTTTTTCCGATGAACAGTGATCATGCTACAGTAGCTTTGAATAGTGTCGCAGCTATGTTCATCTTTTTTTTTTTTTTTTTTTTTTTTTTTTTTAACCTGAAATCTTTAGAAAATAAAATATCAGTAATAAATGAAAATAAAAACAAATTTAAAACATACCTAACAGTGGGTTGCCTCCCACTCAGCGCTTTGTTATAGTCATTTAGCTTGACTTTGGAGATCTGATTTAGTCCGGATGAGTATGAGAACATGCTCCAAAACAAGTCTCAATGTCCAATCTCTGAAGCTTTATCATTCTTGTGTGAAAGCCTCCTCCATAAACTCTTCTTCCTTTGTCTATCATCTCAGCAATAAGGAGTGCTCTAAGCTTTGCAAATGGATGTGAGAAGCATCTACTGCGCACTCTGGATTTCCTGAAACAATCTAAGAAGTAAAGAGTTAATGGTAACTGAGAACCTCCCTTGGTTCGTTTCCGCTTCTTCCAGTTTCTCCACTTCTTTCCCACAGACTTGGGAAATCTCACTTTAAATATACTGGAATCATCTGAGAAGTGAGGAATCAATGATAACTGAGAACCTCTTCTAGTTCTTTTCCTCTTCCTCCAATTCATTATCTTTTTCCCCCCATATTTGTTTAAACGTGTGGTGGTATCTCCATCAAAAATATTTCCACACACTTCATACTCATTCTGCTCTGATTCTCGTCTGGTATCGATCGATGAACCAGTGGTGGTGTCGATCGATGGTGGATTGAAGATGTCGATCGATGGTATCCGGTAGATGTCGATCGATGGTGGAGTGCTCATGTCGATCGACATTGTCTGAACCGTGTCGATCGATGCTTCTTCTGCTAGGGTTTTATTGACTTCATCTCTAAGTCTCAACCCTCTTCTGAGAAGCTTCTACGTGCTGATGATCATCCAATATTTCAATGTAAGAACTCAGATGCGGACCTTTATCTGGTGGAATAGGGGATTCAGCTTCAAACACCGCGCTTGGAACCATAATCTTGACAGGATCATGTATCCTCTTCACTTCTTTGTGAAACCCAGCAGTTTCTTCTGTCCAAATAAGTGGTCTCTGAGGATTAGGGACAGCAAAGTGTGAGGCTTCAGACTCGTGCTCTATCTCCTCAATCGGTTCCATCTCAACTATGTATCCTGGTAGTTCATCCAAACATGGGTGTCGATCGATACAATCGGGTGGGTGTCGATCGATACAGTCGGGTGTATATAGATCAATATTATGTGGCGACTGTCGATCGATGACATTGGGTGGGTATCGATCGATCTCATCAGGTTGGTGTTGATCGATGCTAGCTTTTGACGAAGTCTCCAAATCTTTCCTCTCAGTATTATGTTCGTCATCAAGCTTCTGCTCCATATTCTGATCCAAGCTCTCAAGCCATTCCTCCAGCTCCAAGAAGTATTCCATAGTAACTTCTTTACTTGAATCCAAATCTCCAAGTTTTTCTTCATCCTCCAACTTTAAGAATTCTTGCTCCAAGATATCTTCCAAGAAGATTTCTTTTTCTACATCAGGGGAAGGAGAAAAACTTGATACATCAATGCTCTTCTGTGTCGAGTTTGTAGTGTTCGGAGGACAACTCGAACTTTCAGGGATTTCAAGTGGTATCGATCGATGAAGAAAAACTCGAACTACATCAGGGTTCGAGTTTGTAGTGTTCGGAGGACAACTCGAACTTTCAGGGATTTCAAGTGGTATCTTTCCTCTCAGTATTATGTTCGTCATCAAGCTTCTGCTCCATATTCTGATCCAAGCTCTCAAGCCATTCCTCCAGCTCCAAGAAGTATTCCATAGTAACTTCTTTACTTGAATCCAAATCTCCAAGTTTTTCTTCATCCTCCAACTTTAAGAATTCTTGCTCCAAGATATCTTCCAAGAAGATTTCTTTTTCTACATCAGGGGAAGGAGAAAAACTTGATACATCAATGCTCTTCTGTGTCGAGTTTGTAGTGTTCGGAGGACAACTCGAATTTTCAGGGATTTCAAGTGGTATCGATCGATGACAAGAGTCTGTATCGATCGATTCTGAGGTGCTGATGTCGACCGATTCTGATGTCATGGTGTCGGTCGATGTGGAGGTTTTAGGGTCGATCGATGTTGAGGTAAGGGTGTCGATCGATGCTGAGCTCATGTCACTAATATCGGCTTCTTCTACTCTGCTCAGCTCTCCATATTTTGACGGTTCATCGTCCTTAACTGTACCATGGTTGACCAGCTGTCCAATATAATTGTTCAGCTTGGCAAAGAGTTGTTTGATGGAAGGATGGTTGCTAGATCTAGGGTTTCTATTCAGGTAATTAGGATTATAATGATATAGGTTACTAAGCTGCTAGATATATTAGAACTCAACTAGGAGTACAAATATAACAACTGTCGTTGTATAGATAGTCTAATATCTAGATCTTGGATCTCAACCACTCGGTTATTGATCACAAGAAAGTGTCGATCGATGATTCTATAGGAATATCGATCGATACACCTTTCACAATATCGATCGATTAATCTATTGGATTATCGATCGATATGCTTCTTGCAAGCTTTACGAACGGGTTGAACACACGTTCACTATGGTTTACTAAATCAGCTATCGCTGTATTTATCAACCCTAGCTCAAAAGGATGGATTCAGGGTGAGTTACAAGCTCTCGCTGGTCTCTACAATCCCTAAGATCAAGGTTCTAGTTCGCTACTCTAGAAACAAGCATTAATAACAATCCTATTGATGAATACCACAACTTAGCAATTCTATATTTGGGGCTAATCCCTGATAACCTATCTGAACCCTAAACCTAACAGGTGGATCTACTCAGACATGAAACTTGTAACAGAAATCATAGATGAAAAGATGAAAAACATAAATAATATAAAATCAAATCCAATGGAGTTCCAGGAGGACTCTGATAAGAGTTCCTCCCTTCTCTCCTAACAGAGATAAACAATAGGTCAAAGAAAGCTTAGATAGGTCTAGCCGTCAACAATGGCTTATAAATATGATAAAATAGGGTTTCTGGTCGTCCAAGGGTATTCTGGTAATTTATATTGCTTTAGGGCTTCTGGCGGTCATGAAATATAGTTAGTCCACGTCCTGACATTCATATCGATCGATATGGGTGATTTCCCATCGATCGATATGCATTCATCTTCTCGACAGCCTTCTCTCGCGAGGCAGACTGACCACTCTTCAGTAAAACGGGCATAACTTCTGATCTAACCGTCGGATTGACCTCAAACCGGTGGCATTGGAAAGCTAACTCAAAGATCTATCTTGTGTTTAAAGATCAGCTCAATCGCACCGTGGGAAGGTCTCTATCCATATCTAAACATCTGACGCGTCTGCGCGATTCTGCACTTAAAGGCTCCAAAAGACACCAAAAACACCATATTTCTCCAGAACGTACTTGAACCTGTAAATACTCTAAATAGACCCTATTTCGTAGTAAATATATGTAAAACCGCTTATATACCATGGGTAAAAGTGGGTCAAAATCATGGTATATCAACTCCCCCAGACTTACCATTTTGCTTGTCCTCAAGCAAAACCAACAGGCAGTCTCTCTGAAAGAGGTTTGAAAACAGCAGGGACTCAAAAAGATTTTAAAAACACAGTCATCATCTCTCTAGTAGTGCAAACCAAATCATAAACATCCTAACATTAGAAGCACATTATACAATATCCTAGTATAGCAACCAAATTCACCTAGTCAACAACTTAACAAATCCTGTCTGACAATCCCCTCTACTGATCTCATTTCTTAACATAAATAAAAGTGTAGGCTTTATCTTGGAAGTATCGATCACAAGATGCAAGGATTCTCAAACAAGTATCTGGACCTGCAGGTAAAAGTTAGTTCCTATCCTCTCTCTCTACTTATTTCTCTCTTAGTCAAAGTCTGCTTTCATTGCAGGATCATTGACCAAGATTGGACAGGCTTCCATGAATCAAAACTTGATGGTGGTTGCCACCAAGTCCTATTCACTTCTTTTTGACCTATATCCAAGAATTCATATGAATCGAACCTTGATGATTGCCGCCACCAAGTCCCGTTCGAATTCTTTTAGTTGGAATCCTTATGAAGCAAGCCTTAATGGTTGTAGCCACCAAGTCCTGTTTGGATTCTTTTAGTTGGAATTCTTATGAAGCAAGCCTTAATGGTTGTAGCCACCAAGTCCTGTTCGGATTCCACCTAACTTAAAACCTATATATATATTTTTTTTTTCTTTTTCTCTTTTTTTTTTCTTTTTTATTTTATTTTATTATATATATATATATATCTTTTTATAATAATAATAATTTTTTTTTACCAATATATCTAGGGTCGAAATAGAGAGAGAGAAGGTGATAAATCTACACAAGGCTTTACCTTCCAGACTTGTTTGAAGAATCTGATCCCATGTATACCAAGCCCCAAGACAAGCAAAGTTGAGCTCAATTAGGTTGGAGATCAGCTTTGGTTCCTTCAAACATTCTCAGCAAGTGCAAACATAGTTGATAGGTTGATCCACTTTAGTATCTCTAGTACTTTTGCAGTCAGTAAATCTAAAATTGGTCTAAAGAGTGATTAGATGACAGGTAATAAATCAAATTAGATCATTATCCCCTTCTTGACTCAATAAAAACTTTTTGAAAATATTTTTAAATAAGACTCATAAAAGTAGATAAACGTTAGTAATCCCCCCAGACTTAAATTACACTGTCCCCAGTGTAACATAGTCGGTGGTAAGATAAAAATAATAAAGCAGAAGTACGGAATTTAACAAGTAAGAACGATAACCTGCTCGGTATCGATCGATACAATGATGTTACAATCGATCGATGTTGATGAAGTGTTGTCGAGTGATATCGACGTGGTCGCATTCGTCGATGGCTAACATACATTCAACACAATGAAGAGACAATCGATATGTGGTTATGAAGTGATGTCGATCGATATCGACATGGTCTCATCGATCGATGTGCTGAACAACCGTCTACTTGGATCTGTTTTTTTTTTTTTTTTTTTTTTTTTCAAAACTAAAACAAAATATTAGTAGAACCTCCCTCAGACTTGGATAACGCTGTGATCAGTGTATATCCAGTCGGAGTTATGGTGTAAATAAATCATAAGTACTCAATTGAACAAGTTAGAACGATATACCTGACCGGATTAAGTGTAGAACGATGAAAAATAGTTACCATCGGTCGATGCAAGTGATGGATTGTCGATCGATATCGACGTGCTCTAATCGGTCGATTATCATGGTAATCGTCTACTTGGATCCCTATTCTAAACAACTAACTAAATCATAATATTAGTACGACCTCCCCCAGACTTGAATAACATTGTGATCAATGCTAAACAGTCTAAGATCGGTGGGAGAATAAATCATAAGGAAAATATTCAACAAGGAGAAACTTTATACCTGACGTTGATATGAATGTCGACCAACACAATTAAGTGGCGATCAATACTCTTAATGCTCTGTCGATAAACACAGTTAAGTGGCGATCGACCGATGCTAATGATTCTCTGTCGACCGATGTTTGCAATCCATCGGTCGATATCAGTATATCAATCATTCTTCCTTGGATCTTCTCCTATAACCTATCATAGATAAAACACTAACAGTCTAAAAGTTAGTAATAGATAACTAATAAAACCAATTAACTAAAGTAATCTTTTTCCGATGAACAGTGATCATGCTACAGTAGCTTTGAATAGTGTCGCAGCTATGTTCATCTTTTTTTTTTTTTTTTTTTTTTTTTTTTTTTTTTTTTTAACCTGAAATCTTTAGAAAATAAAATATCAGTAATAAATGAAAATAAAAACAAATTTAAAACATACCTAACAGTGGGTTGCCTCCCACTCAGCGCTTTGTTATAGTCATTTAGCTTGACTTTGGAGATCTGATTTAGTCCGGATGAGTATGAGAACATGCTCCAAAACAAGTCTCAATGTCCAATCTCTGAAGCTTTATCATTCTTGTGTGAAAGCCTCCTCCATAAACTCTTCTTCCTTTGTCTATCATCTCAGCAATAAGGAGTGCTCTAAGCTTTGCAAATGGATGTGAGAAGCATCTACTGCGCACTCTGGATTTCCTGAAACAATCTAAGAAGTAAAGAGTTAATGGTAACTGAGAACCTCCCTTGGTTCGTTTCCGCTTCTTCCAGTTTCTCCACTTCTTTCCCACAGACTTGGGAAATCTCACTTTAAATATACTGGAATCATCTGAGAAGTGAGGAATCAATGATAACTGAGAACCTCTTCTAGTTCTTTTCCTCTTCCTCCAATTCATTATCTTTTTCCCCCCATATTTGTTTAAACGTGTGGTGGTATCTCCATCAAAAATATTTCCACACACTTCATACTCATTCTGCTCTGATTCTCGTCTGGTATCGATCGATGAACCAGTGGTGGTGTCGATCGATGGTGGATTGAAGATGTCGATCGATGGTATCCGGTAGATGTCGATCGATGGTGGAGTGCTCATGTCGATCGACATTGTCTGAACCGTGTCGATCGATGCTTCTTCTGCTAGGGTTTTATTGACTTCATCTCTAAGTCTCAACCCTCTTCTGAGAAGCTTCTACGTGCTGATGATCATCCAATATTTCAATGTAAGAACTCAGATGCGGACCTTTATCTGGTGGAATAGGGGATTCAGCTTCAAACACCGCGCTTGGAACCATAATCTTGACAGGATCATGTATCCTCTTCACTTCTTTGTGAAACCCAGCAGTTTCTTCTGTCCAAATAAGTGGTCTCTGAGGATTAGGGACAGCAACGTGTGAGGCTTCAGACTCGTGCTCTATCTCCTCAATCGGTTCCATCTCAACTATGTATCCTGGTAGTTCATCCAAACATGGGTGTCGATCGATACAATCGGGTGGGTGTCGATCGATACAGTCGGGTGTATATAGATCAATATTATGTGGCGACTGTCGATCGATGACATTGGGTGGGTATCGATCGATCTCATCAGGTTGGTGTTGATCGATGCTAGCTTTTGACGAAGTCTCCAAATCTTTCCTCTCAGTATTATGTTCGTCATCAAGCTTCTGCTCCATATTCTGATCCAAGCTCTCAAGCCATTCCTCCAGCTCCAAGAAGTATTCCATAGTAACTTCTTTACTTGAATCCAAATCTCCAAGTTTTTCTTCATCCTCCAACTTTAAGAATTCTTGCTCCAAGATATCTTCCAAGAAGATTTCTTTTTCTACATCAGGGGAAGGAGAAAAACTTGATACATCAATGCTCTTCTGTGTCGAGTTTGTAGTGTTCGGAGGACAACTCGAACTTTCAGGGATTTCAAGTGGTATCGATCGATGAAGAAAAACTCGAACTACATCAGGGTTCGAGTTTGTAGTGTTCGGAGGACAACTCGAACTTTCAGGGATTTCAAGTGGTATCTTTCCTCTCAGTATTATGTTCGTCATCAAGCTTCTGCTCCATATTCTGATCCAAGCTCTCAAGCCATTCCTCCAGCTCCAAGAAGTATTCCATAGTAACTTCTTTACTTGAATCCAAATCTCCAAGTTTTTCTTCATCCTCCAACTTTAAGAATTCTTGCTCCAAGATATCTTCCAAGAAGATTTCTTTTTCTACATCAGGGGAAGGAGAAAAACTTGATACATCAATGCTCTTCTGTGTCGAGTTTGTAGTGTTCGGAGGACAACTCGAATTTTCAGGGATTTCAAGTGGTATCGATCGATGACAAGAGTCTGTATCGATCGATTCTGAGGTGCTGATGTCGACCGATTCTGATGTCATGGTGTCGGTCGATGTGGAGGTTTTAGGGTCGATCGATGTTGAGGTAAGGGTGTCGATCGATGCTGAGCTCATGTCACTAATATCGGCTTCTTCTACTCTGCTCAGCTCTCCATATTTTGACGGTTCATCGTCCTTAACTGTACCATGGTTGACCAGCTGTCCAATATAATTGTTCAGCTTGGCAAAGAGTTGTTTGATGGAAGGATGGTTGCTAGATCTAGGGTTTCTATTCAGGTAATTAGGATTATAATGATATAGGTTACTAAGCTGCTAGATATATTAGAACTCAACTAGGAGTACAAATATAACAACTGTCGTTGTATAGATAGTCTAATATCTAGATCTTGGATCTCAACCACTCGGTTATTGATCACAAGAAAGTGTCGATCGATGATTCTATAGGAATATCGATCGATACACCTTTCACAATATCGATCGATTAATCTATTGGATTATCGATCGATATGCTTCTTGCAAGCTTTACGAACGGGTTGAACACACGTTCACTATGGTTTACTAAATCAGCTATCGCTGTATTTATCAACCCTAGCTCAAAAGGATGGATTCAGGGTGAGTTACAAGCTCTCGCTGGTCTCTACAATCCCTAAGATCAAGGTTCTAGTTCGCTACTCTAGAAACAAGCATTAATAACAATCCTATTGATGAATACCACAACTTAGCAATTCTATATTTGGGGCTAATCCCTGATAACCTATCTGAACCCTAAACCTAACAGGTGGATCTACTCAGACATGAAACTTGTAACAGAAATCATAGATGAAAAGATGAAAAACATAAATAATATAAAATCAAATCCAATGGAGTTCCAGGAGGACTCTGATAAGAGTTCCTCCCTTCTCTCCTAACAGAGATAAACAATAGGTCAAAGAAAGCTTAGATAGGTCTAGCCGTCAACAATGGCTTATAAATATGATAAAATAGGGTTTCTGGTCGTCCAAGGGTATTCTGGTAATTTATATTGCTTTAGGGCTTCTGGCGGTCATGAAATATAGTTAGTCCACGTCCTGACATTCATATCGATCGATATGGGTGATTTCCCATCGATCGATATGCATTCATCTTCTCGACAGCCTTCTCTCGCGAGGCAGACTGACCACTCTTCAGTAAAACGGGCATAACTTCTGATCTAACCGTCGGATTGACCTCAAACCGGTGGCATTGGAAAGCTAACTCAAAGATCTATCTTGTGTTTAAAGATCAGCTCAATCGCACCGTGGGAAGGTCTCTATCCATATCTAAACATCTGACGCGTCTGCGCGATTCTGCACTTAAAGGCTCCAAAAGACACCAAAAACACCATATTTCTCCAGAACGTACTTGAACCTGTAAATACTCTAAATAGACCCTATTTCGTAGTAAATATATGTAAAACCGCTTATATACCATGGGTAAAAGTGGGTCAAAATCATGGTATATCACATTCCTACTAGTGGAAGTTGCTAGAAGAGGCGGAGCTCCACAGTAGCAAATCTGCGGGAATCCAAACTCAACCTCGGGTTGCGGAGGGTACTCCACACGCGCACGAGCATTGTATCTTATCTCAGCTTGGTCCCGGCGAATAAGATCTTCCATGTCCATGTAGACACTGTCGACTGAGTTCCCACCGTAGTAATCCTCTGACTCCGAAGGCTGGGTGTAGCTATAGTCAAGTCCCATCTTTAATTTAACCCGCACAAATTAACCAAGTAATTATTAGTTATTTTTTTTAATGGACATACAGCAAGCTTACGATATAGCACATAAACAAGATAGCAACAATTAAACGGAAGCATTTTTTAACATAGCAATTAAAGGAAACACGAACTTTATTGAAAAATGGTTTGGGGTCTAGGGTTAGTTTTAGGGTCTGGGATGGAAGGAAAGAATACTACGGTGTGGATAATAGAAGGAAGGGAAGTAGAGGACAGAAACCAAAAATCCGGTCCGTTGCTTTTGACAAATATACGGCTGAGATCTTGATCCGCGCAATAGAGGTAACAGCCAATCAGAGAATTAGAATCCACTCATAATTTTTGTATAAAATAATAATAGGTTGACAAATGTACGGCTGAGATGGTGATCCGCGTGATAATGGTCACAACCAAAATCATCAGAGAGATAATAGATCGCCAAGAGTGTCGTAATATATTGAAAGGCGATAATCTTGTAGGAATTAACCCTTAATTTATTAAGATGAGGTGGCTTGGTTATTTAAAACCGATAATATAATTAGGAATTAATTATATATTTTTAAGATTTATATGACAATTTATCATTTTAATTTAGAGATTATCTATGTATAGAGACTAGGTTTGTTTAATTTTGATGCAGAAATAATTAAGTGCTAATTAGTAAGATATGGCGTTTGAATTTTATTCAACAAAACCATGGCAGTGGGTATGAAGACGATTGTTAAAAATGAAGAGGGTGTTGAATCTTAAAACCATCGTACATAGTAGGTAATTTAGACTGTTTGAATCTTTTCAACACAGTTTAATCACATCATCAAATTACTTTTTCGACACTTCCATTGTAGTGATTCAACTGGTTGAATTCTATTCAACACCTCATTCAACCACCTCGTTGTATGTATGTAGTTAACCTTTAGTGTGTATAGTAATTAAAGATCTGGTATTGTATTTGAAAATAATATTCATTGTTTTTGGTTTTTTTGTTTTTTACATGTGTTCGTTCAATAGAACTTCAGTATTTAAATAACGAGATCAAACTTTTCGTTGAATGAGAATTATCAGAATAAAATACTCAGTGTTTGATGTTCTTTAAATAAATGTACATGAGTTATTGAAAAAAATTCTTCAAATAAATGTACATAAGTTATTGAAAAATGGTTTGGGGTCTAGGGTTTAGGTTTAGGGTCTGGGATGGAAGGAAATAATACGACGGTGTGGAGAATAGAAGGAAGGTAGGTAGAGGACATAATCCAAAAGATCCGGTCCGTTGCTTTAGACAAATATACGGCTGAGATCTTGATCCGCGCAATAGAGGTAACATCCAATCAGAGAATTAGAATCCACTCACAATTTTTTTATAAAATAATAATAGGTTGAAAAATGTACGGCTGAGGTGGTGATCTGCGTGATAATCCTATATGAAATAACCCTTAATTATTTATGATGATGTCCCTTGGTTATTACAAACCGCTAATTTAGTTAGGGATTAATTAATTTTTTTTAAAGATTTATATGAATGTTACAGCCAATCAGAGAATTATTTTTCAATTACAATTTTGTATAACAGAAAACATATCTTCATTCAACATATATATAGGTTCCTTTTGGATAAGTTGATAAATTTATTCGGTTAAGGTAAATGGTGAAAATACGATTACACGAATGTCTAACCAAATCATGAATTATTTTTCTGATTTATTATGTTAAACTATGCTACACGAATGTCTAACCAAATCATGAATTCTTTTTCTAATTTATCAAAAATAGAAACCCAAAATTTAGATAATCTAATATATAATCTGATAAAATATAACAAAAGTAGCATAGTTTAACATCCGACCAACATAAAACGAAAACTGGTTTAGAAAATATGATCCGAAAGATATCATAAATTTTTAGGATCCAGAAACTACACACAGCCCTCTAATTTAATCTTCTCTAGGATGTTAGCAACGACCTCTTCCATATCAAGTTCCGTCATATTTGTAAATGGTTTCTTCATATTCTACATAAGAAGCATAAGGATCTTTGTTAAAAAAAAAGTATAAGGATCTGAAAAACTGATTTTCATCTATAAACAGATCGTCATAGAAACGTGTTTACGAGCATAAGAACAGACAAGACGAGAAAAAACTCATTGAAATTGTCACAGAACAACGACTAACTGACACAATGAGAAGATTTAAAAGGCTTTACCAAAAGACTAATGAATGTTTCGCCGCCTTCCTCTCGAATCTCAAAGCATCCACGCCTTGGCTGTTGAATCAAACATAACAATGTGAAAAAAATCTCAACCTCAAGCATTTACGACGGAAAATATACATGTGGAGAGTTAAAAAAGATTAGAGTTACCTTGTCAGGATTGAGAGTGACAATGATGCCAGGAGCAGCTTTCTCCAGACCTTCACCTCGTTCGCTCTCTCCTTGAATGACTTGTCTTGTTTGCTTCATCAAAACAACAAACAATCCAACTTTTAATGAGGCAGATCACAAGAAGAACCACAGTTTCTCTTCAAGAACAACACATTATGAGAGAACGAATCAGAAACCCTAACAGCAGCAAGAATGTGTGAAGATTTAAAAACTAAACCCTAACAACGATTAGAGATTTACCAGTGCTCGATTACAATCGTTTTTTTCACGGAGGCTTCTGCTTCTTCATCGGCTTCGTCGTCTTCTTCTACCGCAGCTTCCTCCTTTTCTTTCTTGATCTTCTTCGTCGCTGATCCACCTTCCTTGGCTTTCGTCATCCTTTTCCTCTTCTCGGGAGATTCGAAGTTCATGAGCTTGGAAACCGGCGAGTTACCATCCGTGCGTGCCTGAGTCTGGCTTCGAGTCTGCCTTGTCGAAGTAGCCACCGCAATAGATTTCCCTTTATCTCCTCCTCCGGCACTCTTCGGCGGCGCCATTGAATCAAAGAAGAGCTTCCTCCGTCGCCGAAAAAAATGGCTACTGTGAATGTGATGCTCTCTCTCTTCTTTTCTCTTCTTGATATTTTGTAGCTGAATATATATTTATCTACCAGCTATTGCATTTTTACAGTATATTATTGAATGTAAAGTATTTTAGATTTTGTGGATATTAATGATTACATTTTGACTATGTACATTGGTTGCATGTTATTTTTACTCCAGATCGTCTTCTCTTTCTTCCACAGCACCGTATGCAAATCTTTGGCAAGAATAGAAGGCTTTCTCTATGTGTTTCAAAAAAAAAAAAGTGTTTCAAAAAAAAAGAAGGCTTTCTCTGTTAAACTAGGTAAACTTTGAAACTCTAGGCAGCTAATTCGGTCCCACTAAAATGTACCCAAGCCAAATAACTTTACCGTTCGGTTGGAGTTACCCTAAAGAGGGAGGGTATATGTTTTGTTTTGTATGTTTTTATGAAATTGCATTTCTAAGCGTATGCTTTTTTGTTATTATATATATGTATATATTTTTTTGTATCAGATATGTGTGTTTTAGGCAAATCTTTATTTATATTTCTAATTTTACTTGTGTATTTTTTTTTTCTCAGAATGATTAGGCTTCTTATTTTGAACATTGAAATGAAATTATTATTGGAGGAAAGAAAATAAAGGGGGATGACGATGATTCCTCAAGTGTACACGCTTTATTTAAATGTCAATTCTCGGTTAATGTACGGATGTGATTTTATAAACTCACTTGACTAACTTTAACTACAAACTAATTTTGACCCGCCCTTTAAAGGGTAGGTTTATTTTTTGTTTTATATTTTTTAACAAATAAAATTTGTAAACTTGTGTTTAGCTATATTTGTGTTTTTTTAGTATAACTATTTTTTAAATGATTAATGAGAGATTACTATAATTGTATTATAATACTTGGACCACACATATAACTATATGGGGTATGTCAAGTTGATGTTCTAATAAAATAGATATATGATTTTGCTTTTAGATTAATAAAATTTAAGTTAGATATGAAATTTAAATATTTTTAAAAATGATTTAAATGGGTTATTCGAACTCGAACCAAAATTTAAAAATAGTCGAGAGTAACTGAAATATTTAACTTATAAGATGCTAATCCAAATAGATCCTAACTAAACTCAAATAGGTACTGAAACGCCCACCCATCATTTCTGTATAGGATATTTTATACGATTGGACATATTTATATGGAACCAAAGCCAAATGTAAACCTAATTCGTAAATAATCATGTAAATTTATATCCCGAGAACCAAACATTGGATTTGAACCGGAACCAAAATGTGATTCAAATAGGTGGTTTGCGAACAGTGATACACCAAATGATTTTATTTATTGGTGTTTTGCGAACAGTGGTACACAAATTTTTTATTTATTTTTTTACAATTTCATAATTTTTCTTGGTAATGAATGATTATGTATTTGTAAAAGTCGAATTCTAAGCGGTTACCATTATATATAGTACGAAGCCTATACCGACATTTATAATTATGTGAAAATTAAAATATGTATTTCTCTCTTTTTATGACAAATGTATTTATGGGAGTCAAACCAGGGTGGGGAAGGAGAAGAAAGAAATAAAGTATCAAAGGAGTAAAAAACGAGGCAAAACACAGGTTTGCACGTTATGGAGCTCGAACTAGGGTGTGGAAGGAGAAAGTCAGCCAATTTTCCAACTGCACCAATTTTGTTTCGTTCTAAACCCTTTCAACAAGATTATATCGTATTTTGAATTTAGTATATTATATTTGGAGGAACACTACTGGGAAAACTTAAACCATATAACTTTATGAACATTTCTTCACTGCAAAAAGAAAGAGCGAGGCATTTGTTAACATTAACCGTTGTGATGAATTAACATTTCAAGCCTTAAAAAACGTGAACTAAATCATGATTGAAGAGCCTGCACATATTTGACCCTAGCTGTCTAATCAAAAATTTAGAGGAATTAATAATTATAAAAATATCCGTGCTTTTCTTAGGGTTTAGGGTTTAGGGTTTAAGATATATGTAAAGTCATATATCAAGCCAAATCTTTAGCCATCATTGCTTGTTGACGCCCCAATTTTCCAAGTTCTTCATGGTGTGCTTCATCAAGCCACTTAAACACGTGGTTTGGACCATATATCTCTCCACATCTGTAAAATCTTCTTCCTGGATTTTGAGCTGTCTTAGACTCCAATATGATTGTGGGAGCTCCACATTCACAATTCCAAAGAATTCCAACTCCCTCGATGTGATTATCCATCTCTTCACACTAGAAATTGTACTTCTTTCCACTGCAAAGCCAATTCGAACTTTCAAAATTATACCTTTTTGATAAATAAACGAATGGGATATAAGGAATTAGCTCACCTAGCTCTTGAGAAAGATGGAAAACCTATATATTTTTCCTCAGATTTGAGAATAGTTAAAGGTTTCAACACTCATTTCATCTTCAACACCCTACTTTTTCTATTTTAACATTGCACATCATCTTCTCACTCATCCACCTAATTTTTCCAACACATTTTTAATTTTAACCTCTACAATGGGTTGTGTAAAAAACTTCAACACCATGTCCCACAATTTGCTATTCATATTCTTTTATCTTAATAATATAATAATTACATATTAATAATTTTGAATTTAATTAGCATAAAAACTAAAATAACATACATATTAAGAAGAAGAATTTTGAGTTTCAAAAAAAAAATATTACTGGAATTCAATTATAAAAAAGATTTAAAACATTAAAATAATTGATTATAGGAATAAAATGACTTTTTTGTTCTGTGTCCAAATGAAACGAAAGTAGTCTCTATTTATAGATCATAAAAAGTTATGAATTTTTATATAATTTTAATTATTTAAAAATAAAAATATTGTATAAAAAATAAGTTTGAATTTATGGATGATTATATAATTAAAACAGATCCATGCGCCTTCTTGCAGTGAGAAGTCGTGTCTTCTCGACTTCTAAAGACGTCTATCAAATCACTCTTAAGTGGTGGAAAAGTAAATACAATGAATACATCGGTAAGAAGAGAATGAATTATAAATAGGTTTATCACCTTCCCAAATAAATAAAACGTTAAACTTTTCATTTACTCCATTAAACTCGAATATCTCTCACGACTACTCATCTCTCAATGTCGAACTTGTCTTCTCTCCCTCATTCCATCCTCCATAAGATTCTGTCAAAGGTAGTAACAAGTCACATCCGGGACTTCGGTTCTGCTAGGATTGCTGTCCGCGAGTTCAATCGAGTTGGCAGAGAAGAGTACTTCTACCAATCTGCTGATCTCATTCACTTCAATGTTTGGATTGAAGAGGTTAATGCTGTCAGACGTTTCCGCCTTTTGTGCTACCGAGCCGGTAATCCAGAGGCCATCTACATGCGCGGTATGTACGAGTTCTTCTTCCTCCATTTACTTGATCAAGGAAGAGAGAAAATCCGTCATGCAGCTGAGGGAGATTTGTTGTTGGCCAAGTATGTAGATGGAATGCTCAACTTAGTGTTTAGTGTAGATGATGCTGGGTTGGTTCGCAACTATCCTAACTTTTCTCGAGAATTTGTTCATCGGATGGAACACTTGGTCGGGGTTGCAATCATCGGAGGCCATTGGGTTATTGATAGACCTGACCTGTTCATGGCTGCAGTGTTAAGAATTAATAATCCTTGGCCCATCTCACATGATGGCTGCAACCCACAGTCGAGATGCGATCGTTGCTTCTGGCAAATTGCAGCTTAGGACTTCTGCAATGAAATTCACTTGACCGTTTCCGACTGGGCTTTTGAAGATTAGTTGTTGTGTTGATTTCTCATGTTATGGCATGTAGTTTTATCTACTTTTACTAAGTTTCGGATAATGTAATGTCTACTTTTGCTAAGTTTCTGATGATGTAATGTCTCAACTCAACCTTCTATTTTTAAATGTCATAATGCAAATATATCTCATAACTAGTTGAATCTCTCTGATCATATTTTGATAATCTAATGGGCTCCAAACAAACTCAAAAAGAGTATGGCAAGGATATAAAATATATCGCAAGGAAAACATAGACTAATAGCAAGGGACCCGCAACCGGTATACACATTATGTTTTGCAAACGAAGTCGTTTTGGTTCCGGCGATTATAAACCGAAACTATACCTGTCTATTGAACCGGATCGACGACATTCGAGGGGTTGGTTTTGTTGTTGTGTTTATTTCTCATGTTATGGCATGTAGTTTTATCTACTTTTACTAAGTTTCGTATAATGTAATGTCTACTTTTGCTAAGTTTCTGATAATGTAATGTCTCAACTCAACCTTCTATTTTTTAATGTCATAACGCAAATATATCTCATAACTAGTTGAATCTCTCTGATCATATTTTGATAATGTAATGGGCTCCAAACAAACTCAAAAAGAGTATGGCAAGGATATAAAATATATCCCAAGGGAACCGCAACCGGTATACACATTATTGACTTTTGTAGACTTGGTAGGATGGGTTAGACTTGGTAGGATGGGTTGACCATCTACAATGGGGGTGTTGAAACTGAGTTTCAACTGTTGAATACCTTGCAATGAAGATGTTGAAATATTGTGTATATCTATGTGGATTCAACAAGTGTTGTAAAGTTTCAACATGTTGATAAAAATTGATGTGGGCCAGCTTTACCACATGTCACAAATTGATTAGACAGAAATGCTGTTCAGATCTTTTTTATTTTTATTCTCACCCATAAATTCAAACTTATTTATTATACAATATTTTTATTTTTAAATAATAAAAATTATATCAAAATTCATAACTTTTTATGATTTATAAATAGAAACTACTTTCGTTTCATTTGGACACAGAACAAAAACGTCATTTTTTTCTATAATCAATTATTTTAATGTTTTAAATATTTTTGTTAATTGGCTTCTAGTATAAGAATTTTTTAAACTCGAAATTCTTTTTGCTAATATTTATGTAATTTTAGTTTTAAGCTAATTAAATTCAAAAATATTACTAATATATAATTATTATATTATAAAGATAAAAAAATATGAATAGCAAATTTTGGGACAGGGTGTTGAAGTTTTTTACACAAACCATTGTAGAGATTAAAAATGAAAAGGTGTTGAAAAAATTAGGTGGATGAAAGAGAAGATGACGTGGAATGTTAAAAAGAGAAAAAATAGGGTGTTGAAAATGAAATGAGTGTTGAAACCATTTATACACACTATTTTACAATGTGGGTGTTGAATAAAAGATTCAACGGTTGAATCACTACAATGAGGGTGTTGAAAAATAAAATTTGCTGATGTGGATTAATTGGTAGTTAAAGTTGAATAAGTAGAAAGTGGAGCCCATAGATGACACATGTCACTTTTTAAGAATTTTTAATATTTTGAAATCATTTCTCTGATATCATTTAACATAGTGACTAAAAGATGAGTTAAGAGCTCCAAACAAACTCAAAAAGAGTATGGCAAGGATATAAAAAATACTCCTTCTGTCCCAATATAAGTGAATTTTTAGGTTTTTGCACATAGATTAAGAAAACACACATATTTATGTAATTTATCTTGGTAACATAAAAATTTTATTAAATGAAACTAGTTTGACCAATAGAAAAAATATACAACATTTTATAACTGGTCACAAAAATCAAATGATATTAAATTTAATGAGAGAACCAATTATACCTAGATTAGTGAGAGAACCAATTATTTTGGGACAGAAAAAAATTCCTTAAACTCCACCAATTATTTTAGGATATAAAATACAACACACAATAATACGAGATTATATAATAAAAGATGATACAGATAACATATACTATAATAGAAGATGATACAACACACAAATTTAAGAAAATTACATATAAAATACCAATTTACTTAAGCATTATTACCGAAATGTTCCCATATGTGCTCAATCAACGCAATCCGAAATGATAAACGAACCTCCTTATTTTTAATTTGTAGATTACGAGTTAGAAATTATTGAAATCCTTAATTTCTTTTTTTAAAAAGTGCATCAACTAGTAGTAAAATTTACGAGTTGCAACAATTACGTCTCCAAAACCAGGCTAAAAAAAGCCTTAAAAGAACGAGAACGAGATACGTCGATACGTGAGTATATGTGATTGGAAAAAAGCATCAATGTTTATGTAATTTGTTTTAATTCGTGCTACGTTTGTTTAATATTTTTTACCAAATTAATAAAATACTGTTGAACAACCAGTCTCGTATATAAAGTTAACCATTTATGCAAACCCTAAATATCTAGCCTCTCCTGAATCTCCGTCATCCAAAATAGAGTAAAAGCTTTTGTAAGTTTAGTGTTTTTTTCTCGATCTAATTTCTGTCGACTTTAATCATTGACCCGTAAATACTATAATCATGGACCCGTAAATTGTTTAGATCTTATTCCCTTGGTAGTTGATTTTATATGCTTATAGTTTCTAGAACATTGGTTTGTACTAATTCAATTGTTTATAATTTTACATGCGAGATGACAGACAAGATGAACTTCGCAACAACTCAGGAGGCTTATCTGGCGGGGAAAAGGGAAAGTGATGAGCATTACACGACCATTCTGGAGTTGTACAAGGTTCAAACGATTGGTTTGGAAGCCATGCATGCCCAGGAGAATGAAGTTTGCCGGATTAAAGAAAAGCTGGAGTTGATTGAAGAAGACCTTATTCGTCTGGAAGCTTAAAGGTTGAGAAGGCAAAGCTTGAGGCGGATCTGAAGGTTGCACAAGAGAAGGTGGGTGCATGGAGGTTTCTTGAGATAGATTGGTAGAATCTGGGTGAGTCGAATATGGAAGCTTAACCCTTTCGATTTCTTAATCCTAAAAAATTGATCTTTTGTTGTTTCTGTTTAATAGTCTGCCAAACTTATGTTATGATCTAGACTTTAACTTATTTTGGTTTTCGATTTCTTAATCTTAAAAACTTGATCTTTTTGTTGTTTCTGTTTAATTGTCCGTCAAACTTATGTTATGATCTTAACTTTAACTTATTTTGCTTTTCGATTAATCGTTTGTTTTTATTTTTTAATTGCATATCTCACATACCCTTATTTTAATACGTTGCATATCTCAAATTTGAGGTGTCACTATTCAAAACCTCAAAATTTGAGGATTTGAGGTTGGGTTGGATTTGTAAAAACCTCAAAATTTGAGGATTTGAGGTTGGGTTGGAGATGCTCTTAAGAATTCTCAAGGAATTATAAAATGTACATTGAGATCTATCTGTCAGTTAGTTTCATATTTGGTGTGCTGAAACATAATCTTTCGTTTGTATAAGAGTGTCTAAAAAAAATGGCACTGAAAATAAAACTGTTAGAAATCTTTCATGTAGTATGAAGCAAAAAAAAAAGACTATTTTCATAACACCACAAAGAACAAACCATAAAATGCATTTGTCTTTAGTGTCTCAGCGAGATGAGGATGTTAGAAATTTCTACAATATTTTAAAAATCCGTCAACTTCTAAAATCACTAAACTTTTTCCAAATTCTAGATAGCATAATTCCCCCCCCCCCCTTTAGGCTGTAGATACAATTATAACTTTGTTGTCTGTAGTTGGTAAAGCTGATAAGCAATACTCCCTCTGTTTTTAAGTAGTTATGGCCAAAAACACTAATATTAAGAAAGTAATCAATTGTCAAAAAGTATCATTTAATATTCTATTTCAACCAGTTATAAAATAGCTAACATTATTTAATTGGTCACACATTATTCAATAAATATAAAAGTTGCAGTGAAATGTTAAAACTACTTACAATATAAAACAGAAGGAGTAGAAGATTTGTTGTCAGTAGTTGGTCAACTTCTAAAATCAGTAATTTTTTTCCGGGAGGGAGAATGGGTGGAATTCTTTCGGGTAGGAGTTGAACGTTCTCATCCAGGTTTCAATGCAACTAACTCTCGGTTCAGACTAACTGCTTCGCCACTCACACAAGTCCACATGATCGATCCTCTGAACAATCGGCTTTTCATGGACTTCAAGAACATCCATGCAATCCCTCACATGTCCCACAGGGAACGAAACTATCCCATAGGTATGAATGGTGCTAAAATAAATATATTCACTTATTTAGTTTCAGAACTTTGTATGACTCTGTAGATGTAAGTGAAACTAAGTGTAACTAATTTATATGGTAGATACAATTGGAGTGGTCTTCAATACGGAAGCCCTTTTCGATGACCCTGCAAGGCCAACGATGATTTTTTACATAAGGGACAACATATAAGTAGAAAGTAACATATGATCCAAGCAAAATTTATTTATATTGTAATTGACACACGTTTTCTTTATTCTGAATAGTGACAGCCAGATTAAATGTGTGGCAACTGGCAAGCAGGCCTATGCATTCCGGGATGGTCTTGAAAACATGAAAGGTGGACAGGTGATTGTGGCCTTTAAGATGTGGCAGGTCTGCAAGCGTTGGAGTAAGTGTAGTTTCTGTGGCTAGTTTTGAAAATGATAGTGGACTAAAGCGTTTACTAAAATCGTTTATATTAATACAGATTTATTTAATCCTCCTGATCTATGGCTTGAGACCGAAGGTGGACTTTCAGACTTCAGGTTCAATCCGCGTTTGACCGAGGTTGAGGACTTCAGGCAGTCTCTACTAAACAGCGACCCTTATGTTCAAAAATATGTGACTGAAGGTCTTGTGTAAATCGTGTTGTTCTCACTGTTATGGTCTTGTGAAAATCTTGTTGTTTCAACTTATTTCACTTATTCTCACTTGTTCCAACTTTTCATTTCACTTAATCTCACTTGTTTGAACTTTTGGTTTCATTAAATCTCACTTGTTTGAACTTTTGGTTTCACTCAATCTCACTTGTTTCAACTGTTGGTTTCACTTAATCCCTTGTTCCAACTTCTGGTTTAACTTAATCCTCTGTTCGACTTTTTTGTATAAATAGGTCAGATATTGTGTTAGTTTCACTTTCTTAATTGTCTAACATACTAAAAATAATAGACACTTTTTCGATATATCAAACCACATGGTTGTTCAACTTCGCATAACTTAGAAAAACATAGCTTAGCAATAACAGTTAGTTCTAGGAATTGGAATTCTCTTAGGAATTTCAATTACTTTTTGTACATCATAATTCCTAGAACTAAAACGATGGTAAGAAGAACACAACCTCCTGATATCTTTATCATCGGCATCTTTTTGGGACCTTCGCGGATATCTCCTTCGTTCCTTATTGTTGCTTTGAGACTCTGAACAACTTCTTCGAGTATTCGAACTTGGTAGTCCAGCTGCTGTATCTCATCGGTGAAGGCTTCGTCAACCCATTTGAAGACATGATTGTCGTTCTCGAGCTGCATGATTTTATTTTCAAAACGAGTAAGCATGATTCATAAGCGTTCCATATGTAAACAACAAACGGATGTACCCTTTGTGAAGCCGCAAAGAGACACCGATAATACCGGCGATATGGGTTTGAATTACTTCTGGAGATGTTCTCGGTGACGCCCTCCCCGCACCAACACCTACTAGGTATCCCCGGAGTTCGTACCCGTCTCCGACCACCGGTCGTGGATGTTGAAGCAGCGGACATCTAGGTTTTTGGGAGGTGAGGGAGTGAGGTCGAGGAGAGAGAGGAGAGAGATTATGGAAGAGAGATAAAATGAAGATAGCAAATGGGGAAAACCAAAAAAAAGGGTCTTTAATACTTCGATTGAACGATTCTGTGGATTTAGTAAATTGGGAAGAGGGAAATTCGAAATTCGAAAAGCTGAGCGGGAAAATTCTTAGGTTTTTTTCTGTTGTAAGTTTCACCAAGTACTTGGTTTTACAGAAAGTGTCAAAGTTGCACTTTTGAATTATTTATATTTATCTTAGTTATACTCTGCTTGAATTAATGATTTTGTGGTTATACCAATGCAATTATGTTTCCTAAGTTCATTTTCCATACGATCACGTATATATAAACTTGATTTCGGGCCATAGAGTTATCAAATCTAACTCAGTTAGTTTCAGCGATAAAGCTATGACAACACTTTGTATTCGAACCGTTGGAATCACAAATTGTTAATATCCAAGATATACAAAACGCGGCATTTCATTTATTTGTCTTTAACTCGGATTTAAAGAGAATAAAAGAAATTGTGTTCGTAAATATATTGCCAAGTCCACTAGCTCAGTGGCAAAAACTCCTACCGTCATGCTAGAGTTCAAGAGTTCGAACCGATGAAAGCACATATTTTTAATATCAAAACGCTGTCCTTTCATTCATTCATCTTTAATCAGAAAAAGAGACAAAACGACGTCGCATACTTTTAACACCCAAAATCAACGTCTGCTTAATTATATGTTAACTCTGTTAACGGTGTGTTGATCTCGTAAGTCAATTGTAAGTTTCTTAATTAACCAAAAAGTCAACAAAAGTGGAGGGTTTTGGTGACTAGCCCATATGTTCAGGTTTCTTTTGGGAAGCTCCGAAATGTACAGTGTTTTTTTGGCCGATTTCTCTTTTAATTTTATGTAATATTTTCTATTTTTATTTTATTTTGGTGTATTTAAGTTATTGTAAAGAAAGTTAGTAAATGTATCTGTATAAAATCCGCTCAAGGTGTGGGAAACTCAAGAGACGTCTACTTCCATCTCCCTTACGCTCTCTATAAAATCCGATCGGCTATTAGTGTCCAAGATCGTTCATCTTCTCATCGAGGTAGGCAAATGATGTTAGGTGATATCTTCAACCCTTCCCGACGGTCCAATCGCTTCCGCCCCCAGTCTCCGTTGGTTTCATTTGAAGATCGTATCTACACTAGCCGACAGACGTATTCCGAAACCCTTGCCTCCGTCGGAGAAAGCACTCGCCGCTATCACAACGACGACGCCGCAACCGGGTATAATTATCTTTGTCTTAGAGGATTTGTCGTTCAAGCTTCTCTAAATCCTGATGATCCCCTGTTAGGCGAGGTGTTTAGGGTTATAGATAGAGTAGGTTGGACTTATACGGTCTTGCATGTCCAGCCGTTTTGTCCTAGGGTAGTTAGAGAGTTTATCACAAACAAGCCCTTCGATGGTGACGGTGCTCTGATCCGCGGAACCATGTACCGTTTCATGCCTTCTGTGATAAATATACTCATGAAAACACCTTTTGTGGAGGACTCATTCCATTGGGAGGTAGTTGTTCTCAGACAGGCTATCACTTACCTCACTAGAGGCAGGTGCTCTAGGTGGACTGGGTTTACTCTCGACGCTTTGATCAAACCATACCAGATCCTTTACCGCGTGTGTAAGCTGAATTGTTTACCGGGTCCAGACACTGAAGTTATGATCCAAGACCGTCTTCGCCTCCTATACGCGATTGCTACTCGAAAGAAGGTTGACTTTGGACGACTCGTGTACGATCAAGTGATTGAGATGGTACGCCGATCAGATTGGTGCACAGACCTCATCTTCCCAAACCTTATCTATCAGCTCCTAATGATGCAGAAAGAAGTTCCTATCCTCCCAGGAGATGAAGGGCTAATCGGAAGGGCAGTTCCTATCTTTGGAGAATGAGAATGTTATATGGAACCATGTTTAACTTTTTGGTGTGAAACTCTATTTAGATCTTCGGTATTTACAAAGTTTTTCACTGCTATGTCTAATGCATGATCATTTTGTTGGTTTAGCTTGCGATGTAAAACTTTTTGTAGAAGGTGGGAACCTTCATGACATCTATATATTATTATCATGTTATCGTTTATCAGTTTGTAATGTTTCGGTTTTGATTTATTCGACTTATCATTTCTGATCATCACCATTGTCTGTTTCGGAAATTTATTATACATACAAATGGTTACCAAAAAATTATAAGGTAAAAAATTTCAGAGTAAGAAGGATTATTTCAGTCGTTTTAGCTTTTAAGGACAATTATATGACAAAACTTAACAATAATTGTTTAAGAGAATCTCTCTAATTTATACACACTTTAATAATTTCAAATTATATTATTATTGTTTGTAACATAGTCCAGAGTATTTATATCTTACGTGAAACAAACAAAAAAAAAACACTAAAAAAAGGATCAGCATTACGGAGACATTATGAAAGAACAAGAAAAATAAATATTTTTTAAAGGATTAATTATTCCTTATAACTAACATAAAATTATTAACTATGTTATTGTTGACTTTGGTATTTCTGAGTAAATAAAAGAATTGACCGGTTAAAGAAACCCACCTTTGGGAAGAAAAAAAGGATTTCTCGGTAAAACTAGGTAAACTTAAGAAATTCTAGGTATTTTTTAATCATTTCTCACTGACAAAAGCACCATTGCAAGAACTTGATTCTATGATGGAAGAATGGTTTAGGGTTACGCACCTTAATCAAAGAGGAAGGGCTCCAAACACACTCTTAAAGAGTAAGGCGAGGCAATAATATGATTCGCAAGGCAGACGTAGGCAAGAGGCAAGGGAACCGCAACCGGTTTGCCCAAGCCTAATAAATAATAAAAATACTCTTGAGACATTTTAAAAATTGTCTTACCAATAAAATGGTCCTTTCTCACCTTTTGCTAGCTTGCAGGCCGGAAAAGAAACGGAAAATAACACCGGCAAGGGGATATCTTACTCGCAAGCTTCAAAACGCTGTCCTTTCATTCATTCATCTTTAATCAGAAAAAGAGACAAAACGACGTCGCATACTTTTAACACCCAAAATCAACGTCTGCTTAATTATCTATTAACTCTGTTAACGGTGTGTTGATCTGGTAAGTCAATTGTAAGTTTCTTAATTAACCAAAAAAGTCAACAAAAGTGGAGGGTTTTTTTGACTAGCCCATATGTTCAGGTTTCTTTTGGCAAGCTCCGAAATGTACAGTGTTTTTTTGGCCGATTTCTCTTTAAATATTATGTAATATTTTCTATTTTTGTTTTATTTTGGTGTATTTAATGTGGGAACCGAAATTCGCACTGTCGATTTTGATAAGTAAAATCGGAGGAAAGCCAAGTTAACCCGACTTTCCTTGAAGGCCCGGATACTCTGCGACAGCCAACGACAAGTGACCGAACAAGTGCGGAAGATATGGAAAGATAACGAAGATCGTAAATCGTACAAAAAAGGTTTTGTTAAGAGTTGGGACTGGACCTTAAGGAAGGCTGCCTACGTACCCCTTTCGAGGATCAAGTCGGACGTAGTTCAGTTAGAAAGATTTGAACAAGAGATCGAACTGCCTGGCGGAGTTCGTCTAGTATGAGCGTTTGTCATAGAAACGGACGTGTCGAGAATAACGCCTAGGGTTTCTATGTGCGGAACTCTAAGTAAAAGGATTGTTAGATCCTTCCGCGAGAAATAAGGGTCTGCGGACAAGATGAAAATAGAACGAGAGGCGGCCGGACGTTCTAGGTCTTGCCTTGCTAGTCTACCGCCTAAATTCTAAGTTCTTAAGCTAACAGGAGCTCTCTAGGTCTCCAATCTCGGATTTGCTTTCTCTCTAGGATTTTTGCTCTGCCTTTCTTCTTCTCCCAAAGCTCCTTTATATACTCCTTCTTATGACGGTATATTCTCCTTCTGGGCCGCAAGGCGGGCTTCTTTCCATTTTCGTCGACCTTCATGTTTATCGGGAAACTTGACATTTATCCTTCCGGAAATTTAGCATTTATCTTGTTGCGTAAAGATAAACGTAAATCGTTGTATCTATCCTAGATAATCGTAAATGGGTTGTCTGATCGCATTTGGTCCCTTTCGGGCCGTTTCTAGGACTTCCGCTGTTCTCTACGATTTCTTCGGAAGATCTTCATTCCTTCGTAGAGTTGAGATGAGTGGTGTCTCGAGATAACCATCACTGTTTCGTACGAAGAATTTAATATCTTCCTTCTCGTTGATATCTTACGATTTTCCGAAGTGTTTCCGACGATCTTACTTTGGAGTAAGAACGGGAATTTTGTACGCGGAATCACAATGATTCGTTCCGCGAGGACTCGGGAAAGACTCAAAGTGCAGACTTCTGACGGCCGGGGCCTGGGACTTGTGCACGGAAGATTGTCGCTCGAAGACCCGAGCCAGCACGGACGCTAGGCGCCCGGCGCCTAGAGGTAGCACGGGCGCTAGGCGCCCGACGCCTAGAGGCAGCACGGGCGCTAGGCGCCCGGCGCCTAGAGGCAGCACGGGCGCTAGGCGCCCGGCGCCTAGAGGCAGCACGGGCGCTAGGCGCCCGGCGCCTAGAGGCAGCACGGGCGCTAGGCGCCCGGCGCCTAGAGGCAGCACGGGCGCTAGGCGCCCGGCGCCTAGAGGCAGCACAGGAGCTAGGCGCCCGGCGCCTAGAGGCATCACGTGCGTCTCGGCGAGGGCTTCGATTTGATATCTTGCTCGTTTTCTGGATCCTCACGGTTTGAGAGAACGGGCTCTTTGAAGTTTCCCGACGGCTAGGACCATCACGGGCGGCTAGGACCAGCACGGGCGCTAGGCGCCCGGCGCCTAGAGGCAGCACGGGCGCTAGGCGCCCGGCGCCTAGAGGCAGCACGGGCGCTAGGCGCCCGGCGCCTAGAGGCAGCACGGGCGCTAGGCGCCCGGCGCCTAGAGGCAGCACGGGCGCTAGGCGCCCGGCGCCTAGAGGCAGCACGGGCGCTAGGCGCCCGGCGCCTAGAGGCAGCACGGGCGCTAGGCGCCCGGCGCCTAGAGGCAGCACGGGCGCTAGGCGCCCGGCGCCTAGAGGCATCACGTGCGTCTCGGCGAGGGCTTTGATTTGATATCTTACTCGTTTTCTGGGTCCTCATGGTTTGAGAGAACGGACTCTTTGAAGTTTCAAGGCGGATTCTTTGTCGTTCGGCCTGTCCAAACTTAGATTACTTCCCGTTTCTTCCGTATACTTTCGTATGGTCGTGTAATCTTAGCTACGGACCTAACGTCTCTCGGTTCTTCTTGATTGTATCATCGAAGTTTTACGACTAAATCTTATTTGGTTTTCTCGTAAAGTTTATCGTGTAAATCAAGAACGATCGACTTTAACATAGGTTCTTTAAGCTATACGACTTGTCTTGCTCTCGACGCTTGTTTTATGGAAAGTCCGCGCATGATAAATAGTTTTAGCCGTTGATTTCGAGAGAACCAATTTTAACCCCAACAGTTAGCCCCCCAGCCTGTAAGACGCGGAGACGATCTTGCGGGCGGAAGATTATGAGTTGAAAGTCGAAATTTGTGGCAAAGAATATTTCATTGCGGACATCCTCATCACCTTTGATTGGCGATCTTGAACGTGACGTCGGAAAGACCGTGAGTTCGTTGCTTAATGTGAAGAAAGAGAAGAACATATGTCCTCGAAAGTCTGTCGTCTTCAAGAGAAGATTCAGAGTCTTGAGGAGACGGGGGCTCGCAAGTTTGACGGAGAGGACTTCGACTCGATTCTCGCTGGTCTGAAACCCGTGTGCACCCTTGTCCCGGATTCGGAGGGTTCGGAGGACCAGGACTACGCAGTCAAGGATCGTGAAGCCGGCGCATATGCAGCGGTGGTGCGACCAATGGAGGCGACGGTGAGACCGTTCCTACTTTGGGTGAGTTTTGAGGATGAAGGTGATGCTCCGGGGAGCGTCTAGGTTTATCAATCCTTTCGGAGATTTTTATTTTGATTGTGTTTCGGCCGTTAAGAGGCCATGATGTACATTTGTGGGACTGGCCGTTGGCGGCTTCGAATCCCGGCCTTTTTCAGGGCATCTGTTGAACTCTGCGGCTCAATCTTTACAAAATATTAATGTTGCGTTTTCAGAACTTCTGTCTATCGAAGTTAGAGGGACAGGGTGTGAGTTGTCGTCTCATTCCTGCCTCCCTGATGATCACCGAATCCGTCGTTTGTACAAAGCGAGATTTTCATGTGGTTTACGATTTACGCGAAAATTCGTGGAAACGTACAGACTCGAGTGAAGAGACAAGTTTTGGGATCTCGCGTCGTTGACGCTTTGCCTATGAGATGTTAAGATACCAGCAAGGCTGGGTTTAGGGCAAGACCTAGGTTTACTCTCAGACTAAGGCTGTGCGATGACAAATCGGCTTTCGTTTTGCCTGTTTGTGATTTTAACCTGATTCGTACCGTTTTAAAATCCGCGAAGTGGTATCGGCTTATATGATTTGTCTGGGCACGAATCGAGCTACTTCCTTTACGAAGTGCTGAACCAAATTTGGAGTTTTTGTATAGCGCGCTATGGGATCCTTGTCGGATGTAAAAGAGCCTACCCTTAGGTGGCTTGTCTGTTTAGGACGTTAGAGTTCGTTTGTTGTGATCAGCAACAACGATATGATGCCGTTTAGAAGGCGTATGAAGGTTTTAATCGAAAAACGAATGTTCAGGCACGAAGCGACGTCTTGCAGTGCTTTGAAGTTTGTTTTTCTTATGCCATAAAGGACTATGGGCTTTTTAGAAATCGCGGAATGTTTCCGGGCGATAGTTTACGATTTATTTGGTGGATACTTGATCCATTGCTGAGGCCGTTTAGCGATTGGCGAGTTTGTTTACGAAGAGTTTCGAAAATTCGGTTTCTGTGTTTGTAAAGAGTTTCGAAAATCCGGTTTCTTTGAAATCGTGGGAATATATGAGTATACGCATTCCAAATGCGTACGAGTCAATTTTCCCTTGTGCCGCATTTCAAATGTTCGCGGGCTTGGAGATGTTTTGCGAATGTCCGTAGTCAGAAACTGTTGTTTCAGTTTGGACGAGGGATTAGGACCAGGGGTCGCGTATATTTGACCCAGGGAGAAGCGTCTACCTTCGCTTTGTTTCGCGAAGTGTTGGCCTTCCGGGATTTTAAGGACGACTCGTATAACTCTTGGAGCTTTGTCACGAGTGTTTCTTCTCATGCTTTGTTTACGGGGCGTATAGAACTTAATCAGTCGATGTTAAGTTCAAATTTTTCCGTTAACCGCATGGCTGTTAGGACTTATTTTATTACGAGAAATTTATCGCATGATTTCCGCTTTTGGGCTATGCGACAAAGTTGCTCACGTAAATGGTCACTTGGAGTTTTATGACAAATCGTGGATTATCGTCTGGCCCTTAAGTGATTGGAGCGGCGATCGTTCAGCTGTTTTGTCTTGGGGTGAAGGCTCTGTTCAGCCGTTTTACCAAGGAGTTGGTAAACGATCAGACTGCGATCCTTTCGCATTAAGGTCATATTGGTTCACGATTTTCCTTAATGGTGATGCCGAATTCAGGTTCGGGCTTTATGGAAAGGCGTAGTCGGCCGATGGCCGAATAGCGTTCGTTGAGATAGACATGCAAATCTTAGCGGAGTTTTCCGAGTTATGGGTTACACGGAAAATGTTTCCGCTTTGATTTTGTCTTTTGGCGAAAGTTGCTTCGAATTACTCGTGGAGTTTTACCGAAGGTTATTCCGTTAATTTTGTAGCTCACCGTCGTGCTATTAGTCTGACGTTGTACGACTTTCTTGTCGCGAGATTGCAACAAGAGACGGTGTAGAGTTTTCAAGACTATGTTTGTAGCGGTTTGACCATGCCGTTATGCCGCTAGCGTTACGGACAAATCTTAGAGTGCCGTTTGCCTTTTGAAAGGAATTTTTTCTTTATGAAGTAGAATGAGTATGCCAAGGATGCGTGGCGATCGTTTCTTGGTTTTCCGAGAGATTATATTGGTTTGCGCGTTCTGCCTAGACAGTCAAGGAACAATAGAACGAAACTGGAAGAAAATGCCTAAGACTTAGCTTGCTAGACTATCCACCTAGGTTCTAAGTTCCCTAAATTTTACGGCAGTTTACAAGACGTTCTCATTCCTTTCCTACGAAAAAATTAAAACCTTGATAGAATTTTCTAAATCGGACGTACCTTAGTCTCGTTGATTACTCGAGATTGCCTCATGTCCGTTCCTCTTTGTCTTCTAACGTTTCATTGTCAAAGGTCTTCGAAAAGTCTGACACTGAATCGAGAATCAATTTTTGATGAAACCCGAAGGAACAGTGCAGAATCGTTGAAGCAAAGGGAGGAGAAGTAGGCAAAACTCGAAGAAGGCTAAGGTGGGTAGACAAGTGAAAACGAACGGCAAGATGTCACTTGAGTGGGGCTTCTTGTTTCGTCAAGCTATGAGCGAACTGGTCAGGTCAAGAAGCTTGCGATCTTGTTATACTTCACGAATAATGTTTCGTAAAATATTGCCGAGCTTTTATTTAACGAGAGTTATTCAACAAAATGTTGTCGAGTTAATTTTACGGAAACTGTTTCGTAAAATGTTGTCGAGTTTAATCGTGCAGAAGCTGTCTCGTGAAGTATTGTCTAGGATTATTTTACGAAAGGTGCAAAGTATTTGGTTGGACTATCGTCGTGGATGGTTTTGCAAGGATTTGCCGCGTTCGCCGAATGTTTTGTTGTCCGACGACCAGCGCAGCGCGGGCGCGTTAGCCGCCCGGCACCTAGGGGCAGCACGGGCGTGCTAGCCGCCCGGCGCCTAGGGACAGCATGGGCATGCTAGCCGCCAGGCGACTAGGGACAGCACGGGCGTGCTAGCAGCCCGGCGCCTTAGGATACCACGGGCGTGCTAGCCACCCGGCGCCTACGGACAGCACGGGCGCGCTAGCCGCCCGGCGCCTAGGGACAGCACGGGCGTGCTAGCCGCCCGGGACTGTGCTTCCTTGCAGGACCTGCCTGTTTTTCTCGTTTTTTTTTTTTTTTTTTTTTTTTTTTTTTTTTTTTTAAGGTTTCTCGATCGACACTTAGTCTTTCGAGGTTTCTTTAATTGTTTTTCCGAGATTTTTGGACATCGATTTCATCATGATCCCAGCAAGGAGTTGCTTCTTAGAATGTTGCTGACCTTCTATTTTACGAGAGTTATTTTGCAAAATGTTATCGAGTTAGTTTTACGAAAACTGTTTTGTAAAATGTTGTCGAGTTTAATCATGCAAAAGGTGTCTCGCGAAATACTTTCGAGGATTTATTTTACGAAAGGTGCTTCGTAAAACGTGTTCGAATTTTAACATTAGAAACGCTGATCGGTAACCCGATCAGTCGTGCTTTCTATTTCCCGAGTAATATGGGGTTTCTTCGCGATCTCCAGGAGAACAAGTCTTTATTTTTTCCGGGAAATTCTAAAAGACATTTCCAGTCGAAACTCTGCTCGGTAATCAGACCGTCATATCAGCCTTGGGCTCGATCCTACTCTAAAATCGTATGTGGGTCGTTAGCCGTGATTCGGGCCCCTTTTGGGCCGTCTAGGGACTTAGACGTTTTTACGATTTTTCTTTAGAAAAAGCCGTTGATGTGAAGCTGGTTTTTCCGAAAGGATTTCGATTCCCTATATAGTTAAGGCAACTGGTGTTCAAGCTAACCATAGCCGTTGTATACGGCAGGCGGGAATCCGTCTCGACTACCAAGTCATTTTTTGAATTTTTCCGAGCGTGGGGGGTTGTGTCCATGGACCCGAGGACCGTGTTGCAGGAACTTTGGACGGGGGCGCATGGTTGATTGGACCCAAACCTGGTCGGGATGGTCTGTTCTCGGGACGTTTGTCCGTAAGATGATAATCTTAGATAACCGTTTGCATAAGCGTTGGTCGTAGGAGCAGTCACTGCTGAAGTTTTTTTACCAGCGTCGATGTGAGCTGCGAGTTTGTCTTTCATATTTCCAGACATTGCTTTGATCAAGCGTTTTGCGGCCGTAAGAGTAAAATTAATCCGTCCTCCCCTCCTTCTAGCGCCAAACTGTGGGAACCGAAATTCGCACTGTCGATTTTGATAAGTAAAATCGGAGGAAAGCCAAGTTAACCCGACTTTCCTTGAAGGCCCGGATACTCTGCGACAGCCAACGACAAGTGACCGAACAAGTGCGGAAGATATGGAAAGATAACGAAGATCGTAAATCGTACAAAAAGTGTTTTGTTAAGAATTGGGACTGGACCTTAAGGAAGGCTGCCTACGTACCCCTTTCGAGGATCAAGTCGGACGTAGTTCAGTTAGAAAGATTTGAACAAGAGATCGAACTGCCTGGCGGAGTTCGTCTAGTATGAGCGTTTGTCATAGAAACGGGCGTGTCGAGAATAACGCCTAGGGTTTCTATGTGCGGAACTCTAAGTAAAAGGATTGTTAGATCCTTCCGCGAGAAATAAGGGTCTGCGGACAAGATGAAAATAGAACGAGAGGCGGCCGGACGTTCTAGGTCTTGCCTTGCTAGTCTACCGCCTAAATTCTAAGTTCTTAAGCTAACAGGAGCTCTCTAGGTCTCCAATCTCGGATTTGCTTTCTCTCTAGGATTTTTGCTCTGCCTTTCTTCTTCTCCCAAAGCTCCTTTATATACTCCTCTCCTTCTGGGCCGCAAGGCGGGCTTCTTTCCATTTTCGTCGACCTTCATGTTTATCGGGAAACTTGACATTTATCCTTCCGGAAATTTAGCATTTATCTTGTTGCGTAAAGATAAACGTAAATCGTTGTATCTATCCTAGATAATCGTAAATGGGTTGTCTGATCGCATTTGGTCCCTTTCGGGCCGTTTCTAGGACTTCCGCTGTTCTCTACGATTTCTTCGGAAGATCTTCATTCCTTCGTAGAGTTGAGATGAGTGGTGTCTCGAGATAACCATCACTGTTTCGTACGAAGAATTTAATATCTTCCTTCTCGTTGATATCTTACGATTTTCCAAAGTGTTTCTGACGATCTTACTTTGGAGTAAGAACGGGAGTTTTGTACGCGGAATCACAATGATTCGTTCCGCGAGGACTCGGGAAAGACTCAAAGTGCAGACTTCTGACGGCCGGGGCCTGGGACTTGTGCACGTAAGATTGTCGCTCGAAGACCCGAGCCAGCACGGGCGCTAGGCGCCCGGCGCCTAGAGGCAGCACGGGCGCTAGGCGCCCGGCGCCTAGAGGCATCACGTGCGTCTCGGCGAGGGCTTCGATTTGATATCTTGCTCGTTTTCTGGATCCTCACGGTTTGAGAGAACGGGCTCTTTGAAGTTTCCCGACGGCTAGGACCATCACGGGCGGCTAGGACCAGCACGGGCGCTAGGCGCCCGGCGCCTAGAGGCAGCACGGGCGCTAGGCGCCCGGCGCCTAGAGGCAGCACGGGCGCTAGGCGCCCGGCGCCTAGAGGCAGCACGGGCGCTAGGCGCCCGGCGCCTAGAGGTAGCACGGGCGCTAGGCGCCCGGCGCCTAGAGGCAGCACGGGCGCTAGGCGCCCGGCGCCTAGAGGCAGCACGGGCGCTAGGCGCCCGGCGCCTAGAGGCAGCACGGGCGCTAGGCGCCCGGCGCCTAGAGGCAGCACGGGCGCTAGGCGCCCGGCGCCTAGAGGCATCACGTGCGTCTCGGCGAGGGCTTCGATTTGATATCTTACTCGTTTTCTGGGTCCTCACGGTTTGAGAGAACGGGCTCTTTGAAGTTTCAAGGCGGATTCTTTGTCGTTCGGCCTGTCCAAACTTAGATTACTTCCCGTTTCTTCCGTATACTTTCGTATGGTCGTGTAATCTTAGCTACGGACCTAACGTCTCTCGGTTCTTCTTGATTGTATCATCGAAGTTTTACGACTAAATCTTATTTGGTTTTCTCGTAAAGTTTATCGTGTAAATCAAGAACGATCGACTTTAACATAGGTTCTTTAAGCTATACGACTTGTCTTGCTCTCGACGCTTGTTTTATGGAAAGTCCACGCATGATAAATAGTTTTAGCCGTTGATTTCGAGAGAACCGTTTTTGACCCCAACATTTAAGTTATTGTAAAGAAAGTTAGTAAATGTATCTGTATAATGAGCAAGGCTTATCCCTGTTTTTTGGAACTCCCTTTACAGCAAGGCCTGCACGTACAGGCAAGCCATTTACAGCAAGGCCTGCACGTACAGAACACGCAAGCCCTGCTGCTTTCAAAAAATCCCGCCCAGTTTTTTGAATTTTCCCACCCATTTTTTTTCGATTTTTGACTTTCCACAAAATCGATGCGGAAGCGACGGTTTTTGTATAACTACAAACTAAGTGAAACTATAAGCACGAAAATCCGTCACTAAAAAATCCCGCCCAGTTTTTTGAATTTTCCCACCCATTTTTTCGATTTTTGACTTTCCACAAAATCGATGCGGAGGCGACGTAGAGGTGTATTAAACCCATTTTTTTTTATGTTTTCGCCATTTACCTCAGCCAATCTCTCTCTATACTATTCAATCTCTCTCTAGATCTCTCTCTACATCTAGGTTACTCAAAATCATGACTCATCCGGACGAGGAGTATAGCCAGATGAAGGCTTTGAAGAGAGACATCAACATGCTTGGCTGCGTGTCGGATGCCCAGTGTGGGATTCCGACCAGATGCCCTTGTGGGGGGACAATCATCAACGAGGTGGCTCGGAACCTGAAGTATCAAACCGATTTTAATACTTTACCGGGGAAAAAATACTTCACTTGCAAAAATTATGAGGTAATTTATAGAAAACGCCCAGATTTTTTATTGATACTTTCGGATTTTGATACATTCCCGTTTTACCTCTAGAATGATGGCTTCTATTTCCGTCAACCATGGGTCTTCGGAGTCCAGGAAGAGGTTGAAATGTTAAGGAAGCGCGTGGATGCGATGGCTGCAGAGATTGCTGAACTGAAGTATAATCTAACCCGTCAGAATCCCACCACTCCATGAGATGCGTCCGGTCCATGACATTAGTCTACTATCTGTTTTGTTGTTTGCTTGAGATTATGTTCCGTTGTTGTTGTTTGCTTGACATTAAGTTCTTATGTTGTCGTTGTTTGCTTGAGATTCTGATTTACCAAGACTCTTCGGATTTACTTAAGTTTCCCAATTCTCCCTCTTTCACGATCTACGAAATATCATAAATTCACGAAGTTGCACTAAGTTGAAAGTGAAACTCACTAAAATTTCCCAAATTCTCCCTCTTTCACGATCTACGAAATATCATAAATTCACGAAGTTACACTAAGTTGAAAGTGAAACTTACTAAAGTTTCTCAATTCTCCCTCTTTCACGATCTACGAAATATCATAAATTCACGAAGTTACACTAAGTTGAAAGTGAAACTTACTAAAGTTTCCCAATTCTCCCTCTTTCACGATCTATGAAATATCATAAATTCACGAAGTTACACTAAGTTGAAAGTGAAACTTACTAAAGTTTCCCAATTCTCCCTCTTTCACGATCTACGAAATATCATAAATTCACGAAGTTTAACTAAGTTGAAAGTGAAACTTACTAAAGTTTCCCAATATATAACATAAGTCTTAAATACCAGTCTTCAACATCAAACAACAAAGTCACGGAAATTTAAAGTCATACAAACCGAATAGAGTTCATCCACATTAAAACATCCACATACAGTGAATTCACTCCGTCTTCTTACCTACTTTTTTTGTCTTCGACTTCTTCTTAGCCGGTGCCTTCTTCTTACTTGATGCCTTCTTCTTAGCTGCTGCCTCCTTCTCAGCTGCTGCCTCCTTCTCAGCTGCTGCCTTCTGCTTCTCAGCGGCTGCCTTCTGCTTCTCAGCTGCTGCACCTCTGCTCCTCTTCTCTGCTGTCTTCTCCTCTGCTGCCATGCTTCTTAGCTGAATGGGACTCCTCACAGTTTCACCAAGCTTCAACTTAACCTTTTTCACAGGAATTGTTTCTTTGCCATCATCTTTTCTCGACCTCCTTTTTTTCGTGTTTACAGACTCTAATTTTTTTTCAACCTCCGCAGCATGTGCATACATCTCCGCATCATCATCATCCATGTCAGCATCACCATATTCCCTCTGTACATCCTTTGAAATATCGAGAATGACATCTTCAACGTTATTGTCCTCTTCCTCCGGCTCGGTATTGTCACCACCATCCTCTTCTTCCCCCCGCTCGTTATTGTCACCACCATCCTCTTCCTCCCGCTCGTTATTGTCAGTACCATCCTCTTCTTCCGACTCGTTATTGTCACTACCATCACCATCATCTTGGACCGCCGGATTGTCACTTCCGGGAACACTCAACCTAAGACTTTTCACATCCTCTTCTAGCAGACCTAGCTGCGTAGACAATAAAGTGACTTTTTCCTTCACTCCCTTCATAGCATCTCGAACTGCATTTCCGACTGCTTTCATAAGCCGACCTTCCATCGCTTTTAAAGCCTCAGCTACAGAAGTAGCTCCAGTAACCTCCACCGAATCAGCATTAGCCTGATCAGATTGTGCATTATTCGATGGTCCTCCGATAGGATTGGTGGGACCTTCAATCTGACCTGTGCGAGACTCAAAATCCATGCGGAACTGTTCTTCAAAGAAAACTTGTTTCTTCCCTTTCCGTATTATCTTCGTCCAACCATCAACTGCTGCATCATCGGCGTCATCGGCCCAACAACCCTCCTTGTCCATTCCTATGGTTTCCAGAAGTTCCTCCTCAGCTGCTGTTGCGACCAAGATACTCTCAATATCCTTTGGTAAAAACTCAAAAATACTAATTATCTTAGTTTCACCAAGTTTTCATAAGTCTCATAAGTCCCTTCTCCTCAATTCGACTACACATAAAACATCAATTACCTTTGTATTATTACCAAGTTTATCGTTCACAGCTTTCAGACTGAATTCCTTGGTTCCACTTTTCCGTTTGTACTGCATCTTGCACATCCGCGGGCAACCACTGTTTGCACCATTCACATCTTCTCGGAAATGGTTCCTCAAGCTTGGAATTGCCTCAAAGGCCAACAACTACCAACACACAACACAAAGACATTAACATCAATTAAACAACTATGTTGAAGAGAGCTTGAGAATACCTCCAGAGGGATAGGAAAGCTTGTAAAAACCCAACTCGTCGGCGCAAGCCCGTCGCATTTCTCCAAAAAGGTAGAGACATCCTTCAAGTTATGTTCGAATGCATACCGCCCCCAAGGGAACGTTACACACGCATCTAGGTCATCAACAACACTCAGGAAGAAACTGTCCACAGGTGGTGCTGCCTCACCACTCTTTCGGCCTCCGACAAGGATGCTGGCTAAGAAGAACAGAACGGCCATCTTCTTACGATCCTCAGATGGCTTTGATTTCATTGCCAACATCTGCTTCTCCAGGTCAGCGTATGTTACCCTTTTCCCTCCAAAATACTTGTTCATGAATGTTGTACCACCCAACCTCTCATGGTTGGGGGGATACTCATGGCAGTATAGTCCAGAAATGAGTCCTAATTCTCTAAGAGAATATCGGATTGGGACGCCATTAACGACAAACCATAACTCATGCTTCTTCGCAACACAAGCTGATCGCAAAACGAGAACCCACATTCCCATCCACTTCTGCTTTCGGTTTTTAATATGGAAGAAATGTTGGAATTGTGGGTGCTCTATGAACCATTCCACCTCATTCGCTTTCAGGATCGTTTGAATAGTTCTTATCGCCGTGTCAATGTAACATTTTCCTGAAAGCTTTAAAGACTTTTGATATTGGCTTGAAGGAAAGTGTAGTTTCTTCGGTAGCATGCCCCCTTCTTCGTCATCTACAACCTGCACTCAAGTGAGAACCGGATCACGTACGACATCTTACAACCATCAACATATAGTTTCACAAACTTCGACTTAGTTCAGCAATCACTAACTCTAAATTCCACTTAGTTTTCCACACTTATCTAATCTTTCAAATCATCTATGTAAAAGTTTTCAATTTCAATACTTACCGAATCTGCATGCGACTCAGTTTCATGATGTCGTCCAAATAGAATTATCGCCCTTTCATTAGCTTCTTCATCGTTTCTTCGGGGCTCTATTTCCTCTCCGGGTTCCTTCTCTTTTTCTCCTTCGTCTTCGACTTCCTTCTCTTTTTCTCCTTCGTCCCCGGCTTCCTTCTCTTTTTCTCCTTCGTCCCCGACTTCCTTCTCTTTTTCTCCTTCGTCTACTTCTTTTGATTCCTCCCCTTCATTTTTCTTACTTGATTCTTCCTCTTCCCCTTTTCCACTTGCATTGTCTTCGCTTTCATTTGCATCTCTGGGACTTAGGTCGGTTCCTGGGCCGACAGGTTTCTCGATAATCCTTGGGTTTGCTTCATCTCCCGACAATGAAACCATTGCCATTTCATCTCCTACTACACTACTCGACCCGTCTTCTTTTGCCTTCGTAACCTCTCGATTCATCATGATTTGGGTTTTTTGATTGTCGATTGAGGATTCGAATTGAGTAGGGTTTTCAGAGAACTCGAATAAATTCTACTTAGTGAGAGACGGTGAACTTTATGCCTTTTCAATAAACCAATATGGGGAGAGAGGGGAAACGTATTAGGGAATTCAATTTCTGGAAGTGGATATCCGATTTGTTTGGGTCGGTTCTGGGCCCGGGTTTGGATAGTCCGAGATAGTCCTAGGTAGAGTTGTAATTATGGAAGTTTCTCTTGGTTTCGTTGTCTTTTTAAAAATTTTCGTGTAAAAATAAAGATAAATGAATTTCTAATTCCGGGCAGTTTCGGGCAGTAGTATCTCAGCTCTTTTTTTCGGGCAGGAGTATCTGAGCGTTTGATTAAAATTATTTTTACAAAAACCAAATACAAATATGAAATATTTTATTTTATACTCAGAAAAAGAACTATTATAAGATTTTGTAAACACTTCAAATATCAGTCCTTCAAATATTTTATTTTATATTAGCTGTTGCCTTTGGCCAATGTTTCCTTGCTATTTAATTTCTGTGAGTTATGTCGAAGATAATTATTCCACCAATAACCTAACCACTGCTTCCTTGCTATTTAATTTTCTATCTAGGGGTTTTTTGGGGGCTCTGGATTCTCCTTTATTTTATATCTTTATTATATATGATACTAAATGTAAAAGACCAAAACCGAAAGAAAGTTGAACCTGGTTGTACCGGAAATACCCTGCTTTTTTGTGTAAGGAGAGATGTGCTTTATTTAAAGATCTTTCTCGTATTTAATTTTGTATTTGAGATTAACATCTCCAATGGTTTTGCTTCATTTTTTGCTTCAAAAATTCACTTTATTCAGAATGAAGCAGCAAAATGAGCACATCTTTCTCCAATGGTTTACCTGGCTTTGGCAAAAGATAAGAATAAATCATGTATGACAACTCATTACTCGTTTTGGATCACATCATCCGACGCTTTTCTTTTCAACAGAACTCAAACCAAACTGATGTATTCCCAATTCGAGTAGCCTCACCAAATCAATTTTGTTTTGATATATCTCAACAAAACTCAAACCGACGTCGTATTGGCGTTAAAAATATACAAATGCGGTATTATGTGTCAGAAAATCAGCAGCTTCATGGGCTCGTTACCTAAATCAGCCCAATACTCAGCTGATGGCTTATACTCTCCTCTGTTTCGCTTGAAATCATTAAGGATGAAAGAGTAATTGTAAGCTTTTTGACAGAACGGTGGAGGAGTCACGTGCCATACATTTCAGTTCTAGTGTTCGTCTTCCGAATCCCTTCGATTCATCAGCCAGTTTTGGTTCTCCGTTACAGATCTTGTATTCATCAGTACCCATCAGGCGATCTCAGCGAAGTTTGGCTTCTTCTTGCCATAAGGTGAAGGATTCGAAAAAACTAAATTTTAGCTTCTTCTTCGCATTTTTCTTAATTTTTAGATTACCAATTTTTCCTAATTTGGGCTCCTCTGATATTATTGCCAACAGGTGAATACTATGGAGTTCCCTCGAAGTTTGTTTTTTGACGAAACGAGGCCAAATCCAAATAATTTTATAAATTACAGCTCTACTTTCAAGACCGTCAAAGCAGTCAAAGATGTAGTTAGTGCTGAAGTGTGGGAGCATGTTGAAAAATCTCCACTCGGGGTAATTATCAAGTTCGTGAATCTGGAGTTTGCATGGAGCTCAAAATTGGTACATTACATTCTTTCAAGACAACTCTATTGCAGGAAAAAACATGAGATTTGGTTTTTGATAGAGAAACAGCCTGCCCGTTTCTCGTTATTTGAGTTTGAAGATATCACAGGTTTAAACTGTGGTCCAATACCTAATACAATGGTAGTGGAAGATGTGGAGAAAAGTAATAGTTTTTGGACGCTGTTCAACCTGAAACGATCCCGATCAACCCCAAGCGCTGAGGACATATGTGCACTCTGTCGTCTGTATCATGATGTTTGCAAATCCTGGTGTAAGGAAGACCAGATTCGGCTGTGTTATTTGGCAATCTTGACAGGCGGTTTACTTGACCTTGATCGAAGAGAACCTATCCCTCCTGCTCAAGCAAAGCTGCTTATGAATTTGGAGATTTTCGAGCAGTATCCCTGGGGAAGAGTGGCTTTCGTTGAACTTGTCAACCAGATTAGGAGCAAAACAGAGAGTGGTGACATCAAGCAGGCTTCTTATGTCGGCAAGGGATTCGTGCAAGTGATCCAGGTTTGGGCATACGCTTATATACCCTGTCTTGGAGAAGCAATTGGGCGTCCTATTAGTTCAAGTGGTCCATCGTTACTGAGGTTCAAAGGTTCGAATGGAAAGCTCTCCCTGGGTAATAGATTACAAAACGCGAAGGTATGTTAACATCGTATGGATTCATCAAAACTTTGTATTTTAATTTCTATTGACAACCACTTTGTGTAATTTTTTGTATAGGTAACTTGTATGTGTCCGAGAATCATGAATGAAGTTCATCCTGGTTTGGAACACCGAGATGAGGATCCTGAGGTTGACAATCTTTTGGAGTTCCTTAGCCAAGGCAATTTCCTGAGTACCATTACTTGGCAAGCCTTGCCGGAGTACCCACTGACACCGATGATATCTAATAACAAGCGTAGGCGTGTTGCAAGCCAGCTGAAATCGAAGAAATCAAAGAAGATGGCAAGCAGAGAGCAACAGAACGCTGAGGTGAAAACTCTTGTGACATTGCAGAAAATGAAGACCAAGTAGAAAGCGATGATGATGAAGGAAAATACTTTATACAACGGAGGCAGACCCCAGAGAGATTGTTTTCTATGGAGCGTCCAGACGTAGGTACCCTTCAAAATCTAACATCTAGAATAGCCGCATTGGAACAGATGGATCCGATTGTACATCTGCTGAAAAGGGTGACACGTTTGGAAGAAAGCTCGCGAGTCCAAAATATCAGTCTCGTACCAACGGAGGTATGTGAAAAGACCATTGAAGCGTTTGGCTGTGACGTTGTTACTGTTTCCGTAATTATGCATTGGTAAGTTATTTTTTATTTCCCATAAATGACAGAATAAAGAAGCAAGCACGGAAGGAGGGAACATGGTTGAAACAAAAAAAAATGTCCCATATGTGAGAGAACCAGAAATAGATGAATACTGCGACACAAGAAAAAGACAGCGCCTGTCAAAGGAGGAAGAAGATGACATTGTAAATGAGTCTGCGAAAACTCTTACGCTAATGGGCTCCACAACTTTATTACTTGGTACAGGAGATAATCACCTGAAGTCACTTGATGATGCAAAGGTCCAACCACTTACGGGAAATGAAGATGAACCCCACAAAGCCTCATCCAACTTCATTACGCCAAGTAAACCCCTTAGGAAGAGTGCAAGGGTTGCGGCATTGTCCAAAAAATCAAATACTAACTACTTGGTTGTGTATGGCCCAGTTGATAAAGCAAAGGTGAAGGCATTGAACGCTTTCGTAAAAACAAAGTAAGTATCTTCTGCTACCCAAGTCCCTTTTGGTTAAAATAAAAACTTGGTCTAAGTTGATGTAGCTGTCGGTCTTTGGCAGGGGAGATTCCACATATCCGCCTGGTGATGGTTTGATGGCGAAAGATTTTTTCAAAAGATTTCATACGCCGAGGGGTTGTTTGACAGATACGGTAAGTCATCGAGGTTCTTAATACCCTCGCAATGTGTACGTAATGCTAAGCTTATTATATCCTCTTGTACAGGAACTTGACGTACCCTTAGCGATGCACAGACTAAGGTTCTCCAAAAATCCAAGTGATTTCATATCTCCAAGGATTGCAATTATGGACGCAGTATTCCCAACGTGGTGTAGTAGTAGCTACAAGGAGTGGTTAAGAGATCAGTCAAAAATACCTACGGAAGCCTTTGATTACTACATCGGTAAGAGACCAACGATTAGCCCAACCGGGAAGCAATGGGGAAGAGATGTCGATACACTATATTCAGTTCTGATGGTAGATAACTGTCACTGGGTGTTGATGGTCATTTCTTTCCCGGACCGGACTATCAAAATCTATGATAGTTCAACCGATTTGATTGACAAGGAGACTATCAAGGAGGCGGCGATACCTTTTGCTCAAATGATTCATGCCGTCTTGTATACTTACGCTGATGCTGAAGTTAAGCAGGTTATGGACACAGCCATGTATTCCATCCAGTTTGTAACGGATGGGGTTCCGCAAAGCAAACCCCCTCACGGAAACTGTGGAATTTACGCTGTCAAATTCCTTGAGTGTTTAGTAATGGGTGTACCATTTGCGGATGAACATCTTCGTGATTCTAATATGTCGATAATGAGGAGGAAACTTGCTGCAGAGATGTACGATGAAACAAGGCAGGTTTTTGAAAATACGCGTTAGATACCATACATCCTGTGTTAGATAGCATAAACCAAATTTGTATGAATAGCGGTTTTACTGTTTTAAATTTCATTCTTCTTTTTTAAACATGTTTTCCAGTTATTTTCACTTTGTTACAAACATCTCAGTCGTCAATTTACTATTATTTTATTATATTTATAGTTCACATGGGCCCTTAACTCTATTTTAGAGTCAAAATTGGCTTTGGCTGGTGATGCTCTTAGAATTTCTTAGGTGTACCCAGTTATACATGTAGGGATGTATATATACACATTTTAATGGGACCAGATAGTTACTTACCATCTCCAATGTATTTCTCTATTTTACCTCTATTTTAGAGGAACTCTATAATAGAGATGTGTTTTGCTCCAATGTATTTTTCTAAAATAGAGATCTCTAAAATATAAAGCAAAAAATAGAGGAATGTTATTTCTTCCTCTATAAATAGAGGTAAAAATAGAGATCTCTATTATAGAGGAAGAAATAGAGGTGGGTTGGAGCAATTTTACTTCTAATTGCTATTATAGAGGTGAAAATAGATATGGGTTGGAGATGCTCTTAGAATTTCTTAGGTGTACCTAGTTAGTTATACATGGTAATGCAACGGCCTGTGATCGGTAGGGGATCTTAATCCCTTTAAAATTGGCCAAGCGGTCGCAGTCCTTGCTCTCCGCTTGCCATTAGCTTACGAAAGATTTTACGGTCTTGCCAGTGTTTCTTTTTTTTTGTATTTTTCAGTCATGCCAGTGATACTAGGGTCCTAAACGACCTTCTTCAAGCTAAGATAATTTTAAAAACTTTAGCAGCAAAAGAAATAATAACGATATTCATATGAATAAGTGTATTACATTTTTGGAAAAAACACTGGCAGATATTTTAATAAAAGGATTAACATCTAAATCAGTGTATTTCATTATATTCATAAGAATAAGTGTATTTTAATTTGTTGTATCTTTAATAAAGGGATTAACATCTAAATGATTATGCGCTGACAGGTGGATTACAATAGAGAGTAAATTCAATTTACTAGTACTTTAATATATTTGAAGGAGTAATTGTGGATATGGGCTTATCTCATATTGCGAAATATCTCATATTGCTATGGGCTTATCCTGTTTTTCCGATCTGCCATTACTAGCAAGCCCTGCGAGGTACAGGCAAGCTATTTTCAGGCCGACACGCAAGCCCTGCTTATTTCAACTGTTCTTCTCCCTCCTCAATTTTTTCGTCCTCTTCACTCAGCGTCTTCCTCTTCACTCTACCAGGGAAACAACTGTACCGGAATTGATATACTGATTGAAAAAGTTATGTTTCTGGGTCTCTGTTTCTGTGTAATTTGTTTGCTTATGAATTTGTGTTAGGGTTCCAGCGTACTTTTTCTTAATTTCTGTGTAATTTGTTAGATAAACCCTTCGCCTTTTTGAAATGTTTTGCTTTAAATACCCCTGCGAGTACAGGCAAGCCATTCTCAGGACACGCAAGCTTCTTTCAACTGTTTCTTGTCCCTTCTCAACTTTTTCGCCCTCTTCACTTCAGCGTCTTCTGGATAACTCTACCAGGGAAACACCTGCTTCGGACTTTATGTCATGGAGGTAATCTTTCTCGATCTCTGTTTCTGTGTAATTTGTTTGATTATAAACCTTCTTTGTTTGACAAAACCTTCGCCTTTTTCAAAATTTCTGCTTTACCAAGCATTCCCAGGACACGCAAAGATTGAGCCTTTTTCTGGGTCTCTGTTTCTTTGTAATTTGTTTGGTTATAAACTTGTGTTGGTGTTTCTGTGTAATTTGTCTGATTAAAGCTTCGCCTTTTTCAAGTGTTTTGTTTTACATATCCCTGCGAGTACAGGCAAGCCTTGCTTACTTGCTTTTCTTTCAACCGGTGCTTCTCCTGATATTATTGCCAACAGGTTGATACTATGGAGTTCCCTCGAAGTTTGTTTTCCGACGAAACAAGGCCAGATCCAAAGAATTTTATAAATTACAGCTCTACTTTCAAGACCGTGAAAGCTGTCAAAGATGTAGTTAGTGATGAAGTGTGGAAGCATGTTGAAAAGTCTCCACTCGGGGTAATTATCAAGTACGTGAATCTGGAGTTCGCATGGAGCTCAACATTGGTTCATTACATTCTTTCAAGACAACTCTATTGCCAAAAAAAACAAGAGATTTGGTTTTTGATAGAGAAACAGCCTGCCCGTTTCTCGTTATTTGAGTTTGAAGATATCACAGGTTTAAACTGTGGTCCAATACCTAATACAATGGTAGTGGAAGATGTGGAGAAAAGTAATAGTTTTTGGGCGCTGTTCAACCTGAAACGCTCCCGATCAACACCAAGCGCTGCGGACATATGTGCACTATGTCGTCTGTATCCTGATGTTTGCAAATCCTGGTGTAAGGAAGACCAGATTAGGCTGTGTTATTTGGCAATCTTGACAGGCGGATTACTTGGCCTTGATCGAAGAGAACCTATCCCTCCTGCTCAAGCAAAGCTGCTTATGAATTTGGAGATTTTCGAGCAGTATCCCTGGGGAAGAGTGGCTTTCGTTGAACTTGTCAACCAGATTAAGAGCAAAACAGAGAGTGGTGACATCAAGCAGGCTTCTTATGTCTGCAAGGGATTCGTGCAAGTGATCCAGGTTTGGGCGTACGCTTATATACCCTGTCTTGGAGAAGCATTTGGGCGTCCTATCAGTTCAAGTGGTCTAAGCTTACTGAGGTTCAAAGGTTCGAATGGAAGACTCTCCTTGGGTAATAGATTACTAAAAGCGAAGGTATGTTAACATCGTGTGGATTCATCAAAACTTTGAATTTTAATTTCTATTGACAACCACTTTGTGTAATTTGTTGTATAGGTAACTTGTATGTGTCCGAGAATCATGAATGAAGTTCATCCTGTTTGGGACCACGTAGATGAGGATCATGAGATTGAAAATCTTTTGGAGTTCCTTCGCCAAGAAAAATCCCCGAGTATCATTACTTGGCATGCCTTGCTGGAGTACCCACTGACACCGATGATATCTAATAACAAGCGTAGGCGTGTTGCAAGCCAGCGGAAATCAAAGAAATCAAAGAAGTTAGCAAGCAGAGAGCAAGAGAATGCAGGAGATGGAGGTGAGAACTCTTGTGACATTGCAGAAAATGAAGAACCAGTATTAAGGAAGTTGGCTGAAAGAGTGAAGGCAATGGAAACAATAGTTTATAGCGGACCGTGCTCAGCAATTTTGCAATCTTCTTCTGCTATTACCATGGATAATCTAGAATCTCAAGTCACTCAGCTGGAAGAATCTCAGCAAGTCAAAATACCCGAACACGATCGGTTTTCTAACACAAAGCCTCCCGCAAAACCAAAAGAAGTATGTCATTCGTTTCAGTAATCAGTGGCAAGACAACAATATGTGATGTTTCTTATCCCCTATTATTATTGGTTTCTGTCACAGTTTTTTGAAGTAAGCATAGGAGAGACTACAGCACAAGGAACTGGTGGACCCCAAGTCTCGGAAAAAAAAGAAGAGAAAACAAAAGACAACAAACCAGTCGGGGAAGTTTACCCACAGACAGTCGGCCACCCAGACAACCCAGAGGCAGAGAATGCAGGAGACAATACAATCTCACCCAGACGCTTTGATGAACTCTTGGAGAATATAAACCAATCTTGCTTACTGGTCGATGCCGAGGCTTCAAAGAAACAACCCTTGTTAACTCCAAAGGTTGAAGCGGCTTCAGAGACCAACAAGGAACCAGCTGATGAACGGGCTATTGAACTATCGTCAGAGTCAAACGATTTAACTTACTCACATCCTTTCACGCCAAAGGAGAAAACACACCTTTTTGAAACCACTTCATATGCTGACTTCACCGTTATCAAGGCTTCTAAATCCTTGGAGCTTCAAGTGTTAGAGAGAAAGAAGATCAAAATGCTTCCTCAGGCTAACAATCCCCCTACTAGGTTCCAACCAAGTAGGCCTATGGTCTTGGCGACGAACCTCAGAAGCCCATATTCTTGTGACGATACCCAAGTTAAGGGGGTATTAAACTGATATGCGCCGAACTTGACGTTAGTCCAACTGAAGGAGGTAGTATATGGTCCAGCTAAAGCTTCAGATATTGAAGAGCTAACCACTTTTAGAGAAAACAGGTAAAGTATCAAGTGGCTTCTATAGAGGTTCATATACCACGCGATCTTAATTTCTCATTTTCACGTGCAGTCGTTCCATTTATCCAATTGGCTCAGAGCAAAGTGCCAGTGAGTTCTTCGACGTATTTCTGGAGCCGAGGGAGTGGTTGGAAGACATGGTAAGAGATCTTAGATTTAACACATACCTAGCTCATTTTTTGGTACTCATATATTTTCATCCCTTTTGTAGCACATGGACGCAGCTTTGGATTTTTATAGACTACGACTCGGAAAAATGTTCCCAGAATCAAAGATGGCTATTATGGATGTATTCTTCCAGTTGAACTGGGCAACCAACTACCAGGAGTGGAAACGCGATCGAAAACTTCCTAAAGGAACCCGTGGTTACTACCACGGACAGTTACCACACTATGCTAGAGAATTTAAGTGGTGGAGGGCCGCTGTGGATACGATCTTCTCCTGTCTTTATGTAAAAAATACTCATTGGGTAGCCATGGTAATTTCCATTCCAGATCGAACTGTCACACTCTATGATAGTGGGAGGCGTACGGCCAGAGATGTTGAGTTAAGGAAATACGCGGTTCCGTTTGCTGAAATGTTTCCCCACGCGCTTAACCGTTATGTTTCTGTGGAAGAACAGCCAAATATGGATCTTACGCCTTTTGAAATCGTGTGTGTACGGAATGGGGTTCCACGAGCAAAACCTCCATATGGGGACTGTGGAGTTTATGCACTAAAATTCCTTCAGTGTCTAATGCTGGGTGTTGATTTAGACGACACACATCTTACCGATAACATGATGGCCAAAGTGAGGGAAAACCTCGCTGTGGAGATGTATTTAGCAACAACAAAAGAAGGTACGACTATGTACGATCCCTCAATCCAACAAGCTATCATGGATGGAAAATACGATTGAGAATCCGTTCAACGTATTTTGTAAAGGTAAACGGACGAGGAAACACACGTTTATCAGTTCTTTTTTGCTCCTGACTTGTAACAGACATAATAGATGGAAAATACGGTAGATAATCCGTTCCACGTATTTTATAAAGGTAAACGGCCGAGGAAACACACGTTTATCAGTTCTTTTTTGATGTTTATTTTGTTCTACTGTTTCCTGCTTTCTAAATGTCTTACCTTGCCGATGGATTGGGAGTTTATATTTTACCCATAACTTAGGTATAACCCGAATGTCAAATGTTGTCTCATCCTGTTAGTATTGGCTGGTGATGCTCTTAGAATTTCTTAGGTGTACCCAGTTATACACGTAGGGATGTATTTATATACACATTTTAATGGGGCTTGCCAGTGTTTCTTTTTGTATTTTACAGACCCGCGAGTTTATAAGGTAGCTATATTTATAGGTAGCTATTCATACAAATTTATATAATGTATTCAAGCGAAAAACTAAGTTTATTTATAAGAAACTCTATAGAAGGCTTTCTCGGTAAAACTAGGGAAACTTAATAAATTCTAGGTGGCTATTCGTTCCCACTAAAATATGCCCAAGCCAAAAAACTATATTTACCGTCGAACAGAGGATGAAGTTAAGCAAGAAGTTGGAACAAGGGATTCATACAAATCTATAGATGGTATTCAAGCCAAAAACTATATTTATTTATAAGAAACTCTATAGTTTATGCTTTAATCAGATAAGAGCTAGTTAGAAATTTGGTTTATTAACACTTACTATGTTATTGCTGACTTTGGTCTTTCTGAGTAAATAAAAGAAGAGAATTGACCGGTTAAAGAACCCCACCTTTGGGAAGAAAAGAAGGCTTTCTCGGTAAAACTAGTTAAAACTTAAGAAATTCTAGGTTTTTTTCCTCATTTCTCACTGACTTTGTTCTTTTTGTATTAAAAAATAAGAAATGATTACAAATTTGATAAACGAAAAGCACCATTGCAAGAACTTGATTCTCTGATGTAAGACTAGCTAGTTTAGGGTTATGCACCTTAATCAAAGAGGAAGGGCTCCAAATTTTACGGAAAACATAGTATTATACCCAAATAAATCTCAGAATATTGAGTACTATAAAGTTTGGTGGAGTTTCGAATAGCATACGAAAGTGAGAACGTTAAAGCATTACAACAAAGAAGTATTATCCCCAATTGTCGAAGGGTGGAAAACTGAGACCGCAACTAAAATCCCTCAGAAATAAACCAACCTCTTTAATCCAGAAGCATCTGATACACATGTCTTCAGCCTTACTCAGCTCCATGTTCCAAAGATCCCAATCGGGGTCCACAACAGGTGAGCAAGGGCAATTATAAAACAAGGGCCTTGTTGTTGACATGAAGATATGCTTCTTCGTTACGAACCCCTCGTTAATGACGCCCATCCACGGACCATCATCATTTCTAACCACCAAACCTATTTTAACGACTGATTCTCTTGTGAAACAACCGAAGACTTCCTCATCATCCCAGTAGAGTTTGCGAGTCATTGCATATGTATACAACGCTCGGTCTAATCCAGCATCCGCTGCTCCCTTTATCAAAGCAAGTCCCTCTTCTTGACGGTGCAACCCGTAAAAATACTCAACACCCTTGATGTAAAGAGTGCTTGGGTTTCCGGCGTTGTAGCACCTTCTCAACAACCTACTCGGCTTGCCGAGATACCAAGGGTATTTAAACAGATCAAACGAAGCATACACGTGAAGCGTGTCTGACAAAGCATACATTGACTTACAAGTTGTACTCAGTCTATATAGATCTTTAAAGGAGTTATTTGCCACGCGTCCAACCACTAATTGTTGGATATCTGATGGGAGCGCCAGAATTGGGAATTCTGCCATTATAGCAGTTTTGTGGTTTTCGTCTTGTTAAAATTATGGCCATAGTCTCCGTATTTATAAGCATTCTAACCGTTAATCTAAGTTAATAACCGACACTAACGAAGGGATGTCTATTAGTGAATGTTGTTTATAACCGACACTAGCGGTTGCGACTATCAGTTAAAGTTACGACTTTTAGAAAGTAACGACTTTTAGAAATCTATATAAATGTACCGAAAGAAAGTCTTCAACTAATCTTCAGACCAAATATGGCTTCAAATATATCACCAGAGGGTTCAATGAGTGTAAAAGAATACGAGGAATATTTTCTTCAACATGGTTTGGTATTTACTATGTTATTGCTGACTTTGGTATTCTGAGTAAATAAAAGAATTGACCGGTTAAAGAAACCTACCTTTGGGAAGAAAATAAGGATTTCTCGGTAAAACTAGGTACACTTAAGAAATTCTAGGTATTTTTTAATCATTTCTCACTTACAAAAGCACCATTGCAAGAACTTGATTCTATGATGGAAGAATGGTTTAGGGTTATGCACCTTAATCAAAGAGGAATGGCTCCAAACACACTCTTAAAGAGTAAGGCGAGGCAATAATATGATTCGCAAGGCAGACGTAGGCAAGAGGCAAGGGAACCGCAACCGGTTTGCCCAAGCCTAATAAATAATAAAACTACTCTTGAGACATTTTAAAAATTGTCTTACCAATGCTAAGGTCCTTTCTCACCTTTTGCTAGCTTGCAGGCCGGAAAAGAAACGGAAAATGACACCGGCAAGGGGATATCTTACTCGCAAGCTTTCGGCAAACCGGTAGCAAGTCAAGCGCAATCCTCAGACAGTTTTAAAAACCCACCTTTGGGAAGAAAAGAAGGATTTCTCGGTAAAACTAGGTAAACTTAAGAAATTCTAGGTATTTTTTAATCATTTCTCACTGACAAAAGCACCATTGCAAGAACTTGATTCTATGATGGGAGAATGGTTTAGGGTTATGCACCTTAATCAAAGAGGAAGGGCTCCAAACACACTCTTAAAGAGTAAGGCGAGGCAATAATATGATGCGCAAGGCAGACGTAGGCAAGAGGCAAGGAAACCGCAACCGGTTCGCCCAAGCCAAATAAATAATAAAACTACTCTTGAAACATTTTAAAAATTGTCTTACCAATAAAATGGTCCTTTCTCACCTTTTGCTAGCTTGCAGGCCGGAAAAGAAACGGAAAATGACACCGGCAAGGGGATATCTCACTCGCAAGCTTTCGGCAAACCGGTAGCAAGTCAAGCGCAATCCTCAGACAGTTTTAAGCTGACGACTTCCCTGCCTCTTCCCTGCTGCTGCCTTGCGCTCCGTATGACCTAGGTAAGCTTAAGAAACTGAAGGTACCTATTTGGTCCCATAACAATGTCTTCAGACTACCTTCCTAGAAAAACTATAGTATTTATAAGGTAGCTCTATTTATAGGTACCTATTCATACAAATCTATAGATGGTATTCAAGCCAAAAACTATATTTATTTATAAGAAACTCTATAGTTTATGCTTTAATCAGAAAAAGAGCTAGTTAGAAATTTGGTTTATTAACACTTACTATGTTATTGCTGACTTTTGGTATTTCTGAGTAAATAAAAGAATTGACCGGTTAAAGAAACCCACCTTTGGGAAGAAAAGAAGGATATCTCGGTAAAACAAGGTACACTTAAGAAATTCTAGGTATTTTTTAATCATTTCTCACTGACAAAAGCACCATTGCAAGAACTTGATTCTATGATGGGAGAATGGTTTAGGGTTATGCACCTTAATCAAAGAGGAAGGGCTCCAAACACACTCTTAAAGAGTAAGGCGAGGCAATAATATGATTCGCAAGGCAGACGTAGGGAAGAGGCAAGGGAACCGCAACCGGTTCGCCCAAGCCTAATAAATAATAAAACTACTCTTGAGACATTTTAAAAATTGTCTTACCAATAAAATGGTCCTTTCTCACCTTTTGCTAGCTTGCAGGCCGGAAAAGAAACGGAAAATGACACCGGCAAGGGGATATCTTACTCGCAAGCTTTCGGCAAACCGGTAGCAAGTCAAGCGCAATCCTCAGACAGTTTTAAGCTGACGATTTCCCTGCCTCTTCCCTGCTGCTGCCTTGCGCTCCGTATGACCTAGGTAAGCTTAAGAAACTGAAGGTACCTATTTGGTCCCATTACAATGTCTTCAGACTACCTTCCTAGAAAAACTATAGTATTTATAAGGTAGCTCTATTTATAGGTACATATTCATACAAATCTATAGATGGTATTCAAGCCAAAAACTATATTTATTTATAAGAAACTCTATAGTTTATGTTTTAATCAGAAAAAAAGAGCTAGTTAGAAATTTGGTTTATTAACACTTACTATGTTATTGCTGACTTTGGTATTTCTGAGTAAATAAAAGAATTGACCGGTTAAAGAAACCCACCTTTGGAAAGAAAAGAAGGATTTCTCGGTAAAACTAGGTACACTTAAGAAATTATAGGTATTTTTTAATCATTTCTCACTGACAAAAGCACCATTGCAAGAACTTGATTCTATGATGGGAGAATGGTTTAGGGTTATGCACCTTAATCAAATAGGAAGGACTCCAAACACACTCTTAAAGAGTAAGGCGAGGCAATAATATGATTCGCAAGGCAGACGTAGGCAAGAGGCAAGGGAACCGCAACCGGTTTGCCCAAGCCTAATAAATAATAAAACTACTCTTGAGACATTTTAAAAATTGTCTTACCAATAAAATGGTCATTTCTCACCTTTTGCTAGCTTGCAGGCCGGAAAAGAAACGGAAAATGACACCGGCAAGGGGATATCTTACTCGCAAGCTTTCGGCAAACCGGTAGCAAGTCAAGCGCAATCCTCAGACAGTTTTAAGCTGACGACTTCCCTGCCTCTTCCCTGCTGCTGCCTTGCGCTCCGTATGACCTAGGTAAGCTTAAGAAACTGAAGGTATCTATTTGGTCCCATTACAATGTCTTCAGACTACCTTCCTAGAAAAACTATAGTATTTATAAGGTAGCTCTATTTATAGGTACATATTCATACAAATCTATAGATGGTATTCAAGCCAAAAACTATATTTATTTATAAGAAACTCTATAGTTTATGCTTTAATCAGAAAAAGAGCTAGTTAGAAATTTGGTTTATTAACACTTACTATGTTATTGCTGACTTTGGTATTTCTGAGTAAATAAAAGAATTGACCGGTTAAAGAAACCCACCTTTGGGAAGAAAAGAAGGATTTCTCGGTAAAACTAAGTACACTTAAGAAATTCTAGGTATTTTTACTCATTTCTCACTGACAAAAGCACCATTGCAAGAACTTGATTCTATGATGGAAGACTGGTTTAGGGTTATGCACCTTAAGTGTACCTAGTAATACACACTTTAATAATTTCAAATTATATTATTATTGTTTGTAACATAGTCCAGAGAATTTATATCTTACGTGAAACAAACAAAAAAAAACACTAAAAAAAGGATCAGCATTACGGAGACATTATGAAAGAACAAGAAAAATAAATATTTTTAAAGGATTAATTATTCCTTATAACTAACATAAAATTATTAACTATGTTATTGCTGACTTTGGTATTTCTGAGTAAATAAAAGAATTGACCGGTTAAAGAAACCCACCTTTGGGAAGAAAAGAAGGATTTCTCGGTAAAACTAGATAAACTTAAGAAATTCTAGGTATTTTTTAATCATTTCTCACTGACAAAAGCACCATTGCAAGAACTTGATTCTATGATGGGAGAATGGTTTAGGGTTATGCACCTTAATCAAAGAGGAAGGGCTCCAAACACACTCTTAAAGAGTAAGGCGAGGCAATAATATGATTCGCAAGGCAGACGTAGGCAAGAGGCAAGGGAACCGCAACCGGTTTGCCCAAGCCTAATAAATAATAAAACTACTCTTGAGACATTTTAAAAATTGTCTTACCAATAAAATGGTCCTTTCTCACCTTTTGCTAGCTTGCAGGCCGGAAAAGAAACGGAAAATGACACCGGCAAGGGGATATCTTACTCGCAAGCTTTCGGCAAACCGGTAGCAAGTCAAGCGCAATCCTCAGACAGTTTTAAGCTGACGACTTCCCTGCCTCTTCCCTGCTGCTGCCTTGCGCTCCGTATGACCTAGGTAAGCTTAAGAAACTGAAGGTATCTATTTGGTCACATTACAATGTCTTCAGACTACCTTCCTAGAAAAACTATAGTATTTATAAGGTAGCTCTATTTATAGGTACCTATTCATACAAATCTATAGATGGTATTCAAGCCAAAAACTATATTTATTTATAAGAAACTCTGTAGTTTATGCTTTAATCAGAAAAATAGCTAGTTAGAAATTTGGGAACCGCAATGGGCAAGGCAATAATATGTTTCGCAAGCTTACAGCAGTGAGTTTTGTTTCAAAGCCTACCAATTGCGACTCTTGCCTTTTGTCTATGTTTTTCGTTTCGAAACATATTATTGCCTTCCCATACTCTTTATGAGTTTTGTTTCAAAGCATTCCACGATTTCGCAAGTAACGGTCGGTGAAATATGAAATCCATAAAATCGAAAAATCAAACTAGCAGCGATTACTGACCAACCCGAAAAAGCAAAATAAATAACGGATACTCCGACGAATAAACGCTAACTGACCAACGTTCTACCTGAATGAGTGGCTAATTAGCTGAACACCTCCTATCACCCAAACAACAATGTCGCTACTTTGCACGTTGATCGATTATGTCCGCCTTTGTTGCATTTGGAACACACGTACTTCCTTTTCTCCTTCATTGTTGATTGTCTTCGCTTGTAGAGCGTTGTCTTGTTTGTAGCTTTTTTGGCACCCTGCTTTGGAGTCTTTGATGCGGGACTACTCTTGAAAAGTACTTTTCTCACCTTGGGGGTTGGAGTGGTCGGTGCTGTAATCTTTGCCGAGTATTTTGGTTTCTTTCTTGTTGACGGATTAGTTGATGGCGTCCGCCGCCGCGGTATATTTTCTAGCTTCTGGTTTATTGGAGTACCTGGGGATTGACTACGACAAAGTTTCTTTGTTGATGTATTACGTGAAGTCAATTTACCTTCCGGTTTCGCTGGAGGTGGATTGCTCGTACTCATTGTTTGGTTCTTCTTTTTTAATTGTTTGCGCTTGAACCGCTTCGCTTTTTCAATAGTAGATAAGTATCTCTTCATCTTCGGTCTACCACGTTGTTTGCCCATTTTGGGTGGTAGACACACTTGACTAAGTACATCGGCTGGTGGCATCAAATCTTCATCAATTGGGTTAATAGGTTCTGTGTACGCTGCAGCCAAGTAGCCCTTTGAGTAAAGAGGATCCACCAGGGTATGTTCGCCAATTTTCCGTCATTTGGCCACTTTGATTACGTGCGCGCAGGGTATCTTCTCGATATCATATTGCTTACAAGTACAATTCCGCTGCAAAAATTTGCACCCTATGTATCAAAAACGAGTCAAATGATAACATGGCAGAAGTGAAACTCTATTGTTTCATACCTTTTCTAGATCAACCAAACAGCTAAAGTGTCCACCTTCAACATGGCTACGGTTCGAATCAAGATGTTGAACAGTTAGCGTACCCACTTCGTTGTGATTCATATGCAGTTTGAGTTCAGCATATTCTGTGAAGTTTGTTTTCAACGCCGCAGCTTCCTCTCGCCTTTCTGCAAACCATCTTGAAAGCATCTTTCTAAAAGAATCCACAAAATATGCAATGGGAAACGCTCTTTCCTCTTTAAGCACGCCGTTAATGCATTCTGCAAAGTTGCTTGTCATGATATCATATCTGTCGAAAAAGAAGCATGCAGTAATGTTAGATCTTTTATCATTGATATAACTGTTTTACTGTGAAAGGCGATTTGGCGATTTCGAGGGCGATCGAGAGTTCCATCACCGCTGATTACCATTCCGGTGCAGCGATGAGTTCTTCGGAGGTTCAGGAGGATCCTCCGGTTCCGACGGGTCCGGTGCGATCTTATGTTGCGGCAGCGCAATCGAAACAGGTTTTGCAGAAGTTTGAGTTTGACATCGCAGTCTCCGATGGGAAGAAATCAGTGGAGGTACCAATCGAAATTGTTGAAAAAGCTAATCCGTTGTGGGAGGATTTTGTTGTCGTATCTTTTCTCGAAACAGCTCCGCATATCGCGAAGGTCCATGTGATTCTCAATAAGATCTGGGCGTTTGGGGATAAGAATCAGAAACTGGATGTGTATGAGATGGATTCTACCACGATGAGAGTTCGAATCACAAACTCTAGGGTAAGGGAAAACGTGATAAGGAGAGGTATGTGGAACATAGCTGGTGTGCCCATGGTTGTCTCGAAGTGGTCACCGGATGAAGATACAACAACGAAGAAGCTGATTCCTCTGTGGGTTCATGTGTCAAATGTTCCAATGAGCATGTATTCTTGGGAGGGATTAAGCTTCATAACAAGTGCAGTAGGAGAGCCGGATCACCTTCATCCAGATACACTGGCGTGTACTGATTTTGAAGTTGCGAAGGTTTTTGTGAAAGCAGATCTAGCTAAAGAGCTACCCACGAGGATAAACTATGTGATTCAGGGGAAGGACACAATGGTTGATTTCACCTATCCAAAGCTGCCTGCGAAATGTACAAAATGTGGAAAGTGGGGTCATTTTGATACTTTTTGTAAGGAGGAGAGGATAATTATGAGTGAGTCTAAGAAGACAATGGAAAACGCTGGTGGGATGAAGTCTGGAAACGATAGAGAAACTGGGGAAGCTAGGAGTCCTAATGGAGAAAAGAGTGATGGGAAAACATTAAACACGGAGGAGACAGTTATAGAGAAGTCTATGGAGATTGAGAATGGAAGTCAAGAGGAAGAAGGGGAGATAAATGATTGGCAGGAAGTATCACAGGAGAAAGCTAGTCGTACTCCGAAAGCGCAAAGGAATGAGATAATTGCTACTCCTTCAAGGTTTGCTGCTTTGGATGATTCAGGAAATGAAGATGGGGAAGAGGAGTATAGAGCAAAAGATAAGATGGAGGATTTGGGTATTGAGAATGACCAAGAGTACACGGTTAATAAAGTCATCGAGGAGGCTATGAAAAAAGCTGAAGAACAAAAAGGAGGCACAAGACAGATGTTTCCGAGGGCATCAAAGACAAATCATAGAGTTTTACCAACAGAGACTTCAATCCAAGCTGCTGAAGATAAGAATCTTGGGGCTTTGAGAAGGGGTCTTCGTAAAAATCATTAATATGGCGGGTTTCTTTTGGAATGTGAGAGGTTTCAACAAAGGGACTAAGCATACTGTGGTAAGGAAATGGTGTAGGGAGAATTCTATGAATTTTGGGTGTCTTATTGAAACAAGGGTGAAAGAGAAGAAAGTTGGAAAAATAGTAGAAGAGGTTTTTGCGGATTGGAATCTGACGACGAACTATGAACATAACAGATTAGGTCGTCTTTGGGTTTTATGGAGATCAACTGTTCGATTGACTCCAGTTTATAAAAGTGCTCAACTCATTACGTGTTCAGTACTTTTGCCTGGAAGAGATGAAGAGTTTTTCTGTACGTTTATCTATGCGTATAATACGGTGGAAGAAAGGAAGGATTTGTGGGAAGACTTGAGAAATCATCATGAGGCTCCGATGTTTAAAAACAAGAAATGGATAATGATGGGTGACTATAATGAGATATTGGAAGGTGAAGAGCATTCAGGTTATGGAACTTCTCCAAGAGTTTCTCCTGGTATGAGGGATTTTCAGGAAGTTGTAAAAGATTGCAAGCTGACGGATATGGGTTATCAAGACCCTCTTTACACTTGGTGTAATAAAAGAGAGGAGGGATTGATTTGTAAAAAGCTTGATAGAGTGATGGTGAATGAAACATGGCTGCACAGTGATCAAGCGTATTGTGTATTTGAGGCAGGGGGATGTTCTGATCATATGAGATGCAGAATTGAGTTTGAGGCGGAGAAGACGAAAAAAAGGAGACCTTTTAAATTTACAAATGCTATCTGTAAAATGCCAGAGTTCAGACTACTTATGGAAGATCAGTGGAAAGATTATGAAGCTCTATATCACTCTACAACTGCGATGTTTCTTCTTACTAAGAGACTGAAAGCTCTGAAACAACCTCTGCGAACGCTTAGCAAGGAGAAGCTTGGGGATTTATCAAAAAGGACTAGAGAGGCGTATAAGGTTTTATGTTTAAAACAAAAGGAGACTCTTGAGAGTCCCACAAGTGAAGCTGTAAGAGAGGAGGCAGAAGTGTATATGAAATGGCAGAGATTGGCAGAGTTGGAAGAGAAGTGTCTTAAGCAGCTATCTAAAGTTCACTGGTTAGATGTGGGTGATGGAAATAACAATTTCTTCCACAACTCTGCAAAAATAAGGGAAGTTCGAAACTCTATTCATGAAATTCAGAGGATCGATGGTACGATTGCTAAGTCTGATATTGAAATAAAAGAAGAGGCAGAGGGTTTCTTTACAGAGTTCATGCAACATATACCACAAGACTTTGAGGGGGCTACAGTGGATAGACTTAAAGAGGTTCTGAAGTTCCATTGCAGTGAATTGGATTGTGCGAAGTTGGAGAAGTTGCCAACTTCTCCAAAAAAAAAAAAAAAAAAAGAAGTTGGAGAAGGAGGTTACCAGTGAGGAGATAAAGGAAGTCATTTTCAGGATGCCTTCAAGTAAATCTCCAGGGCCAGATGGCTTTACATCTGAGTTTTATAAAGAAGCTTGGCCGGTGATTGGTGAAGATATAATTACTGCAGTCCAATCGTTTTTCATCAAAGGTTTTCTTCCTAAGGGCCTGAATTCCACCATTTTGGCACTCATTCCAAAGAAGGAGGAAGCAAAGATGATGAAAGACTATAGGCCCATCTCCTTGTGCAACGTACTCTACAAGGTAATATCGAAAATCATTGCTAATAGATTGAAAGACATCATGCCGAAGTGTATTACTCTAAATCAGTCTGCTTTTGTCAAAGAGAGATTACTAATGGAGAATGTTCTTTTAGCTTCTGAAATAGTGAAAGATTACCACAAGGAGGATATTTCTCTCAGATGTGCGATGCAGATTGATATTTCGAAAGCCTTTGACTCAGTGCAATGGTCTTTTTTGCTGAACACGTTAGAAGCAATGGGGTTTCCGAGGAAGTTCATCAAGTGGATTTCTTTGTGTATTTCTTCACCATCTTTCTCTGTGCAAGTTAATGGGGAGTTGGCTGGGTATTTTCAGAGTAACAGAGGGCTTCGACAGGGCTGTTCTTTGTCTCCATGCCTCTTCGTTATATGCATGAGTGTCTTGTCAAGGCTGATTAATGAAGCTGCGGGGAAGGGGGATTTTGGTTATCATCCAAAATGCAAAAACATAGATCTCACTCATCTATGTTTTGCAGATGATTTGATGATATTTACTGATGGTACTAAAGCCTCTATTGAAGGGATTCTGAAAGTATTTGACTGCTTCGATCGAATGAGTGGTTTAAAGATCAGTATGGAGAAATCTATATTATTCATGGCTGGTGGAAATGCTCAAAGAAGGGAAGAAATTCAACGCCATTTTCAGTTCTCCACAGGAGCGCTACCGGTACGTTATTTAGGCCTACCCCTTATGTCCAAGCGCATGACTATTACAGATTATCTGCCTTTGATTGAGAAGATCAGGAAAAGAATAAGCTCCTGGACTAGTCGTTTCCTCTCATATGCTGGTAGATTACAGTTAATAAAATCTGTGATCATGAGTCTCACGAATTTCTGGATGGCAGCATTCAGACTTCCAAGTAGCTGTATTAAGGAGATTGAGAGGTTATGTTGTGCTTATCTTTGGTCTGGACCGGATCTTAATAGCAGAAAAAATAAGATTGCTTGGAAGGACATATGTAAACCAAAGGAGGAAGGTGGTTTAGGGATAAGGCCTCTGAAAGAAGTTAATTTCATCTGCTGCACTACAAGAAAACATATTTTTTACGAGGGCGTTATTCGATGTTAATTCGTCGTAATAGGAGCTTTACGACGAATTAACATCGAACAGCGTTTCGTTGTTAAACGCTCGTCGTAACGGAGCATTCGTCGTAAAGTCCTAGTTACTTTTACGAGGAAGATTCTTCCTCGTAAAGCGGAAGGAAATGTTTCGTCGTAATGTCCTCGTAACTGGCGTTGTAAATGCCACGTAATAATTCGTTGTAAAAGACACGTAATGTTTCGTCGTAAACACGATGTAAAGTTTACAACGACTTTACAACGAGCAGATGTAACCTCGACGTAAATGTTACGAGGACTAAACGTGGAAGTTTACAACGAAATTACATCTCCATATTTAAAATATTAGTTAATTATAATAATTATATATTTATTAATTTTAAAATTAAAATATTTTTCGAATAAATAAATATGAAACCAAAAATTTTATTTAAAAACTAGAAATTCATTATTTAATATAATATAAAATTTTTATACAAAACAAAAGAAATAAAAAAAAAAATTCTAATGAAGACCGACATCATCGTCATCGAAGTAGTTGGCTGAGGGGTTCGGGTCTGAAGATGTTCCTGCCTCGGGATCCGGCTGGGTCATCCCGAGAGCTGCTCGTCTCACTGCCAAAGCCGTCTGCAGAGTTGGATTTCCCACCGCCATCACATCCAGCAAACTCTCGAGAGAGTCCAGACGCTGCTGCTGGGTATCCATACGAGCCTGCATCCGCTCGTTGTCCTGCTCCCGCCTAGAATAGTATGACGAAGTCGCCCTTGCAACTTCGTTAACGGAACCTATTCCGACCGTCCTTCCCTTCTTTCTAGGAGCCACCTATATGTATATATATATAAAAACTTATTTAGAGTTCATTAATTAATAATTAAAAAAATAATAATAAATTTTACCTCCTCGAAGATCTGGTCGACTTCTTCGGTTGACAACTTCACGGGTAATCCGTCTGCAGACTGTTGGGTGAGTTGGGTCTCTCGCTCTTCTACCCGAGACGCCACAGCGTGGAAGAGTTTCTCTGATGCAGGATCAACAAAAACTCCATCTGGTGTGGCGTGAGTCATCTTGAATAAGTCCGAGAGAGATGGCAAAACTCCCGTCTTCTCCAACTAATAAACAAAAATTAAAAATTAATTAAATATATTAATAAATACAAAAGTTTATAATAATGAAAATTATAAATTAAAATAAAACTTACAGCTTCGAGACGAACTCCGGCATGGGGTTTTTGGCCGGTTCTATGAACCATGGGCAAATGGCCATCTTTATCCCTCGTTCTTCGGGAAGCGGAGCAGGAGTTGGCTTTGCGAATGTTGACGGGGTCGGTCCAATAGGCGATGAGGCCATCCCATGCGTCCTTGGTGACCCCGCTCGGCTTCCCCTCATAGCCGTAAATCTCCCACTTGTCCTTCCAATCGGAGACGGTATTGCAAAGGCGAGTTTTCGCCTTTGCAATAAATTCGCTCTTCACCCTCTCGGTGATTCCTACGGACCAGTTCCACTTTTGCTGAAAAAAACAAAAAATTTAAAAAAACACAATTAATAATAATTATTAAATTAACAATTTAATAATTAACAATTTAATTATTTATTTAAATTACCGCAAAACATTTAAACCACGTCGTCTTGACGTGATCGGGAGTGGACGTCCAGTTGGGATAAGGGCCGTCATAATATCCCTTCATCGTCTCAGAAACGCTCCGGCTAACTTTGTTGTTAGCCCCAAACCTGCAAATATAACAAATATGTTAAAAAAAAATTATCAATGATTTTAAATTTAAAATTAATAATTTTATCTACTTACCAAAAAGTACCCCGGGGTCTATCGGGGTCAAGAATCCGTAAACCCTCTCGTCCGGGCTGGTTCAGCAAATCCTCCACCGTGTATCTTGCGTATGGTGCATAAGATGGCACCCGCAAGTCGGGATGAACCGGAGCCGGTGGGGCAGGCTGATCCGGGGCGAGAGGTGTAGCAGCAGCTGGTGGTGGGGGAGGCATCTGAGTCGGGTGAGGAGGAGGGGTCGAAGAAACTCTCCGAGATGTCTGAGACTCCGGAACTGTCCCGGAAGAAGACGATGGACCGCTAGAAGAAGATCCATCGCCAAATAGATCGGCATACGTAGGTCCAGGAGCTGCTGGTCTCGGTCTAGGAGCCATCTAAAAAATAATTAAAAAAATAAATTAATACATTTCTTAAACGAATCACCTAAACTATTCACCTAAACTAATTCCGGTAACTAATCACCTAAACTATTCACCTAAACTAACCACCTAAACTATAAAAAAAAAAAAAAAAAAAAAAAAGAAGAGAGAGAAAGTACCTTAGAGAGAGGGGAGGAGTTTGGGAGGAGGATACGAGTATGGGTGGTCTGAGAGGATTCTCGCATATATATAAAAATGGATTCGTCGTAATGGCCTCGTAATTTTACGACGAAGTTACCAGGCCCGTGTTTTCGTTTACGACGAAGTTACCAGGCCCGTGTTTTCGTTTACGACGAAGTTACCAGGCCCGTGTTTTCGTTTACGACGAAGTTACCAGGCCCGTGTTTTTTCTTTTACGACGAAGTTACCAGGCCCGTGTTTTCGTTTACGACGAAGTTACTAGGAATATATGAAACCCCAAAAATTAAATCCCTAAACCCCAAACTTATCATCTTTACCACTCATTCATACTTTCATCCTCTTCATACTTTCATACCTTCAACAAAATAATTTTTTTTTTCCTTAACAAATAATTTTTTTTAACCTTAAGAAATATATATTATACATTAAGAATTTCACTTAAGCAATAAAAACAACATTGTATACAATATTTTAGAAAGACAAAAACAACATTTGTTACATATATTACATCATTCTGAATCGTTTGAGTTCTCATCAACATCAGAACATTCATCGTCATCACTACAATAGAACTCGTCTTCACGTGCTTCATCTGTCGCATCTTCGGGAAGACGTGAAGTTAGAAGTTTCTGCTGTCAAACTCCCAGCAATGATCGAACCTTCCACCTTTGCTAGATTTTTGGCTTTTCCCTTCAAATGTTTCATGTACCTCTCATATGGATACATCCATCCGATGTGAACTGGTCCACGAAGTAATGCTTCGTACGGGAGATGAACAACTAGATGTTGCATCACATCAAAAAATGATGGAGGAAATATCTTCTCCAGGTTGCACAATATGATGGGAATGTTCTGCTGAAGCTGTTCGATGACTTCTTCCTTGAACGTACGTGTGCTAAGATCTCTGAAGAATGCTCCAATTGCTGTATGTTGCAAATATAACACAATTAATAACATTTTTTAAACATATGTAATATATTATAAATTAATATTTACCAGCAAGTGCTTCATGTACATTTGTTGGAAGGAGCTCAGCAAAACGAATGGAAGTAGTCGTTGCATAAACACATGACAATCATGACTCTTCATTCCGGAAAACTTTTGACCACGTTCAACACATCTTGACAGATTTGAAACATAACCATCAGGGAACTTAACTTCTGATGAGACCCAATCAAACAAAGTTGTTTTCGCTGCTGATGACAACCGGAATATGGGAACAGGAACGCTGCCATTGCTCTTGATATGTAACTCACTTCTCCAGCAGATAGAAGGTAAGTCCATCCTTGACTTTTTGTTATCTTTTGTCTTTCCTGGGACGTTCAATATTGTATTCATGATGTTGTCAAAAAAGTTCTTCTCTATGTGCATCACATCTAAGTTGTGGCGTAAAAGAAGATCCTTCCAGTAAGGCAGATCCCAAAATATACTCTTCTTATGCCAATTGTGAAGGACCCCATACCCATCAGGCATATTTCCCGGAACATGCCAGTTTCCTCCACACGCCACAGTTTCCTGAGCTCCATAATGATCAATTTCTGCTAGGATCTGTTGCCCGGTGAGATATGGAGGAGGACTATCTCTGACAACTTTTTTGTATCTAAACAATGTCTTATTTCTTCGGTACGGATGGGAGATGGGAAGAAATCGACGATGACAATCAAACCAACAACTCTTTCTACCATTCTTTAGTTGAAAAGCATCTGTCGATCCACGACAAATTGGACAAGATAATCTTCCATGAGTTGTCCACCCAGACAACATCCCATAAGCAGGAAAGTCACTAATCGTCCACAGCAGAACTGCTCGCATCGTAAAATTGTTTTTCATGGAACAATCATACGTTCTCACCCCTTCTGACCACAACTCTTGTAGCTCTTGTATCAATGGTTGGAGAAAAACATCAAGCGACCGTTTTGGATGCTTCGGCCCAGGAATTAATATGGTTAAGAATAGAAATTCTTCTTCCATACACATCTCCGGCGGCAAGTTATACGGCGTAAGAATGACTGGCCACAAAGAATATTGCCTCCCAGACATTCCGAATGGACTAAATCCATCAGTGCTTAACCCAAGATAGACATTCCGAATATTGTTAGCGAAATCTGGATATACCTTGTTGAAATGTTTCCACGCTCTTGCATCTGATGGATGAGCGATCTCGCCTTCCTTCTGGACATGTTCAGCATGCCACCTCATCGATGCAGCAGTTCTCTCAGATTGATATAATCTTTTTAGCCTGTCTTTAATTGGTAGGTACCACATCCTTTGCCAAGGTACCCTATTCCTTCCACGTCCTTGCGGTTTGAATCGTGGTTTCTTGCAGAATCGACACGCTTCCAGGTTCTCATCGTCCTTCCAGTAGATCATGCAGTTGTCGATGCAAACATCTATCATCTCCGAAGGCAATCCCAGACTATAAACCAATTTCTGAATCTCATAATAAGATTCAGCCGACAAATTGTCTTCTGGCAAGTACTCTTTCAACAACTCCGCCCAAGAATCCATGCATTTCTCAGATAGATTATGATCCGTTTTAATATTCATCATCCTAGCTGCTAGAGACAATTTAGAGAGACCTTCTCTACAACCAGTGTAGATTGGTTGATTTGCAGCATCTAGCATTTCATAAAACCTTTTTGCATCCAAATTAGGTTCTTCTACATTCCCGGTTTCATGAGCTATTGTTGTTGTTGTTTCTAAAAATGCATCAGTAATCATGTCTTGAATCCTATCATGATCTATCATCTGCTCATTCTGATTCGGTTCTTCATTATTAACAGGATTCTCAAAATGATTACTACTACTACTAGCTTCATTTCCACCATAACCCTCTCCATGTTGATACCAAATATAGTAATACGGTGTGAATCCTCTATTTACTAAATGCTTCCAAACAGTTTCACTAAGTGCAAATTTTGAATTCTTGCATTTCCGACAAGGGCAAAACATCTTACCGCTTTCCTGTGTGAGCGGTGTAGAACCTGCCTGCTGCATGAATGTCTCTAGCCCGCTCAGAAAGGTATCCGTCACTCTACCGGCAGAATCTTTATGTGAATACATCCAACTCCGTATCTCGTAGATATTGCATCCATCAGCCATTTTTTTCTATTTGTGTTTTTCTCAGTTTTTTTTTTCTTATATTTGTTGGTGGTGTGTTTTGAGCATTGAGAAATGACATATATATAGAAGATTTTCGAGTTTGGTAGGTAAAGGTTTAACAAGTATTTTACAACGCAATTTATTACTACGAATTTACAACTTTTTTACATGGAATTTACATCAACTTTACAAGGAATGTAGTTAGGTATCAAGCACAATTAGTACACGTTTCGACCAAGTGTAACGGTAACCTGATTCGTTGTTAAATCCTTGTTAAATTACAACGTCTTTACGTGGAATTACGTTTCGTCGTAAACTCCATGTAATATTACAACGTCTTTAAGAGGAGAGATAAGGAAACAAGTTTCGTCGTAAAGTCCATGTTAAATTACAACGCGTTTACGTGGAACATAACTTTCCACGTAAACGCGTTGTAACTTTACATCGACTTTACGACGAAACAGTTTCGTTGTAATATTACAACGACTTTACGACGAAACTGCTTTTCGTCGTAACGTCGACGTAATTAACTTGTAAATTTACGAGGAATAATTTTCGTTGTAAATTTTCGTTGTAATGCCAGTGTTTTCTTGTAGTGATGTATCAAGTTGATATGGAGGATTCTTTCTTCTAAGTCACTTTGGGTCAATTGGATTCAGAGCTATCTTATTAGAAAAGGATCTATTTGGATGGTGAGTGAAAGGAATCAGTCGGGAACTTGGATGTGGCGCAAGATTCTTAAATGTCGTGATGCAGCAAAAAGTTTCTACAAAGTGGAAGTTATGAATGTTGAAAAAACTTCCTTTTGGTTTGATTGTTGGTCTTCTATGGGGTGTCTACAGGATGTTCTTGAAGGGAGAGGTCATATTGATTTGGGAATTCTTGTAAATGACAAAGTTGAGGCTTGTAGAAGACACAGAAGAAGACATCACTGTATCCCAATCTTAAATGAAGTAGAGATGGAGATTGAGAAGTACAAAACAAATTGGGTTCAGGCTGAGGATGTATCTTTGTGGAGGAATGCGAAAGGTAAATATAAGAGGACATTTTTTACAAGAGATACTTGGCAAATGATCAGAGAGAAACACCCTGTATGCGAATGGCATAAGGCTGTGTGGTTCAAACATGCTACCCCGAGGTATTCTTTTATACTTTGGACTGCAATTCAGGGTAGGCTTTCCACAGGAGACCGTTTAAGAAGCTGGAACTTGAATGCAGACACTTCTTGTGTTCTTTGCAATGATCCGCTGGAGACAAGGAATCATTTGTATTTTGAGTGTGCTTATTCAAAGGAAATATGGGAGATGCTTATAAAAGGTGTGATGGGAAGTATATATGCGACGAATTGGGAGACTTTGATCAGATTGCTATCACACAATTCAAACTGGGATAAGATTCATCTTTACATTGTAAGGTCTGTTTTTCAATCAGTGGTTCACGCAGTATGGATGGAGAGAAACAAGAGAAGGCATGGGGAGAAGCCAACTCCAGCAGCGTGTATCATCAAGAGAATTGATAAGGAAATAAGAAACAGATTCACAGTGATAAGGAGAAGAGGGGATAAGGATTATGAAGGAGGCATGGGGGTCTGGTTTGAGACTAGACAACTATGAAGTTTTGGCGATTTTGGAAGAATCAGTTGAGGAAAGAAGTTTTTTTTCAGGATTAAATTGGATCTGATTTTCAAAACTCTTGTATAGAACCTATAGGAGACATACACTAGATTTGTATAAGGTCTTTTCTTTTTGAATTCAATTTAACATTCAATTCAAAAAAAAAAAAAAAAAAAAAGATATCATATCTGTCTCCTGGAAAATGTGAGAGAGCCCACGTTCGAATATCTGCAGTTGTCAAATAGTGGTGTAGTGCGCTGTCGTGACGTCGAATGACTTCAAATCTTCTGTCAAATTCCACCTGTCGATATAATCTCGCAGCCCTTTTTGCCTCCGCGACCATTTGGGGATTTTTGAAACCTGAGGTCATGTTTTGACCAAGGTGATATAAGCATATGCCCCTATGAGCTTCAGGGAAAACATTCGTAAGTGCCTTGGCTATTGCTGGGCATCGGTCAGAGATGAAAGCCAAATTTCTACCATCACCTATCACACCACGCAGCTGGGTGAAAAACCATTCCCATGCAGCTGCATCCTCTGCATCTACAACCCCAAGAGCTATAGGATATATACCCTTATTTCCATCCTGACATGCAGCCACTAACATAATACCTCTGAACTTACCACTTAGATGTGCTCCATCTATAACAATAACCCTCCTCATGAACGGAAAGCCTTTGATACATGCGTCAAAAGCAATGAACAAATACTTAAATCTGTTCTCAGCATCAACTTCAAGCTTTGTTTTTGTACCTGGATTGGCCTGCTCTATTTTGTATAGATACGAAGCATGAGTGCCTCTAACCATCTCTCGTGCATATGCCAATGCGCTATGAGCCTTCGTATAACCGATGTCAATTTGATAAACAGCCCTTATACAGTCCATTATATGTTTAGGCCGGATTCCTTTAAGATCACTGCCGCCACTAAATCCATCAACAAACATCTTCCCAATACATTGTGCATTAGCTTGACGGTGACGCGAATACCTATCAGCCCCAGAGCATGTATGAAGATCAGTATACTTACGCACGAAGAATTCTGGAGATGATCTCGACAGAGTTGTAGCACGTATCTTCCAGGAACATCCAGAAACGAAGCACTTTGCGTAAAATAATTGCTTCCAAGACTTTTTGATGCAGAAATCAAACCTTTCGAGCACTGAAATCCTGCGTAACTTTGTTATTAGTTCTTTCTTGCAACTGAAACTGTCACCAGACTTAATGGTTTCACTCTTACGCAGCTGTGATGGCTTCATAGTCTCAAGTGATGGCTTCATAGTCTCATGTGATGGCTTCGTAGGCTCGTAATGAACATTTCCAAAACTACTAAAATCAGCAGAAGCATTCTCTCTGGCAACACGCTTTTGATTTCTATTCACATCCGGACGACCTCTGTTTGCAGTCAATGAAACACAAACACACATAGAATCTGTCTTCAACAAGGTTATAAAATCTGCAAGTTGTCTGTCGTTACTCAAGGACATCGGAGGAGTGTTGCTAGGCATATTCTCCAATATACTTTTAGGCAAGATATAAGCAAGCTCAACCGCTTTCATCTCACTAATCATATTGTAATCTTCACAAACCATGCGGAGAAAATCCTCATATTTGATATCATCACCTACAAAGAACGCAATTCCCTTCTTAGTTGGAGAGAACTCCGAACCAACATTATCCATCTTCCATTCTCCAAAAACAGTAACTATGTGCAACATTATCTGCATAATACATAATTTGCATCAGTACACATCGCAAAAATAATTTTGGGTTTTGGCAACAAGGTACAAGTGAATCGTAATCGTAGCGGCGAGGGAACATCATTATTAAGGCAACCATAAAAGAAAGACTTTGCCTCTGTTCATAGAAACCTAGATCTTATAAATTTTTATCATACCTGGTATTTCTCAGATCCGGATAAGGCTGTAATCTGTTCGCCTTCCACGTCTTCAATTCACTTAATGTATCAGATATACTCGATATTAGAGAATTTGAAATGTGATAGATCGTTGAAGATAAAGTGAGAGCCTTTAACGATATGAGCAACAAATCTGATATCTGAGATAACCGTTGAAGGTAAAGAGTTGTCATTTATTATGCTTTTTAATTTTTTTTTAACCGAAAAAGTATTATTGTTGCAAAGGGTTAGATGGTAATTTTACAAAAAGGATGGACCATATTTCCAATTTTCCTTTGGAAGGGTACCGTTCTCACATTGTCATTTGAAAGTATGGCATTTCAGCAATTGAACCTTATTTGTTTATTAATTAATCAAACCACTTTCACATCTTCGATCTTCTCTCATATTTACCTCTTATTTCTCAATGTTACACTTCATGACATCTTTTTCTATAAACTTGCATCTTTGTTTTTTTCCTACTTCCTACAAAGGAGCCAAATGAACTGAAGGTCCTATGCGGCTCACCACCAAAATACAATCCAAAAATGAATTTCAGAATATGTTATAAAGTTCCGCTAAGATACATGATTGTCTGATATTCAATGCTTGTGTGTCGATATCCAAGTCCATGCACTAAAAGTGTTGTATATAATTGTCAAGGATAGTTAAGAGGGTAGAAAGGTTTTTGACTTCATAGAAAGTGTGTCAAAATCACAAAAGGGTCTTGTTGTGTAAATCACAAATTCTAAAAGTGTGTGTTCTGCAGGTGAAAATTCTGTGATGATATTGCATTTCTGAGGAGTAAAGAAAGGAAAGTCACCAACCATTCAGAATCTGCATATTACCATTCTCAGAACACACACCAAACACTCACTCACTGAAGGCTAAATCAGGTATCATCTGTGGGAAACTGCTTCTCCACTTCTGCGACTGTCTTCTTTGCATCTTCAACTTCTGGACCTTCCTTATCTTTCCGCCAGCGAAATTCATGTTTCTGTAAGAGACAACACAGAACATGAACTCCACGGTTCCTCTTATGTGTGTATTATTTCATTGTTTTGTCTTCAACAAGAGGACTTTCTTATGCATGTGATTAATGGGAAATACGTAAAGTTCAAGTTTGAGGATCAAAATATCACCAGCCAACAACGATTCCAATTGCAATTCCTCTAAACTCAATCTCGATTGGTATTATATGAGCCTTGCGTTACAAGTTTTTTTTTTGAAAGAATGTTAAATTTATTTAAATAAAAAAGGCTGTTGTACAAATTAATGCAAATTTAGTCTAAATATGTTTGATTGTTTGGAAACAAAATTGTGGAGTGAAATTCGCCTAATCTCTAGACGCAAACCAAACCACCATAGCTGTGTTGAAAAATGTCCCGGCTCGTCCCTGAAGTGAACTGATCCGGTTTCTTGTCTGCTTGTCGATGAACTTGATAAGAAGGCTCGAAGGTCTCTGTACCGTACAAGTTGATTCAATCGATCTCTTTACTTGATCCCGATCAATCATTTGAGAAAAAGAAAGGAAACAATTTATGTACAGAAAAGAGGAAGAAGCGTTTTTGAAACTAACCAAATGACGATCGAAGACGGAGCACGCGGCGGCAACGAGCGAGGAATCAAAGAACAAATGAATAGCCACAACGTCAGTACTATCTTAAGATATTATATAAGACAATAAATATCACTCAACACACTTTTATTCTTAAATTCACTTCCACAAGACGTTACAAAATAAAATCACTTTTCACAAGATTATTACAACAACATTTGCTTGTGAAGCAGAGAACATTGAAACACAACGCAAAGTACATACGTGAGATTCAACTTTACCATCACACTCAGACACTTACTACTTCACCATAAACACGAACGTCCCATATCATTTGCCACGTTACATGTGTGTGCATAGTTTCTTAGCAGCCAAGGTTAGGACCAGGGTCGACACCAAGCTGTCCACAATAGTTTCTGTAGTAACTAATCCTTGCATTGACGGCGCCCGGGTTCCCACCGTTACACTCCATTCCATTGATAGCTCTAATGGTCGCTCCAAACCCTTGGTTCAGTACAGGTCTGACGCTATTCATCCAAAACCAAAGACCTGTCCTGAAAGCCACAGTTGGGTTGCTACCCACTAGTTCTGGCTGGCCTAGGAGGTTAAGGCCGAGACTCTGGCCGCATGGTCCGTAATTGTAGTTCCATGATAGTTGGATAGGTCCACGACCGTAGTAGCCTCTACCGGGTGCACATGGGTATTGCCTGTTGTTCTCGTCGCAGTAGTCTCGTGACGCTCCGTTTATTTCCTCTATATAGCAGAAGTCTACATGACAAAGAGACGCACATGAAACAAAGTAATTTATAACAATCATTTCAGTCTATGATTGAGATAAAGTCAATCCTTTATTTTGAATATGAACGTTTAAATATATCATATCTTAGTCCATTACTTTTTAAAAAGCTTAACGTGCTAGTATCATTTTATAATCATCGTATGCAAACTGTAATGCAAACGTTAAAAAATATCCACTCATTTACTAGAGTAGATGTACAGACAAAAAAATATTAGAAAAAATAGAAAGAAAGAAAGGAATCTCACGTCCTGACTCGTGAGTGAAATGAGCAAACATGGTTGCAATTTCACGCCTAGTAACGGAACTAGCAAAGTTTGGGAATGTATTAGCAGCGTTGACGAAAGAGTCGCGGGTGTAGAAGCTTTTCCCGGCGCAACCATTACTGGCTTGGTTGATAATGTTGTTAAAGAAGCCATATGTCACAATGCTACCGACCGATCCACCACCGGAAGGGGTTCCACTGCCTCTACAAGGACCTGATCGGCACCCGGCACCGCAATAAGCATCAGTGTTACCACAATAACCGTACTGACTACAGCATAAGTTTGGGGCGCAGCCGCAGTTTTGAGAGTTGACTATTTCACAGTAGAAACCTAAGAGGCAGAGGAGAAGGACTATAGAGATTTTTGTGAGAGCCATATTTGTATTTGTGGATGTGAAGGAAGAAACGGGGATGCATTCTATATATAGGGGGAAATGTTTGGTAGTTTGGTCATTTGCTCTGTTATGCGCATAAATAATTGATTCTCTCTCTAATAATACTGACTAGGTATTCTGAAACGGGTTTGACTTTTAGTCTTGCTCTTTCCTAAAATTATTATTGTGGACTCGGTCCAACAATTTGATTTACTCATTCAAGCAACATACAAATGTTAGTATGCTACAATAGTAATATAGTAGTATTATGCAGGGTGCTATGCGTTACGGGAGTATATCATACAAATGCATTCAAAAATTTAATAATAATCTTAACATATATATCAAAATCGTCATGGCAAACGAATTAACTCAACCTATTGAAAAGTAATCAATGATATATGATGATTGATATAGATTTGGTATATAGAATTACGTTAACAAATTTATCTGATTTTGTATATATAGTAATTTCAGTTGAACCAAGAAGAATCAAAACGAAACTATCATACATCATTAACAAGAAGTACTGCTCAAAGACAAAAAAAGCCATTCACGAGAACTTGTTTTGTTCCGATTAAAGAGTTTCAAGATTCAACACAATCACTCTTGCTTTATTTATTTGCAGTGGCAGATGGAGTATGAGTTATAGCAGCAATGAAAACTCCTCGACGTTAATAAATAGTTCAATTAGTAAACATGCAATTAATTATGATCATGAGATGATTAAAATTACTACCAACACTTACATTTTATTCATTTAACGCTATTTTTGATTTCTAGGAAAGTGGATGGAGCAATGTTTAATTCTACTCGTTCTCAACCAGCTGAAGTACTTTTAAAGTATTGTAGTACACAATTCCATGGCATTATGTATAACTCCCCGCTTGAAGATCTTCACTGGTCTTGTCCTTCTCAATATTAATGGGTTTCCTCTATGTACTAGCTTTCAACTATAATAGGAGAATGATCAGACGAAATGAAGATGAACAGGGTTTACTATATCTTCACGCTGGAGAAATATTTATTATTATTACCCCCTTAGCGTAGGGCTCAACATATTATACATTTAATTTGATTCAATCTGTTATTTGTTTCTATTCAAAAAATATAATTAAATACCTATAAATTGTGGATAAAAGAAAATAATTAAATGTGATAGGTATAAAAAATAAAGCAAATCACAAATGTTGTTTTGAAAAACAGAATATCCTATCTGATATGTATATGTATAAATATGTATTGTAATTGATATACAAATCATTATATATATACATATATTGTATTGTATAAATTTAGTCAATTTACTATTCCTAAGTTTTTTCAATTTTTATTTTGGGTTAGTGCATACTCATTTAAATTTTGTATTGAGACAAATGTTAATAGATATAAGTTACTTGTTAGACTTGTTAATATTGATCTGTTTTCTAATTTATGCTAAAATGTTAGTTTGTTAACCTGATATTATTATTTGGTATTTTATTATAATATTAAGAAGATTGATTTAATTAATTTTGATATTATATTATATTTTTACTATAATTAGCAAATCAAATCGAGTAATCTGTGAATGCTTGAAAACTATGGATTGACAAATAACTCAAATTTTTGCAAACATCCCATATATATTAATAGAGAAATAATTAAAAAGTTATAATTTGAAGTTTGTATCAATTAAAAAATACTTTCGCTGAGTTGTCACGTAATTGGAATGCCAATTTTGCAAATGTGGTGGTTTGAAAATCAATTGAAAATTTTGTTAGATTAAATTAAATTGCTAGTGAATGTTATGTTATATATTACTAGGTGACTACCCACGCACATGCACAAAATGAAATGTATATTCTAATAATTATTGAATACTAACCTCAATCATCCAACCATAATTATATCATGTCATAATATATATATATATATATATATATATATATATATATATATATATATATATATTAACTTGAATATCTATTAAATATGATTTTATTTGTATAGTTTTATGATTGTTTGTATTTTATTACAAAAATTTAAACTATAGATCACAAAATTTTCAGTGTGAGATTTTTGACAATTTTTGTAATTTATACTCTTTTTTTAAAATTAAAAATATAACATATAAAAAAATATAAATTTATGTTACATGTTTATATGATTGTTTAATTTATTTTAATAATATAACATTAAAAATAATGGATGATGTATATTTTTTATCAAATATTTATTATTAAAATCATTAATTGTATTATATATATGTATATATTTGATTCACTGTATAGCATTTATTTAAGGAATAAATGAAAAATAGTAATTATAGATTGTTAAATAATTTCATGGTTAATTTAATGAGAAGTATATAATATATGCTTAGTGGACCAACATATTTCCTTGGAAACTTTAAGAAGTTTTCTAGTGATGACACGTGTCATAATAAAAATGTTGTAATGCTTCTCTTTTAACGTATAGGGGATGTCAATTATTGACTATTTATTTGTCAAATTGAAATTTATTATATATTATTTCCTTAAATAAAAGCTACGGAATTACCTAATTTGACTAAGATATCTATGGCAATTAATTAATGATTTTAAATAATAAAGGTTTGCTAACAATTTGTATACTTTCTATCGCTTTTGTTTAATTATTTATATTAAAATAAATCACACAATTACATTAATCATATAATAATAATTTATATTTTTTTGTATATGATGTATTTTGATTTTTTAAACGGGTATAAATTACTAAAACTGTTAAAAATCTCACATAAACTTTTGTGATCAATGTTTAAATTAAATCACACAATAACATTAATCATATAAAAAAATTAGATTTTTTGTATATGCTGTATTTGAAATTTTTTAAAACGGATATAAATTACTAAAACTGTTAAAAATCTCAAATAAACTTTTGTGATCAATGTTTAAATTTTCTCTATTGTAAAATACTATGATTATAAAATCATATGAATAAATAATTTTATTTTAATAAGTGTTTATGTTAATCTATATATATATATATATATATATATATATAGATAGATATTTCATTTGAATTAAAATATATATCAAATGAAAATACATATTTATATTTTGATATTTGCTTGAACATATTTTGAAAATTTAATATTATAATTTTGAAATTTTCATTGTTTTATAAATGATTATAAATTATCGAAAGCACTAAACATTCCACATTTAAAAAAAATGTTGGTGTAAAAATTTGTTACAAAATATGCAAATAATCATAAAGTCATATGAGTAAAAACATCATCTAATAAATATTCATATTAAAAGTATACTATGTATCTGTTTTAATATCATTTAAATTTAATTATATAAAATAATTGATTGTTTTGATTTGTTTTCGCTAAAATAATTGCATATAAACAAGAGCAATGGTTTGATTTATATGTGCAAGCAAATTTATTACATAATAGTAACTGATTTCTTAGTTATTTAATATATAATTATTAATTTATTATTTCATAATATGTAGAAAAAACATAAAATAAGTATAGAAAATATTTATTATGCACAGATCTTAACCTAAGTATGTATCGTTTTAATAATTTTAAATCTTAAAAAAAATTAAATCTCTGACCGAAACAAAAGAACGTGGGCAAATAAACTCAAAATCAATATTATATCGAACAATAACCAAAATGAAAAAAACGACACGAAAAGATATATAGAATTGACACGTGAACATAAAATTCTCATAACCATAATTAACCTTCAAATTGCTAAAATCATGATATAAAATCAAGCTGGCATAGTTTCATTATAACTGAATATTAGGCATGTGATTTTCGGCCTAAATGTTAGATTTTTAAGCGATAAGTATTTTAATCTAAAGTATTTTTGAAACTTGGATCATCTTATCAGTAAATAAATTATGTAATTAAAAAATATTTTTTTTTAAAAAAAAAGTTAAAATTATTAATTCGATCAAGAATATAAATTTTATTTTTTCCATACGATATTTCTTAAATATTTTTTATATAAACTCATTCTGCACAAATCACAAGTCTTATACTATGTAAAACTAGATGATAACCTGCGTCATGCGCATAATTAGTTTTTTAAAATATGTTGTATTTAAATATTACAATTAGAATGTATTTTGTTATCAAAAATATTTTTTTTACATTTGATTTGGTGTTGACATTCAGATACCATTTAGTTTGGTTTGGTTCGGTTCAGTTATGTTTCGATTTTTTGTAAGTTCGATCCGATTAAGATTTGCAGGTTCGGTTTGAGTTTGAAATCAGATAACTCATTTAATTTTTAAAAATAAAATAAAATTCATATATACTTTAAGTTTCCTAATAAAATTAAAATAAAATATTATTTATAACATATATATGTGTATAATGTAAGCTAAAATACTTAAACTTAACATAAAATTTTGTTTAGCTTCAATATTCGGATAGCAAATCAATAGATATTTGAAGTAGTGGTAATTTGAGTATCATTTAACTATTTTAAACATATATTTTTAACTATTTGTATATATTTCCAAATGTGTTGGACAACTTAATGACGTATTATATATTTTGTATCATCTTTTAGAAATTAAATTCTAAAAATAATTAATATATTTAAATATATAAATCTGGTTTGGATATATTCGATATCCAAAATATATCCCTTCTAAAAAATAACATCTTGCCATTTTTTGTAATTTATAGATGTTTTAAGAAATTAAAAATATAACATATATGATTTAAGTATGCTTAATGTGATTTTTAATTTTTTAATAATATAAATTAAAAAACTGTAGAGGATACAATTTTTTTTATCAAATATGTATGATTTATAATCATTAATTGTCATATATACGTTAATCATATTAGGTAATCTTATGGTTTTTATTTAAGAAAATAAACTTACGTAGCTTTTATTTAAGAAAAAAATTTAAGACTACTAATCAGTATGATATGTAATTTAATAAAAAGTATAATATATATTTATATAGATCAACTTATTTTCTTAAAGATTTTGAAGAATCATCTTAGTAATAACACGTGGCTACAAAACATATTGTAATGTTACAAGTTTAATATATATGGGATATTATTTTAGGATGGAGTGGATCGCCCAAACCTACCTTAGGCAACACTAAAAATATTGTACAATAAAAAATATACGTTTAAGTTATTCCCACCTTCTAATTTATTTGGCGTGCCACATTTGACGCGGCCCAAATTACATGTACATTATTAAAATTTTACTTGACTTTTCCATTTATTTGGGTCAAAGTAAACTCTCAAACAAAGTAAGCGCGAAACACGTAGAATAAAATCACCGAGATACATAATACACGAATTACCTTGGAACGATCCAAGGTACAGCCTTAAAAGCATTCTAATTAATGGGAAGGTTAAAAACGTTCACAGACATGTAATTTCTTTCCACTATGTTTTTCATTCTTCCGTCGTCAAAAGAGATGAACGTTGGATGCAAACACATGTACATATAGACTACGGTAGGCAGAGCAACCCGTTCAGTTGTCGTCATTGGCCTAATAATGCATATGACTCCTACTATCCAATAACACTAAATCCTTATATTGATTCTTTCGTTATTTAATTTGTTTTATAACTGGGAATCGACCCCAAACTGAAGCACAAATTAATAAGTATTCTGGCAGGTCGATGATATATGCATATTATCGGCAATTAGTGCATACACAAATGCAGAGATTAATTAATGATGCGGCCAATACATTCGAAGTTTCATTAAAATCTTCATTATAGATCAATTTTGACCACTATGAAGATGATTGTTTTATTATTGTGTGTTTTAAATTAATTTTGTTTTTAAGTTATTAGTTAGATTTACTTTGAATACTTATGCTCACTAATCGAGAAAAAATCACTTAAAAACCGTATCGCATTGACATGCACTTAAAAACCTCTTCTTCTTCCTTCCTCTTCAAATGGAAGCAGAAAAAAGTAAACCTTTAAGATTATTTTTTTTGCTAAAACCTTTAAGATTTCTCATCTCTGTTTCATTCTTCTTTAGTTAAATCTCAGTTTATGTGTCAGTGGTCCTCTCTATCTCCGTACTTGCTGTGTTCCTAGTTGTTCAGGTCTCTTCACTGTTGGCTTTTCTGGTTTTGTTGAAGCTTTTTTTACCATTTTTAACTTTGTAATTTCAAATTATTATTCTTTTTTTTGACGTCTTAATCTTCTCTATCAAAATAAAAATACCATTTTTATCTACCATAATACTAAGTTTACAAAAAAAAAGTCAAACTACTACGTCCATTTCATCAATTACATTTATTTAAATTTTTACATTAATCTATCAAATATATTGATAATAAATCAATTTTAAATAAATTTAAATTTTACTTTAAGTTATAAAAAATTTACTTGGAAAAATCTAAGTAAATATTTCTGAAATTTTAAAATATTTTATTTAAATTAATACCATTGATTAATTTCGTTATAGTCTATTATAAATTAATTTAAACAAAATTTTACTATAAGAAAATAAAGTATATGCTATTTTTCTTACAAATTTTATAATTATAGTCTATATATTCTCTATTGAAAGAGAATTACAATATTTATTTGAGAATTACAATATTTATCTACCATAAAAAGTCATAATAAGTCTATTTCATTAATAACATCTATTTTATTATTTAAAAATAATCTATTAAAATTTAGTTTTAGTTCTAACAAATTTGTTGAAAAAAAATCTAACAAAATCTTCTTTAAAATTTAAATATCTTATATAAATTAATACCATTGATTAATTTCGTAATTAGTAGTATAACAATATTATAAACTAATTTAAATAAATTTTACTATAAGAAAAAAATAAAATTATATGCTATTTTTTTTAAAAAAATTATAATTATACTCTATATCTTCTCTATTGAAAGAGAATTACAATATTGGTTGAGGATTACAATATTTATCTACCATTTAAAAGTCTATTTTATTAATTACATCTATTTTATTATTTAAATTAATCTATTTAATATATATCATTTCTAAAAAAAATCTTATAAATTATATAGATATTAATAAATTAGTTTTAACTGTAAATTTAAATTTAATTTTTTTACTTATAACAAAATCTGTAGAAAATAAATCCAACAAAATCTTACTAATTTTTTCAAATATTTTTAAATTTATGCATTGATTAATTTTATAATTAATATAATATTATTAAAATTTATTTACTTATAAAATACTAAAATATACTAAAATAACAACATAGAAATATAATTTAGCCTAAGCAAATATCATTTCTATAGTATAACTAAATAAAATTTTAAAATGTATTATATGCAAACTGTAGAAATGAAAAAAAAAATTGAAGAAGATTATTAATTTGATTATTTGATACTATGAATTTATTTTATCAAACTCAAAAATATATTATTGTATAATAAAATTAATAATTAAGTATGTATACAACAAATCGTTATATGTTAATAATGTCTAATAAGAAACATAACCAATAAAATTATAGAGTTACACAATATATAACACTAATTGTAAAAATATCATAAGCTTAGTATTTATCCAAAGATTTATAGTTTAGTATTTAAGATTTAGTGTTTAAAATTTGCAACAATATATGTTATATATTTATAATGAAAATTAGATGTGCGGATTGAAGTCTAGTTTCAAATTATTCAAAGAGATATGCAACATATCCTTAAATTACAAGACAAGGATATATCATAATCATAAAAAGGCAAGAATATGCTTAGTAACTCTGATTATATGTCATAATCACAGAGAAAGACAAGAATATGCCTAGTGATCAATTCTGCCTTAAGTCTTATCAGTTCTTCCACGCTCTTATTAGTGATCATTTTGAATTAAAATGATCATATGATAACTACTTTTATTATTTGTTTCCATTAATTAGAGAGAATTGGTAACGAAAATTTCCATCTAACCTCGTTATGAACATCAACTAATGTTACCGGGCCTTAACTAACATAACAGTAAGAGGGGGTTTTACTTTAGGCCTGTTCTTTTGCTTGACGCGTGCGGCAGCGTCAGCGTTCAAAATATTGCCTAATTTTAAGTTTTTTGAGGCTCAAGGATGTGGAGAATAGACGGCAGCGACAGCCGCGCTTGACTACGAAGGCAATTCCGATGAACGCTGTTTTTTTCAGCGTCACTAACATCACCGGCAACACTCCGTAAAATAACCGCAGCGACACAAACTTAAAAGACAGCTGGAGTTAATTATAATATTTCCTTCTTTTTCTTTAGCCGCTGACGCTGCCGCCATATTTTCTCAAAAACGTGGATGATAAGATCATGATACTCCTTTGGATTCAAGGAAAGGTAACAAGCAAGAAGATCCTCCAAATCCTTTGAAGCTTTTATGTTGTTCTCTTCTATCATCTCCACCATCGATTCTCCGAAATATTTCTTTGGATCAACGGAACGCTTCACCACTGCAAAACTCTCAAGAATTACTTGTTTGTTCTCTGATCCCGACGTACTTCTACGCTTACCAGAGAGTTGAATTCTAGGTGAAGTTACTCTTCTGAGGTTTATCCCTGAAGATGGTTTTCTTCCACTAGAGACTTGATTTTGGTATCTCTTCTCTGCTCTGCATTCATCATATTCTTTCTCTTTATTAATCTTGACAGAAAGATGGCCTCTTCGCGGTTTCTTGGTTAGGTTACTTGCGGCACAAGTTTTCTCTGTGGAATCAGACTCTTTGACCTTGTACTTGGTGAAAGCTTTCTCCTTTGAATCCATCTTGAAGTTGGAAGGATCAACGAATTCATCAACCTTCTTTCCGTAGAAACGATATAAAAAATACTCAGGGGAGCTTCCAAGAGCTGGAAACAAGCTGTGAGTGGAATCTTGACCGTTGATCTTGCTCTTGTTAAAACCTTCAGACGCAAAATGAGTGATTGGTTTAAGAGATGGCTTGTAAAGTGTCTTTCTCTTACTCATCCTTTTTGTGTGAAGAGAGTTTCGTGGTGAGTTACGGTGAGGACTGTTTGGTCCTACGCTGTTGGAAAAACGAAAGGTTGAAGAGTGATGATGAACAAGAGAATCTGAGGAGGGCTTCTTCTTGTTACAAGTGTTTGAGGAAGAAGAAGAAGGTTTGTGTTTGGGTTTAGACTGCTTAGTCATGTCTTTGAGCTTGTTCGCCATGCATTTGGGATCATATCTGAAATTTTGAACTTGTAATTTTCCATTGAATCTCTCACTCTTCACAAGATTTCTCTCTTAAACTCTGTTTTGTTTCCTTATATAAAGAAAAACAGAAGGAAGCAAAATCTCTATGTGACGGGTAAAAAAGAAGCTAAGATTGGAATATATAGGGCCCCTATTTCAGAAAACGCTTATAGAATGACTTTTGTTTGAATCATCATCGGCAGGATCAGCATGAACTACATCACATTTTCACACGTTTTACTTCATTTTGGAGGAATAGTTGATTCAGGGCGGATAAAAATGAATGAGGAAAATACAATTAATCTAATTATTAGTGATTTTTTAAATATATTTTGGAATAGAATAAACATTGTTCATCAGCCATCAGGTAGCTGATTAGTAAATATGAATTAACGGAGACCTATTTATTTATTGAAAATAAACAATATAACTGAAAAATAACTTCGGAGAAGCAAATGAGCAAAACCAATTGATAGAATGGTAAGAAAAAGGGCTTTGGATGTCACCGTATTTCAGATTCGATTCATCTAAAATACACTTTTCTAGTTATTTTACATGAATATGAGCTACTGCTTTTAGACTCATTTGAATATCCAGAAGAATGTCTAACCGTGGACTGTACTTCTTATCCGAAAACTCGGAAACTAGTGTGTTCAAATAAATCCGGGTTTAACCATTTTCTTTTCTCAAAAAAATAGTTTTTGGTTTATATATATGTTCTGATAGCATTAATCTAAACTAGATTATAAACGTTAATTACAGAAGACACTATATTAATTTAATGATTAGTATACTATATTTGTTGTTTATTCAAATATAAAAGTTGATTTTACAAAACATAATTAAAAAGGAAAATTGCATATGGAAATCAACGTTAGTATTAACCAAATAAACGTAATAATACCATTTTTACATTTTGTAACAAAAACCAGTTTTAAGGAATCCATCAAAAAGTTTGGGAAATTGTCACAAATACCATTTTCAAGATACCACTTTTCAATTATACACTAACCAACTATACCACCAAATTTTTAATGAGTAAAATACCATTGTACCCCTAATTAATTAAACAGAAAACTAATGTTCTCATCTCTCATCTCTCTCGAGAAGAAAGCTACCACCGTCATCGTCATCTCCATCTCCTCCTCCCTCTGTTTCACCTCCTTCAGCTAGGAAATCTACCCCTGAGTTTCCGTTTTATCAACAGAATTGTTTCATCGCTTTCCTCTTCGCGATGGCTCTCGGATTCTTCTCTCTCGCTCTCTTCCTCTTCCTCAGCGTCGATTCGGATTCCTATGGTTCGAGTAGTAGTAGCAATACAAAGAAGAAGGAAGCGAATGTTGATCGGAGAAGCAACGTTCCTTCAATGCCGCGTTGAGCACTGGTATGCTGCTCAGTATATTCTCTTTGATCATCTTTGTTGATTGATATGATGCTGTGACGTGTCTCAATCTTGGAAATGTTACTAAGCAGGTCAGCTCAAGGTATCACCTAGTGACAAATTGTTTTTTTTTGTTATGTATATACTAGTTTCTAAGTGACATTGGTGAATTGACGTCTACCTTTGTAGAATTCATATGAAGTAGAGCCAGAAACCCCTCGTAACCAAGCCTTACTTCATATGACCAGTGCTCCAAGGAGGAGGTTTTGTGGTGACATCAAGAGCTTTTCTCATGAGTTGAACTCCAACATAAAAAGGAAGCTCCTTTTCAAAATTTTAAAACCCAATCTAGGGTTTCTCTCAATGGATGTGGATGTGGCGATGGTGTTAGAGGTGTGATTGAAGATCTGGTTTTGAATTGTAAAGACCAGAGTTTAGGATTCAGAGCTCATAAGATCTCTCTATCTCTGAGAAGGTGTCTCTTGGCAAAAGAAAGGTTACAACTTTGTTTAGATTCTTGAAAGGATGTGATTTTTTTTTCTTTTGTGGGCTTTTGATCATGTTTTTGGTGGAAAAAAAATCTGCTGATGGAAGAAGCAAAACAGTTTTTGGTATCTCACATGTCACGGCCAATCAATGGTGTTGCATCTCCAGGTCTTGGTATGTGCATACTGTATGCTTTTATAACAAACCATTGAGCTTTGTGTTCAAGCATCGTTAATGATTCTTTGCCATTTGTTTCTGCAGGAAAGAATGTCTCTGTGGCTAATAAGTGTATTAGTAGTGAAGTTACTACTGTTAATCCAGCTGTGAGCCATTTCAGGCCTAAGATGGTGCTCAATGGTGCTGATTCTCAGGGCACTGGTAAGTCTTCCTGTTTTATATTCCATCTTTGTTTTCAGTAGATTCAGTTGTAGTGGTAAGATATTGATAGCCTTTGACTTGGAGAATAGCATATTCTGGTTGGTTTGCTACGGCTTTATACAATAAAGAATTATAATAGCCAAATCCAAGTGCTATCATTAGGTGCTTAGCCCTGTAACTGTAGTTAGTCCTATATAGCGGAGATTGTTCCTAGTTCTATCTTGAGTTTCTTAATTTCACTTTTTACTTTTTCAGGTGTTCCAGCAAATTCTTTTGGAAATTGCAGCTGTGAAAATGAACTCCTAGGAGAAGATTGAGTCTCATCTGAGCATCTATATACAAGTACTTCTTTTCTTGCTCTATAAACTCTTCTAACTGATTTATGAACACTTCTTAATTGATTTATAAACGCTTATAAATTGTGTTACGAAGATTATTAAATTCTTATAGTCTTTTGAATAAAGTCTTATAAATAGATTTATAAACTGTAATATTGCGTATCCCGTTTGCAGATTCATCCCCGTCTTTGCTTGTGAGGGAGTTATCTCATCAATGGCTTCCCTTTGTTGCTCATGCCGTCATGAAGCATTGCAGGTATTCAGATTTCTTATGCAGTGTCTTAACTTGGTTGCAACTAGATTGGTATGTGTGCTAATTGCTTCATGACTTCATTTTGATCTTTGTTCTCTTTTCTGACATGTATTCATTTATTTAATGTTTGCAGGAAGTAATAGAAGTGCATGTGCTTTCAACTGGTAGATACTGTGCTTTTGCTTTGTGCCTCTCCTCATATATCACAGATTTGACGAGGACTACATCCTCCTAATAGATTTGAAAATCAGAAACAACTGTTTTCCACACAAAAAAAAATGCAACAGTAGATCATCCCTTACAGTAATGCAAGATCAGTGAACCTCTTCTCTGGAGACGAAGTGACTAAATCCTTTAGGAGTTATGATAGTTAGAAGTGTTCTTGCAGTTGAATGTGGATGGGAGAGATTAGGTAATATATGAAAAGAGATTATAGCTCTTTGCAGAGTTGTAAGGATTTATAACTTATTTTACAAAGATTTATAAATTAGCTATAAAAATTTATAAAGGCTTATAAATTATTTATAAGAGTTTTTAATCATAAAAAATATTTTACTTCTCAGCTATAAATTTTTATACATCATTTTGAAATGATTTATAAATCAATTATAAAGATTTTTTGTCGGCAATCAATTATAAAGATTTATAATGAGTCTTATACAAGACTATAACCCCTTAAAACTAGTTAATAATTTAGACAAAAGTTTTCAACAGATCCTTATAAATGTTTTATAAAACCTTATAAATATTTTTATATATTCTTATAATTGATTTATAAACCTTTATAAATAATTTATATATATATATATATATATATATATATATATATATATATATTCTTAGAAATGATTTTTCAACCCTTATAAATATTTTATAAGTATTTATAAAGATTTATAAATCTCCATAATTGATTTTTAAACATTTATAAATTACTTACAAATGAACAATCTAATGCAATATATACATCTAAATGCATCCCAAAATGATAAAAATGAACTAAAAACAAGTTAAAATGCAATAAAAACATGATATATAAATTATTTATAAATTATCTTTATAAATGTTCATAAACCGTTATAAATTATTTTCTGAGTTTTATAATACTTTATAAGAGGTTATAAGTTATAAAATTTTTTCATGAGACTAGTATTTTCTGAGTTTTATAAAAGTTTATAAAGGGTTATAAGTTATATAATTTTTTTTTTATGAAACTAGTATTTTCTGAGTTTTATAATATTTTATAAAGGGTTATAAGTTATATAATCTCTTCATAAAACTAGTATTTTCTGAGTTTTATAATGGTATAAAAGGGGTATAAAGTTATATAATCTCTTCATGAAACTAGTATTTTCTGAGTTTATAAAGGTTTATAAGGGGTTATAAGTTTATAAGAGGTTATAAGTTATATAATCTTTTCATGAAACTAGTATTTTCTGAGTTTTATAATACTTTATAAGGGGTTATAAGTTTATAATGGGTTATAAGTTTATAATGGGTTATAAGTTATATAATCTTTTAATGAAACTAGTATTTTCTGAGTTTTATAAAGGTTTATAAGGGGTTATAAGTTTATAAAAGGTTATAAGTTATATAATCTTTTCATGAAGCTAGTATTTTCTGAGTTTTATAATACTTTATAAGGGGTTATAAATTTATAAGGGGTTATAAGTTGTAAAATCTCTTCATGAAACTAGTATTTTCTAAATTTTATAAAGATTTATAAGGAGTTATAAGTTATATAATCTTTTCATGAAACTAGTATTTTCTGAGTTTTATAAAGGTTTATAAGGGGTTATAAGTTATATAATCTCTTCATGAAACTAGTGTTTTCTGAGTTTTATAAAGGTATATAAGGGGTATAAAGTTATACCTCTTATATAATACAAGGTTTTATAAGCTCTTATACAATTTATAAATAGTTCATAAATGGTTTTATAAACTCTTATAAAATGGCTTTTATAAACTCTTATAAGCTCTTTAATGCCTTGGTGTTCATCTCACTACTAAGTGGGTTCAGAACTCTAAGTTAGAGGAAAAGCTTATAAATAAATTTATAGACCTTGTAAATTAGTTTATAAATATTTATAAATAAATATATAAACTCTTATAAATAGCTTACAAGTTATTGTAAATAGTTTTATAAATCCTTTTAAATAATTTTATAAAACTTTATAAATAGTTATATAAATATTAATATGTGTTTTATAAACTTTATAGATGGTTGATACAAGGTTTTATAAGCTCTTATAAAATTATAAATAGTTCAGAAATGGTTTTATAAACCTTTATAAATAGTTATATAAATATTTATACGGTTTTAGAAACCTTTATAATTTTTTTATAAACCCTATATAAACTCTTCAAAAACCATTAAAACCTTTTATAAACCTTTACAAATCTTATATAAACTTTTAATAAACTTATATAAACCTTTTATAAACTATAAATAAAGGTTTATAAATTGTTTTATAAAGGGTTATAAATAATCTAAGGATTTATAGATTGTTTGTAATGGTTTCTAAGTTGTTTATAAATTGTTTTTAATGAGCCTACATGCAACACTTCTTTGTTCACTAGTACTGTTATAAACTTTATGAATGTTTTATAAACCCTTATAAATTATTTATAAATGGAGTATAAAGTTTATAAACTTTATGAATGTTTTATAAACCATTTTAAATAATTATAAATATTTTACAAACATTTACATGAGAATTATAAACATTATAAATACTTTCATAAGGATTTACTAATAATTTTTTTAAGAATTTATAGATGATCTATAAACTCTTCTAACTGATTTATAAATTGATTATAAACTCTTATAAATTGTGTTATGAAGATTATAAATTCTTATAATCTCTGGAATAAACCCTTATAAGTAGCTTATAAGTTCTTGTATATATTTTTATAAATATTTTAAATAATAGTTTTATAAACCTTAATAAAATACTACTTTATAAAAGCTTATAAATTACTCTTTTATTTTTTATAAACCATTATAAATAATCTTTTATTTCTTATAAATAGTTTACAAACATTTGGTAACAAATAGACACTTTTGGTAAACATTTTCATTAGCCTCATGGGATTAAAAGGAGTACAAAGATGACATTCTAGCCCAACACGTGAACATACCCAAAAAAACAATACAAATAAACACGTGTAACTTCTAATCGAGATTGTTGCTATGTGGCAGAGTCTTGGTGCACTCATATGACGCGTCTGATTTCACCTCTTTGACCAAATAGATTAATAAAATTTGTAAATTAATTTATAAATATTTATAAATAAATGTATAAGTTCTTGTAAATAGTTTTATAAGTTTTTGTAAATAGTTTTATAAACTCTTTTAAGTGATTTATGATTCCTATAATTACACATACAATAATGATGCTTTTGATCAGAAAATGATTTTGCAAATAACTACACATAATTTGTAAACATTTATAGGAGAATTATAAACATAATAAATACTTTCATAAAGATTAATGAGAAGTAAAAGTCACTATAGACTAATTTTATAAACTCTTATAAAGTCTTATTAATTGTTTTATAAACCATTATAAATAATCTTTTATTTCTTATAAATTGTTTTGATGTATTATCAGAATATCATACAACCCAAATTTATATTAATATTAGTTTTAAAAGTGACATAAACTGATTTATAAACCATTTAAAAACCTTTATAAACCCTTCATAAATTGGTATATAAACTTTATAAATTTTTTTTTATAAAATTTATGAATGTTTTATAATCCATTAGAAATTATTTAAATTATTATAGAAAACCTTATAAATATTTGGTATATTCTTATAAGTGATTTTATAAAGGTTTATAAATCATTTATAGGATTATAAATTTATATATATATATATATATATATATATATATATATATATATATATATATATATATATATATTGGTATATTCTTATAAGTTATTTAATAAAGTTTTATAAATCATTTATAGGATTATATATATATATATGTATATACACTATTATAAGGGGTTATAAGTTTATAAGAAGTTATAAGTTATATAATCTTTTCATGAAACTAGTATTTTCTGAGTTTTATAATACTTTATAAGGGGTTATAAGTTTATAAGGGGTTATAAGTTATAAAATCTCTTCATGAAACTAGTATTTTCTGAGTTTTATAAAGGTTTATAAGGGGTTATAAGTTATATAATATTTTCATGAAACTAGTATTTTCTGAGTTTTATAATACTTTATAAGGGGTTATAAGTTATATAATATTTTCATGAAACCAGTATTTTCTGAGTTTTATAAAGGTATATAATGGGTATAAAGTTATATAATCTCTTCATGAAACTAGTAATTTGTAAGTTTATAAAGGTTTATAAGGGGTTATAAGTTTATAAGGGGTTATAAGTTATATAATCTTTTCATGAAACTAGTATTTTCTGAGTTTTATAATACTTTATAAGGGGTTATAAGTTTATAAGAGGTTATAAGTTATATAATCTCTTCATGAAACTAGTATTTTCTGAGTTTTATAAAGGTTTATAAGGGGTTATAAGTTATATAATCTCTTCATGAAACTAGTATATCTGAGTTTTATAATGGTTTATAAAGGGTTATAAAGGGTTATAAGTTATATAATCTCTTCATGAAACTAGTAATTCTAAGTTTTATAAAGGTTTATAAGGGGTTATAAGCTATGTATACATTATAAACTAATATATCTGAGTTTTATAAGGGATTATAAGCTACATAATACTTTATAAACTAGTATATCTGAGTTTTATAAAGGTTTATAAATGATTATATAAAACCTTATAAATATTTGGTATATTCTTATAAGTGATTTTATAAAGGTTTATAAATCATTTATATGAATATATATATATATATATATATATATATATATATATATATATATATATATATATATATATATATATATATATATATATATATATATATATATATATATATATAAATTATTGATAAGGGTTTACAAATGATTTCTAAATATTTAAAAAATGATTTATAAACATTTATAAATTATTTATAATCCTTATAAAGCCTTATAGACTGATTTTATAAACTCTTATAAATGACATATACGTTAATAATTTATTTAGAAAAACTTATAGATTAATTTTATAAACTCTTATAAAGTCTTATTAATTGTTTTATAAACCATTATAAGGAAGCAGATCACGTCTTCCCTTGAGAGACAACAAAACTTGTCCCGGCTTAAGCCTTGGGTTTTATTTAAACCCTTTATAAACCCTTATAAATTCTATATATAAAATCTGTATAAACATCTTTAGACCTTTTTTGCTTAAAGCCCGACACTTTGATACACAAGATTAAATTAATAAACTAAATAACACATGCAGGCTTCGTAAAAAGATGATGATATGTGGCAGATTCTGAGGCACATGCGGACAGCAAGTAATGCTCCATCACTTCAGAAATTTTACATACATTTATAAATTATTTTATAATCCTTTATAATGATTTATAAATTATTTATATACCCTTATAAATTATTTACATACCCTTATAAACCTTTATAAATTATTATAAAACGATTTATTTTATAAATCGTTTTATAAGGCTTCCTAAATTGTTATAGACTCTTTTAGTTGATTAATAAACATATACAACTCTTATAATACCCCTTATAAATTCTATTATTAGACTTTATAAATAGTTATAAACTATTTAAATAGTTTTATGAATATTTACTTCTAAAGTTTTGTAAATATTTATAAACTCTTATAAAAAAGAGTTTATAAACTCTTGAAAAAGATTTACTAACTCTTATTTAAACTGTGCTATGAAGAATATTAAACTCTTATAATATTTTTATAAACCTGTATATGCAGATTCATAAACGTTTATAATTATATTTATAAGACTTTATAAATACATTTATAAGACTTTATAAATGATTTATAAAACTTTATAACTTCTTATTTATAGGAAGACTTATAAAGTTAAAAGAATAAAAATGGTTTATAGACTTCATAAACGTCTTTATAAGACTTTCTAAGTGGTTTATATACTGTTAAAAATAATTTATAAATGATTTACAAACTTTATAAATGATTTATAAACCCTTATAAATATTTTATAAGTATTTATAAATGATTTATGAATCTTCATAAATGATTGATAAACATTTATAAATTATTTATAATCCTTATAGAAAACTAAGTTCAAGTTTGTTATACATATCCTTATAGACTGATTTTATAAACTCATATAAATTAATTATACTTCAACTCCATGGCACATGCGGACAATAAGCAAGATTTCACCGCTTCAGAAATTTTACATGCCTTTATAAATTATTTTCTAATCCTTTATAATGGTTTATAAATTTTATAAAGAGATGATGATACGTGACAGATTCTGAGGCACATGCGGACAGCAAGCAAAGCTCCACCGCTTCAGAAATTTTACATACCTTTATAAATTATTTTATAATCCTTTATAATGGTTTATAAATTTTATAATGGTTTATAAATTTTATAAAAAGATGATGATATGTGGCAGATTCTGTGGCACATGCGGACATCAAGCAAGACTCCACCGCTTCAGAAATTTTACATACCTTTATAAATTATTTTATAATCCTTTATAATTGGTTTATAAATTTTATAAAGAGATGATGATACGTGGCAGATTCTGAGGCACATGCGGACAGCAAGCAATGCTCCATCGCTTCAGAAATTTTACATACCTTTATAAATTATTTTATAATCCTTTGTAATGGTTTATAAATTTTATAAATTATTTTTATATACCCTTATAAATTATTTACATACTCTTATAAACATTTATAAATTATTATACTAACCACTATAAATTAATTTATAAGGCTTTCAAATGGTTATAGATCTTTTAGTTGATTAATAAACCTACACAACTCTTATAATACCCCTTATAAATTCTATTATTAGACTTTATAAATGGTTATAAACTATTTAACTATTTAAGTTAGATAATCTCTTCATGATATACCTGAGATACATGAGCCAGCTATAAACATTTATACGCTATTATTTATCAACTTTTTCATCTATGAGTTTATATAATCTCTTCATGAAACTAGTATATCTGAGTTTTATAAAAGTTTATAAGGGGTTATAAGTTATATAATCTCTTCATCATGAAACTTATATATCTTAGTTTTATAAAGGTTTATAAGGGGTTATAAGTTATATAATCTCTTCATGAAACTAGTATATCCTAATTTTATAAAGGTTTATAAAGGGTTATAAGTTATATAATCTCTTCATGAAACTAGTATATGTAATTTTTATAAGGGTTTATAAGGAGTTATAAGTTATATAATCTTTTCATGAAACTAATATATCATCTTTTTCATCTCTGAGTTTATATAATAATTTATAAAAGGTTAGCTATAAACATTTATACGTTATTATTTATCATACTTTTCATCTCTGAATTTATATAACCTCCACATGAAACTAGTATATCTAAGTTTTATAAAGATTTATAAGGGGTTGTAAGTTATATATCTCTTCATTAAATTAGTATATCCGAGTTTTATAAATGTTTATAAGGGGTTATAAGTTATATAATCTTTTCTTGAAACTAGTATATTTGAGTTTTATAAAGGTTTATAAGTAAGTTTTTAATAAGTTATAAGATCCTTTATAAGGATTTATATGTTATATAATCTCTTCATGAAACTAGTACATCTGAGATACATGAGTCAGCTATAAATATTTATAAGTTCTTATTTATCAGTTTTTTTCATCTCTGAGTTTATATAATCTCTTCATGAAACTAGTATATGTGAGTTTTATAAATTGTTTTATAAGTCTTTCTAAATTGTTATAGATTCTTATGAATGATTTAGGAACTTTTTAGAGGCATGAAGAAATAAATTGCTTACATACATTTTTATAAAAGGTTTATACACTTATATAAATGATTAATAAGCCCTTATTAATGGTTTTCTAAACCTTTATAAGAACTTTTATGAACTTTATGTGCGTTTTATTAACTCTTATAAATTATTTACATACATTTATAAACCTTATAAATTATATTACAAACTATATAAATTGTTTTATAAGCCTTTCTAAATGGTTATAGACTCTTATAAATGATTTAAAGACCTTCCAACTGATTTCTTTTATAAACATTTATAAACCGTTTATAGACTATATATAAAGTTCTTAAAAGTTCGTCTTCATAGATTGTGCCGAACGAAACACTTCATCTTGTGCCTCATCACAGTGGCAATCTGAAGAGTTTCCACCAGGGATCGATAAAACTCCCACCGAGCCGTTACATGCGTTGTTGGAATCAGAGACAGTCTGCTAGCTAAGGTTGCTTACACACTCCTCGCTACAGGTAGTAGTAGTCTCAAGTACAGACTTTGGCGATAAATTCATTGGAGTGGCTTCAAATAGTATCTTCAGCTCTTCAAACGCACTAGTGAAACAAGGAGTTCTTTCTCTTGCGTAGATTAACACATTCTTCCTCATTCTCCAGACCTGCGAAAGGAAAATTTGCCTTTGTTGATACCCTTTCAGAGAAGTCTACCAAAAAGTAAAGTGCACAAATCAAAACGAAACCAGTGATCGTTAGCTTATATTATTACCTTTACGTCATCAAAATGATGCCATGTCTCAGAAGCTGATTTCACATAAGCTGAGTGATGGCCAAAATGTATACATATTGGTGTGTCCATCACCAAACGCATACCTGAGGAATCTGAGCAACATATTGCCTCGGATTGACTTGTTTGACATATAATTGACAATCCTTCAATAAAAAGTAAAGCAAATTAAAACAATGAGACTGTATATCATTGTCTCCACTTGGCTAAAGAAAGAAGCTTTCGCACACTTAGATAACAACCAGCACAATAAACAGTATAAATAAACCATCGACAATTCTTAAATCTACATGGAAATTTCGTAGCACAGCCCTCTCAAGTTTCTGTGGAGGCTAAAACGGAATTACAAAAACCACTCTCAATGACACTCATCTTGAGAAGATCAAGAGTATCAGTGGCCATGCGTCCCTTGCTAGGAAGACTTAGACGAATCTGGTTTCTCACAGATACGGCGTCTGTGACTCTGTTCTGAACAGAGCTCTGAGCGTGGGAGGCCCACGAAGTGACCATCTTCACATAAGTCGTGCCGTCGCCGGTCGATCTCGCCACCGTCGTCGCTGATCTAGCCGCCGTCGCCGCTCGAGAAGTCGCGTTGCCGTCGCCGTGATCTATCGAAGATTTCTCTCGAGAAAGAAAGAGATATGAAATTAGATTATAATTGTGAGAGGGTTATTTTTGTCTTTTTCCTTTTAATGATCTAGGTATTTTTGAAAATGTCCTTCTTTTAAGTGTATATATGAAAAGTGGTACCAAACAAAGTGTAATTGTGAAATTTCCCCAAAAAGTTTTGTAAAAGTTATTATGACCACATGACAATGGCATAAAAGAAAGAGCAGCTTTTTTCTTCTAATATCGATACGCCTTTGTTCAAAATAAAGAAGCTTTTCTACTAAAACGTTCGCACCATTTGCAGCTTTCGTTCATAAATCAACAAATAAAAAATTATAATAAACTAGATTCTGATCTGTCTTTGAAAGGAAATATAATTTTTGTTGTTTTTCAATATAAATATTGATAATTTTTTGTTTTAATTATATAAACTGTGACATGATCAAATTTCAATTATGCGAGTTTGTTATAATGTGTACAGTACGACAAAATGTTGTGCCATACAACCGTTTTATGTTTCTAAATAAGTTAAAATATGGTTGTATCCAAAATGTGTACTTTGGCTATTATATAATTTTAAAAGAATTATAAATTATATAAAATATTGCTAAACATATAAAGTGGCCGATAATATTTTTGTTTAAGTCTTATCCTCGTGTAGTTACAAAATTAAAATTCTAATATCAACCTTTTAAAATTATTGCAGATTTTAATTTATGTTATTGATATTAAAAAAATATGGAATATGAAATTAATTATATAAAAACATAAACATTTAATTAGTCGACAGATTTGGATCATAGCTAATTTATTTAGAAACGTGTGTTAGATTCTGACCCGTCTTTGAAATGACAGGTATTTTTTTGTTGTTTTTTCAATATAAAGATTTATAATTTTTCGTTTTAACTATATAAACTGTGACATGATCAATTTACAATTATGCGAATATGTTATGGTATGTACAGTATCACGAAATTTAAAAAGCATCACACAACCGTTTTATGTTTGTAAATAAGTTTAACAATAGTTATATTGGGATATTATGTAATTTAAAAAAATTATAAATTATATAAAATATTGCTAACATATAAAATGGTCAATATTATTTTTGATTAAGTCTTATCTTCGTGTAGTTACAAAATTTCAATTTCTAATATCAACTTTTTAAAATATTGCAGATTTTAATTTTTGTTATTGATATTTAAAAAGTTTATAGGATATGAAATTTGATTATATAAAAAAATAACTCATTTAATTAGGTCTTATTGAAATAGACCCACAAAACCGAAAGACAATAATGTTATTAATGAATTTTTTTAGTTAGTCATATCATTAAGAGTATTTTTGGAAAATTTGAACATTTCATTAAGGGTATAATTTGAGAATGATCTCATTTTAATAGTATTGATTTAACAAAAAATCAACATTTAGCTGCAACTTTTACATATATGAATTTTATAATCATGAAATTTTATACTTTCATTTCGATAATTCTTTAGATTTTGTAAAGTCTAAATGGTTATCATAATTATGTGTTTAAATAGTTTAGTATTGATCTTATGTCGAATTTGTACAATTATACTTTAGGTACCAGAAGTGTGCAAATGATGAGAATAAGATAATCAACATTTTCTTGAATATCTATGAATCCCCTATAATTATTTTAACTTTGATGTATTTAAAAAAAGTCCTATTTGACACGTATCAATCAATTAGCATACTAATTGAGAAATTGAATGATTCAATTTAATTGATTTCCTTTTCTTTCTTTAAATAAAACCTACGGAGTTACCATAAATGACTAATATATATACGACAATTAATGATTTTAATAATAGAGATTTGATAAAAGTTTATATCTCCTCCATCATTTTAAAAAAAAAAAAATTATATTATTAAAATAAATTAAACAACCAAATTAGCTACAAAATTAAAATTTAGTTTTTTCGTATATGTTATATTTTGAATTTAAAAAAACTATAATAAATGACTAAAACTATTAAAATTATTATGTTAAATATAATGATCAAAGGTTTAACATTTTTATTATAAAAATACACATGATTTTAAAATCATACGAGTAAACAAAATATGTTATAAATATATATATATAGATAGATAGATTAAAATATATACAATATAAGATTACATAAATATTTTACTATTAAAACTTTCAATGAATTTTCAAAAACATTTATTAATTATAAACTTATTAATTTTTTCACATTGAAAATTTTGCTATCAATGATTTAAATATTTTTGTTATAAAACGTCATGAATGATCATAGAACCGTATGATTATGAAGTCTCATTTAATAAATAATTATATAAAATATACCATTCTTAGAAAAATAGGTTGGTATATCTTAATTTATATTACATTTTTTATTAAACTAACTAACAAATTGATAAATAATGTACAAAAAACAATCTCACACTTTCCTTAAATAAAAGCTATGAAATTACCTAATATGATTAACGTATATATGGAAGTTAATTATCATGAATAATAAATATTTGATCATAATTTTTGTATCTTAGTTCTTTTTATTTGTTTTGTGTTATTAAAATATATTAAACAATCACATTAACTATATGATAAAAACATTTAAATTTTTTTATATGTTATATTTTGATTTTTTCAAAACGTCTACAAATTATTAAACTTTGAAGATTCCATTTTGAAAATTTTCTGATCAATAGCTTAATTTTTTTTTGTTATATTAAGATAAAAATTATCATGAAATTGTATTAATATGAATATTTATTTAATAAATATTCAAATTTGATGGATAACAATTAGTTGAAATTCTTTGCAATTTTGTAAGTCCAAGTCGATCTGGCTCATCATATACTCAAAATAGATTTCGGTCCACAATTACAATTATAAATGTTCAGCTGAGCATATCTTCTGTATATTAAATCACTTGAGTCAGTTGAACTATAATTAAGTAACAATTTGCTGTAACTGAGGCTTCTTATTTTCTTAGTCATTATTTTTTAATCTTTTTGTTTTATTTTAACAGTAACTAAATTGAAGTAACGATTATAAATTTGATGGATAACAATTAGTTGAAATTATTTACAATTTTTTTTATCTTTAATCAAACAAAATTGGGTTCAATCGAAGAAATATTAATTTGATGAACACTAAATATGGAAGAACATAAAAACATTTCTTTCATGCTTCTATTTATTTTAGAGTTTTGATATTAATTCTAGATTTGATTATTTTATTAGATGATAGATGATTTTTTTAATTCTTTTATTTAAATATATAATATTCTTTTAATAAATGACTTTTTGATAACACGACTCTAAAATTCGTATAATTTATAATATGATCTCAAACTGAATAATTATGTTTTTTTGTATAAAACCGAATAAACTGAAAACTGACAGTATATAAATCAAATCGAATCAAAGTAAATATAGATTTAGAATATTAGTTATATTTTATAAACTGAAATACCAAAGAAACCGAACCGAACCGAACCGAAACCAACCCGATATTCGGATTGAACACTTCTTATCTATATGAAACCAAACTATTGTTTCATTATCCTTAATATAATAAAAATAATAACTTCATCCCGCGCAAGGCACGGATTATCCTAGTGTTTGAATAAAATAGGAGCAGCTTTTGAATCGTGATGATGATTTTGAGAAAAAAAGGGTCCAATATGTCCACTAACGCCGACCAATCCGAGGGACACCATTATTACATCATTCCTTTTCCAAATCAACATTTTTGTCAACTATTTTTATTTTCCTTTATCAAAAATAGAGCATATTCCATAATTACATAATTACTAGAGGTTGGCCCGCCCTACGGGCGGGTAAGTTTACGATAAAAATATTTTATATTACAGTATGTTTTAATATTATAACACATTTGAAAATTTACTTTATATTGAAAATAATAAATATAATATGTTTTGTTCTAAGATTATATTTTAAATCTTATGAAATTTTGTGGGTTTGAGTTGAAAAATGTACATACATTTTTTTTGTTACAGAATAAAAATTATTAAATTAGAAATTATGGAAAACGTAATGATTTATTTTTTCTATTTGATTTCTATTTCAATCTGATATAGTTGAAGAAAATCTAAAGTAAGAATAAATTAATATTTTAATTTTTAAGAATAGCATATTTTAATATTGTTATACTAACTAATTTCTCACGATAATAAATTAGTACACCTATTTCCAAGTCAAATCAACTGAAAAGGTTATTCTGTAAGTGATATTTTTACTGTTTTATGTTATATATATATATATATATATATATGTGTGTGTGTGTGTGTGTGTGTGTGTATTGGTTGTTTAATATTTCTTGATTGAATTATTATGATATATGTAGTCTATTGTGATTTTCTGATTTTTTTTAAACAGTCTATTGTGAATTGTGGTGTTCATATTGTTTGTATCAGTTCCAAAGTGTGTGTGACAATTGGTTGTTAGATATTGTTTATTTGAGTGTATTGTGAATTGTCATTTACGTTCAAATTTTGTTCTTGAAGTGGTTTTTGTTTGTTGCGGCAGCACTCTTTTTTATAATTTTTAATGTTTCCTTATCTTACAACTTGTGTCTATATTATGTTTTCATTTGTTAATGAATTCATTTACACAATTATAAATTAAAAACTTATGTACTTTATAATGACGGTGAAACTATCTGACACATATTATTTATATTTTAGGTATTTCACAGTTTTTTTTCTTATTATCAATTTTTTAAAATACTTTTTTAATCTAATCAGTAATATATTTTAATATTTAAATTAATAATTATAGGGCCCATATTTCTCCTTTTTTTGCCATAGGACCCTGCATAGTATGAACCGGCTGTTCCCGGATCACATTGTTATGATGAGTAAGACTTCTAGTCGTTTCTTAGATTTAGATAATAAGATGATTAAGCTAGAGTCAGAATAAATACACAAACACTCTAGTTTCTCTCTTATGTAAAAGGAGAAAAATTGTCCAATCTCTCGTATTTGGTCCCAACATCTGTCTAGTTTGTGGACATCTTTCATGTTTCTTAGTTCATGGTAGTTTGATAAAAAAAAGGAAAAAAAATCGAAGAAGAATAGAGTGAGGTTTTCTCTTTTAGTTTTGTCTCTTTAACTTGAAGTAGTTACAAAAAGTATTACCAAAACAAAAAAACTTGGAAGTCTTAATCTCAATGATTGTTGAGTCACCTATTTGGGCTCAACAGGATGGAATTGGCGCACACAAAGGGTCATAGAAGAAGACCGAGAGACTTCATAGCAACAGACTTCTTTCTGCATTGCGCTGTGCCCTGCAGATGATATTATTATTAGTATCCTCTTTGTTATAACATGCATTATTGTAAACAGAAAGAAGAATTATTTTCAAAAAGCTTTGTCAGAGATCATGAAGATCTACCCACATAGTTGTTTCTAATGGAAGGAGAAAGAAAAAAGAAGTTCATTATTGAGTCAAAAAAATATTCTAATCTAACCATTTATTTTTACCAAAATATTCTACTTTCCAGAGACATCAGAGCTTAATGGCCGGCATGTTAAAGCTAATACATGTAGATGCTTGAGCAATGAGACTTACAGGACGAAGTGTGAGTTCAATATGGCTGAAAGTAACTCCCTTTGGCGTTGCTGCTTTCAGTGGATTATGGTATCTGTGCAAGAGTTTCCTTATTTAAACATGGACCGATGTGATAATGAAGGAGATGAAAACTGTAATGCTATTTGTTTTTGTTTTGGTAAAAGTTCAGCAGTAGCAGACGTAAATGGCTGGTAGATTTAGGTAAGGAGTACAACAGGGTGATAGAATCCGGACATACCTTGATGATACCAGCAGCTCTTTTTCCTACTCTGATACGGTGGCGAGTTGCCTGAGCAGCCTTTCCCTAAGGCTCTGAAAAAGTAACAATTTCAGCTCCTTTGAAATGGCTCTTTACAGGTTATTCACATATCATTAGAAAGGTGTGAGATACTCCTGTCTTAACCATGGCTGCCTTTCAAGTTGTTATGAGCACTTGCATTTGGGTGATAGATCGCAGGGAGATAAGTTGTTACGGTTTTGCATCAGGATCACAGATCTCCTTGCAATTTGGAAGTCGAATGAGAATCAGAGAGCTTGATCAAATTCTGGTCACATCAAACCACATATGTATGTAGAAAGTAGAGACATTCAATTAGACCACAAACACGGGGGAAACAGCAAACATGAAACAGAATAAGTTCGACTTATACCTTACATCTAAGAGCACTCCTGTCACACCTATAAGTTCACAACGTCTCCCCCTTTTGTGACAACGGTTCCGCTACAACAGCCGCACTTAAATTCGGAAAGCTATTGCTGGAAAGTGTACATTGTTCTTGGAGCTTTATATATGTACGTTGAGTGGAAAGCAAGATGAGATTCTAAAAATCATGGATCCCGAGATCCCTTTTTATAGGTTAGAGATCACGAAGAAGATGAATAGGACGGTGATAGGAAATCAATGAGACATAGGCTGGCATGGTGAGACGTCACTAAAATTGAGGGTGGGGGAGAATTTCCGTTGGATTGAGCATGCTTCATAGCCATAGCGTGATCTTCTTCTCTCGGAGATGTAGATTTCGGTTTGATTCACTTCTGTTAAGTAGAGGGTGTGATTTAAAAGGGAGGAGAAACAACGGGAGATGGAACAAAACCATTAAGACAGGATTGAAGAATAAAAGTTAATAATGATTCAGATTGGTTGAGATATACATTGAAGAAACGGTGATTGAAGAGAATTGAAGCGCCGGATACAATCACCGTTTACCTCGGAGAAGATTAGCATTGGAAAGGTGTGGGCCATGATTAGTTATTAAAACAGAAAAAGCCCATTTCTCCTTGAGTCGACAAAAGCCGTAGTGACATGGCAGAACATAAGTTTTCCATTGGCTAAATATTTTTGAGGACGTGGATAAGCTATCTGATCAATATATCCTCCTTTTAATAGAGTAAGATAAGATATGCACAAGTGAATAAAGAGGTGTGAATCTGAAACAGGAACTGAATTAGATATATAAAAAAAAAACGGTAAACCGCTCCCCGGCGAGGGAATGTTAAATCGTCCGGTAGCTACATGATAAGGATATTTGTGTGTAGTCGGATTTAAACTCAGCTTGTTTAGCAACGCTGGAACACCATGCTATCACCCGACCACTATCACGTGGTTCTAAATTAAGCATATATCTTGGTGGTGATTGCTTATAATAAGCCAGAATCTATGAAATGGATTCAATATCAAAAATATGTGCAACATATTTCTGGCTACGTAACATATAATGCAAGATACGAAAATTATACCAGAAATTAGATCGTTTATACCAAAAATAGAAATATATTTATCAATACTTCAACTAAATAGATTTATGGGAATTAAAATATTCAAAATTTGACCTCCAACATTTAATTGCAACATAACTCGATTGCACATCTAGGGAAAATGAATAATTCTAATATAAATGATCCCCGAGTTTTATGGATATTGGAAAGTTTGTTTTATATATAACATTCATATTCACAAACCTATGCATTTTCTCTAGATGTGCAATCGGATTGTCTTAATAATTTGTCTCGGCTCTCATGAAACTGGAAAAAAAAGTGCTTGTCCCGAAAAAAAACTTTGTAAATTTGTAATACTCGCTGAGCTTTGTTTCATGGCCGCCACATTTCGTATATTAGCTATTGGGCTATTTCGGCACTTTAAAATACCTTGAGATTTATTTATTTTTTTGTCAACCAGATTTTAGTTTAAAAAGCAAAAACAATTATGACATACATGACATGAATAAGGTTTCTACACTTGCCCTCACCAGACAGTGCATATCTGCCAAACTATTATTTTCAAAGGAACGCATAATTATCATGTATTTTACGTCTTCGACCGCCTATGCTTCAGCACGACCTTACCATTATCGCACACGAGTACACTAACATATATAAACGTTAAAAAAAGATCTATATGTATATTTTATGTGTTATTTTTCAGAAAAATCAGTTCAAGGTATATTATATCAGAGATTAGCACAAACAGTAATAAGGACATAAAAGTCACAAGTGGATGATTATTTTCGAGTAAATATTTACTCTAAATTACCAAATTTGTCAATCTCTCTAGCTACAACCCCCTTTTTTGAACTCCCTCTAGCTACAACCCAAAAAAAATTGAGGAATGAGCTTTCAGAATTGTGATTAGTGTCACGGCAGTTATAGGGAATCAAGATTAATCTCTCATGTGTTGTTCTGGTTGTTTTAAAGGTCTGGATGAAAATGTGTAAAGTTGAAGAAGGTAAGCAATTCACAGGTTGGCTTTTAACATTGGGTTGAGTGGGGACTGAATTTTTAATGAAAAATCCCATTAAAAATTGTGCCATATGTGGTCTGATAGTTTTATAAGAAAATTGTGGAATGAGATATGGTGATGAATAGAGATTATGCTCGGGTCATCTAAAAAAATGGACTGCACATTTGAACAGAAAACAAGCAGACAAACAAAATCAATGATTAATAATAACATTTACAAAGAAATCTTCGATAATCTCCATTACAAGAAAACATAAACTTTCCCTACGTTAAGAAGAAGGGAAGTTTACTCAAATGAGTCAAATTAATTAAGTAATTACTAGACTAAAGCACAAAAGTTTGAAATTACTAGATTATTTTTATGGTCGAAAATGCCCTTTTTAACAGTTGTTATCAAAAAGGTTGTTTACCAAAATGCCATTTAAATTTTTGAAAAATTTTCGACGGCAGATTTATTTAACAAATAAACAAATCTACCGTGTTATAAATCTGCTATATATATCTGTTGTTGAATTTTAATCTGCCGTGTATTTGGTAGCAGACTTTTAATCACGGCAGATTTGTTTGAGGTGTTAGATTTTTATGTACGATTTAATGTCGTCGATAGATTTATTTATCTTAGTCTGTCGAATGAAGCGGCCGATTTTTTTAAATTGCCAGTTTTATATCGTATCGATTAGATTTTTAAGGCCGATTTATAATTACGTTCAACCGATTTTTAATGGCTGATAGACATAAGTTTTTATGACAGATATGTTTATCCGATTTAAAATTGTAATCGACTTTTGTATTCATTTGATGACAGATTTTTGAAATTGTCGTCTTTGATGGCAGACTTTTGAATCAACTTTTATTTACCAGATTAAGACACACTTAGTGTAGCAGAAGTTATCCACTCGAATTTTTGGTTATGCTCACAATAATTTCGGTTTAATTTAAGTTGGTTCAGGTTTAGATTAATTTCGGTTTTAACTAATTTCGAAATTTGGTTTAAATCAATTTTTTCTTGGTTTAATTTAATTTAAACCATCGGTTTACACAATTAAAAAAGCTGGTTTACTTTAAAATTATATTACGCCAGTTTGAAATTAGGTTAAATTCTTTGTCGTCTTCTTCCTTTTACTTGTCCTTCATCAAATTTTGGTCCACTTTCATGGTGATCTGCAACTGTGCATTATAATGGAACACATTATCCTCGTCTCCGGGAAGTGGACAGTTGAGAAAAACAAGTGGTTATTTGAAGTAGAGAATGATCGAGGTAGCATAATAGGTTCTGCCAGTGAAGACACTCGATTTGAAGATTTTGTGAAAAACATATTTGAGGATTACGGAGTTGATTCTACAGAAAACGACTTGGATCTGAGGTACCTTTTTCCGAAGCAGAATCTACACAATCAAAGCATCAATACACCACCTGTGAAAATAGGAAACGATAGGCAGTTTCATTCATTCTTGGATATTTTCAAAGTTGAGAATGTTCGGCTATGTGTGGAGTTCAAAGTGAAAAAAATTGTTGGGGAAGGAGCTGGCGAAGATCAGAAACACTCCATAGAAGGAGACGACTTGTTCTGTGAAGACAAAGCAGATACAGACGAAGATGATGATCGATTCGATTACTGCGACGATTCTGATGGAGCAACATCTGATGATGAAAACTATACGACATATGGGCATGCACGGGACCATGTACAAGAGCCTGATGGATCTTTTACAAAGATGATTTATGAAAGAAAGACAGCAGAACGAGAGACTCCAATGAGTTTATCCGATTTGCGGTCATTCAAATTCGACGTGGGGCAGAGTTATGATTCAAAAGACGCATTGGAGACACGTCTGAAGATATGTTCAGTTATCCACAAGTTTGATTTTGATGTCACTGCATCAACACGGACACTGCTCTTTGTAAAATGTTGGCTACAAGGATGTACATGGAAGCTAAGAGCTACGCCAATAGGTAACTCTTTCAAGTTTACAGTCCGAGTATATGTAGATGAACATACATGCTCCGTAACAGAACGCTCATCTCGTTCCCGACAAGCTACTCCTGAGATTCTTGGACTCTTGTACAAAGACTATATTGGTGCGGTTGAACCATCTATTTTGCCACGTCATGTCTCTACTGCTTTGAACATGAGCTTTGAAGTCAAGGTTGAATAAACTTGTGCATCAAATATACTTTATTCTAGCTCCAGCCTTTACATCCTTTTAAATGGGTTACTGTTTATTGTTTATTGCAGATGGATTACTGGAAAGCTCATCGTACACTTTTAGTTGCTAGAGATCTCGTTTTGGGTTCTTCAGAGAGTGGATATGAGGAATTACCTACTTACCTGCACATGATTAGAATGTCAAATCCAGGGACTGTAACTCAACTGGAAGTTGCTGCAAACAACAGTTTTAAGTATTTATTTCTTGCATTCGGCGCTAGCATTTATGGCTTTCCATTTATGAGGAAGGTTGTGGTGGTTGATGGAACATTTTTGCAAGGAAAATACAAAGGAACGCTTCTGATTGCAACATCACAAGATGGTAATTTTCAAATCTTTCCTATTGCGTTTGCTGTGGTTGACACAGAGAATGATGAATCATGGACATGGTTTTTCCGCCAACTCAGCCGTGTGATCCCCGATGATGAAGGGTTGGCGTTAATCTCTGACAGGCACAAGTCAATAGAGAAAGCTATTGCAGTGGTCTATCCCTTGGCAAGCAGGGGAATTTGCACATACCACTTATATAAAAACATCTTGTCAAGATTCAGAGGGCGTGATTTGTTTGTATTGGTTAAAAAGCCGCCTACTCTTTTAGGTTAACTGACTTTCAAGCAACCTTCGAGACAATCAAAGAGTTAAATCCAGCTTTGCATGCATATCTGGAACGTGCTGATGTACGTAAGTGGGCACGAGCTCATTTTAGAGGTGATAGATATAACCTCCTTACAAGTAACATAGCTGAATCCATTAACAGAGCTTTGTCGGGTGCTAGAAGCTTGCCTATTGTTCACCTTCTAGAGTCAATCAGATTAATGATGACACGCTGGTTTGCAACAAGAAAACATGAGGCCGAGTTGATGAAAACTTCTCTTACTCGTGGTGTAGAGAAGGTGTTGGAGGTAATATATTTTGAATCATGTTATGTGTTTCATTAGACTATTTTCTAATAAACTAAGCTTTAACATTTTCAGGGCCGGATATCTATTGCTAATATGCTAAAGGTTCAAGCAATAGACATTCATCGGTCACAAGTGACAGGAGTCTCGTCTTCACATGTTGTAAATCTGACTGAGAAGACATGTTCTTGCCGTAGATTTGATTTGGAGAAGCTACCGTGTGCTCATGCTATAGCTGCTGCGGAAGCTAGAAAGATATCACGTATATCGCTTTGTCAGCATTACTATCGGAAGCAATATCTGTACAATGCCTATGACACTGCTGTTATGCCCAAAGATGACACTGCTCTAATTCCAGAAGAGGTTGCAAAGAAGAAATGTTTACCTCCTGAGGTCCGCCAACCACCGGGGAGACCAAAAAAATCAAGACATAAATCCATTTTGGAGAAAGTTGCAATTAAGAAGCGGCCACGGAAGGAACACACATGTCGAATTTGTAACCAGACGGGTCATAATTCTACAACATGTCCTCTTAAGTGATGAGTTTTCGCTTTAGTTTGAGACTTTGGTCCTTATAGTTTCATTTACTTAGGTGCTACATTACTTTGAGAGTTTGGTTATTATATTTCATTTACTTTGGTGCTACATTACTTTTAGTTTAGTTTCTTACTTTGTTTTGTTTAGAAGACTTTGGTCATTACATTATGTTTCATTTTGTGCTAATCATCAGAGTTAAATAGCATCCAGAATAAACATTACATAACTAACCAGAAATCGTAATGAGTCGAGAACTATGTGAAAGAGACGAGCCAGAATAAACATTACATAACTAACCATCAGAGTTAAATAGCATCCACATTACATATCGAAAACAAGCAAATACCATCCAAGTAACAACCATCCGAAAACAATAAAAAACATAGAGTTATACATCCGAGGAAGAGAAAACCAAAAAAAGAGACTACAAGTTATACTTCCTAATCCTCCATAGCAACCTCGTCATAAATCTCCGCAGCCATCTTCAAGCGCATTGGTTGTATGATCTGATCACTCAAGCCTTCAAACTTGTACCCTAGAGCTAGACATTCTATGTATTTCAGAGTGTACACCCCACAATCTCCTGGGTCTTCATTTTGGGGGATGTTGTTGTACCTACGGTAGGTGAACGGCTTGTCAAGCTTTGCTCTCAATTTAGGATCCATCTTCTTAAGCAACACAGGAATCATTTTCGTGAACGGTCTGCACTCCTCTTGCATCTTCTTATCAGACACCCAAGTTCGAATGCTATCATATACATGTATTAGCCCCTTTTGCAGTTCGATGTGAAGAGCAATCCAATGGTCGCCATTGACGTGGTGGCAGAGGAAGAGGGAATCAACATCTTTAAGCCACTTCTTACCTGTTTTAAAGTCAGCTGGGTATTCTCCATTGTAAGCCATGCTCAAATATTCTGGCAACTCATTTGTCTCATCAAACTTCTTGTAGTCGATAACCCATGACTTTACAAACCAGCGGTCCAGGAATGCAATTCGAGAAGAAGAAAATGGAGACTGTGATTGCATGGAGCGTCTGTGAAACATACGCATTGCTGCAGCCATGTGCTGTGCCATAAAGAAAACTATACTCAGAATGTATTTATTCATAATGGATACTGAGCCAAGCAAATCACAAGAATATAAACTTACAGAGTCATGTAACCAGCCATAAGTCTTTGTTGGCCAAACTTCTCTCGGGATTATCAAGGTCAAAAAAAACCTTGCGCTTCTATCTCCAAAACCAGACTCAGAATCTTCCCTACAAAGAAGAAATACAAAGAATAAGACTATTAAGAAAGAACAAGGAAAGATGGAAAAGAGAGGAAACTTACAGATCAGACTTAATGAATTCCAATAGTTTCTGCAATTTCCGTTGATCCACATTAGCTAATGGGTCATACGATTCCTTGGAGACAGTTTTAGCAGTAATGATACGCTTGACTGTTGAATTCGCTACATATGGCGGCATTTGAGTCTTTGTAAGCTGGGTTTTTCTTTTGCGTGTAGGCTCCTCCAAATTTGAAGCAAGTGCTTCCAATGCAAGTCTACAGGTTACACTTTGCTGCCATTTTAGATGACTCTCCCAACCCCCCTCCGTGGAAACGGATTGGTCATTTAGCTGTGGGATTGCAAAGGATTTCTCTGTCTTCACTTTTTTCAATGGCACTTCCTCTATCTTCACTGACATCGCCTTCTTATTCTTCTCCTTTTTTATGACGCATTGTATTGGTAAACCATCAACTGAACTCTTTTTTGTCTGAACCATCCATGACTGTCAAGTATGAAAAATGAGTTAGTATTTTGTACATAAGAAACAGCAGATGAGAGTGTAAACATACCATTGAGTTGCTACAAGGAGTCTTCATCATGTGCTTTGGAGTTGCCGACATTGGATGGAATTTTTTCATTATCCTTCGCTTTAAGAACATTTATTTCTTCCTGTAATATGGCGATCTTGTTCTTGAACTCTGTCTCAAATGAAACCATTCTAGCTTCCATCTGAGCTTGTACAGAAGCTTCCAATGTCTTAGTAACCCTTTCAGCTACACTAACATCCATGGTTTCTAGTCTTCCACTCAAGTTGTTAACAGCCTCAAGCAACTTTTGTATGGTGATGTTGATGATGGGCATATCAGTATGAGATTCTTCCTTCAAAACTCACAAACCAAAACAGTTTAGATACTAAAACAGAGCGAAAATATTCAGTAACACTTGATACATTTTATTTGTTCAACTAAAAGATTTTTTTAAAAATAAACAAAAAAAACATGAACGAGAGAACATAAAAGAAATAAAATGTTCACTAAACACTTGATACATACCATTTCTGGAGCAGTTTCTTTCTCCTTTTTTCGTTTTGTGGAGGGGCTCTCATCCACTCTATCCGGAACACTAGGTGCAGTGACATGAGTTTTTCTCTTCAGCAACTTGGTAGGCTGTGCTACATCCCAATACTTGTCATTTAGCTGATGATTGAGGATGTCGACTATCATGTTATCTAAATCCTGAGGGGGTTCGTCTTCACCCCATTTCGGATATCTATCCTCCATTGCTTTTACAATCATATGCCTCACACGAATCTGCATTATAAATTACAATAGTTACTAAGTAGAAATAATAAGATGGAGAATTGCAAAGAAAATAGTCATACCTTCTGATATTTTTTCTTTTCTTGTGCACAGAAGTCTGGGAAGTTGATACGCTGGCGAGAACCATGCCATGACAGAAGCGGAACCTCAGCTTCCTCCTCTATCCGATGCCCATATATCTCTCCTAAGCCTTGCACAGACTCGTATATCCAAATTAGCAATGCATGAACACAACCACGTAGTGTGTAACTCCTCTTTCTTTCGTATGTCACCACTTTAATGGAATCCACAAGGCTGGTAAATGCTACACGACCCCATGGATAGCGTTGGAAAGCTGCTGGATCCATCACCCTTTTCGCCAAATGCAGAGGTATTCTACTATTGCTTGAAATGCCAAATATTCCAATGGATAGTAGAAACAGCAAGCCAACCATTACACGCTTCTCTCTAGGCCAGTTACTGAGGCTCGGGAAAAGGGCCTGAAGTTCATTCAACTTGGGTCCTTCAGAAATTGGAACTTTCATCTCCACCCAAAAGTCTTCATGAGCCACATTCCATTGTTCTTGGGTGTCAAAGGGATCACAATTTAGCCCTGTAATATCTTCAAACTCATACAGAGAGAACCTCATTGGCTGGTTTTCTATCAAAGACCAAAGTTCATGACTGCTCTGAATCGCCAATTGATTCACAAGAAAGTAATGAACAGATTTTGCAGACCAAGTGTACTCCAACTCCTTCAGCTTGATAATCACGCCTACAGCTGATTCTCTCAACTCGACCCAAACGTCTTCACCGACTTTCTCTTTCAGCGTTTGAAGGTTGCCTAGAAAACAACTGTGGTTCATGCTCCTACTTTGAATAGGCGTTTTACCAATCTCGTAAAGTCGCGGAGGATACTTCCTGTTACCCGAAGATGATGCCATCCCTTTAAAAAAGCAAAACATAAAACAAACTCAATAAAAACATCCATATAATAACAGAAAAAATTTGAAATCAGTTTCATAAATTAAGGGAATCGAGGATTTAGGTTTTTCAAAATCAAGGAATCATAAAATATTATCTCTTTTTTTGAACTCATCAAAAGATTAATCTAGAAATAAAGAAAACACAAATCAAATTTCAATTTGGGAATTAGGGTTTTCAAATTCAATTTGGGAATTAGGGTTAACTTGCAATCAATCCATGTATGAGAACTTCTCCATTCGATTACCTTTGATTTAGGCCTCGCTGATTAAGTGACCAAGAATTGATGGCGGAGGCTGACACAGTCCTTGAAGAATCTCTTCCAGCGGAGTTGAGTTGTGATGGAAGAGGAAGGAGATGACAGTGCTAGACAGTAGAGGAGGAGATTTGAAGTGAAGAATGGAAAACGACGTCTCAGAGAAATGAAAGTGTCGGAGAAGAAGAAGAAGAACCCGTGTCTTTTTCTATTTTTTGTTTCTAATAATAAAAAAATTTCTTATTATTAAATGGGATATTAAAAGATAATGGTAAATTTGTAATTTTTGGTTTTTTAGTAAATTTGACTACCTTAGATATCAATCTAGTAATTACAAAGTTATATGAATTATTTGAGTGATTACGTTAATGATTTGAACTATTCTAAGTAATTTCTCTAAGAAAAATATGCACAGTTGAATCTTAAAAACTAGCAAAACAAAATGAAACAATGGAACATCTCAAAAACTGTTGAGAACTTCTCTATTTTCAGCTACTTATTAATGATTTACAAATTAAGAACTTCTATATCAAACACTTCTGTTCACAGCCTAGCTGTGCGTAATGATTCTAATAGAGTTTTGAACTGAGGAATGAGATAACTTGAATAAAAAATTTGGCAAAAGGGGAAGATGAATAATTATAATTATAATTACAAAATTTCATCACAAAGAAGTCCATAGACATAGAATTTTAGCTAATCAAAGATAATTAAGTTGTTTGTTTCTGTGAACGCAATTTTCATCTAAAGCAAGAACCATCAAATTTTTGAAACAAATACCTATTAACAAACCGAACAATTTTTAACAAAAATTATTCATAGAAACCTCCCTCAGCGTAGCACGGAATTAACCTAGTTGTTCTTAAATGCGGGACAAATTATTGAATAATGATTTTGAACGAACAGTGATGCGTTCTGCATTCGATTGGGGTGAGTGCATACGTTAAGGAAGTGTGTCTTTCTCTGTGAATTTTGATATCTTTGAAACATTCAAATAGATAGGAAACAATGCAAGTCCCATCTATCTCAATCAAGAAACAAATGAAATTTCATTTAAAATAACATGGTAAAATGAGAAACGGATACAGTGTGTCAGGTGTTTACAAAACAATTGAAAAGTGGTGTACTTAGAGCATGTACATTGAAGGTTTATAAGAGGGTCATGGAGAGGGAGGGAGTTCACACAAAAATAAAAAAAAAACAAAATAAGAAAATAAGAAATGCTCATGATCTCCTCTCACCTAAAACTCTTTTGGCTGAACCTCTCTCTCCTAAAGTTCATCACTGTAGCGGGGGTCCCACGTGTTGTGGCGGCTCACGATTGGTTTAGGCTTTTTTTTTTAATTTTTTTTAAAGAAAATCAAAAGGAAAAAAAATATTTAATATTTAAAAATTGAACTCCTTCTTGGGGTTCATCGATGGACATGCTCTAAGATTATGTTTAAACTGTTTTTAGTATTTTTTTTCTCATATTCTTCACCAATTTCAATACTTCCTCATTGTAACCGATCGAGGTCTTTACAGTAAGTGTTTTTAAAATAATCTATCATCGAGTTCATGTTTATATCAAATTCTTGATTCAACAGGTTGCGTTGTCCATGTGGAATTAGAAAGAAAAAACAAAAAAATAAAACTTGGGTTCATCTCATGTTGTGAACTTTCAAATTCACATCTACTCTAAGTACCAATCAAAGTGCCATGTAGAATTAGTAATAAAAGGAAACAAAATTAAAAAAAAAGGAAAAAAGAAAAAAAAGTGAAAACAAAAACGTCGACTGCAAACTTGTGTTTTCTGTTTTGTTAACTTTGTCTATGGCTTCTTCTTCTTCATAACCACATAGAATATTGAGAATTTTACTTGTCAAATTGGACTCTACAGTCATCTGCTTTCAATTCTAATTAGTGTTTAGAATTAAATTATATGATTTAAGTTTATGATTCAGAATTTAATGTTTAGGGTTGACATTGATATCGTTTCTCTAGAATTTTAGGTTTGAGTTCAAGATCTAGAGTTTGGGTTTAGAGTATAGATCTGGGGTTTAGGGTTTAATGTTAACTAGATTCTGACCCGCCCTTTAAAAGGGCGGGTATATTTTTTGCTATATTTTTTTGGAGAAAACCTGTTCTATTTTTTTTTCGTAATTATATTTGTATTTAATATTAAGTTAATATATTCTAATTTTTGGTAACTATATTAAACATATCAAGTTTCATAACTATACACTTATACCATAAGCATTTCTGAAATTATTTTTAAATTTTATTCACAAAACTTGCAACATATTATATTTTCTTAGCTGTTACCTAACACAATTAATCAAGTATATTTGTACCAAAAAAATCAATTTGAAATCAACCCAAAAATCAAAATATCTTATTCTATACATAGTTTATATACTCGAACAATTCTTAAAATCTATATCCGAAAACCAATAACAAGCTCAACCCGCACCAAAAACCAAACAAATTCTTTGATTTTTTTTAAAAAATATTTTAAATTTTTAACTTTTAATATATTCTGTTAAATACATATATATGTGTAAATGTGTTAATATGATCTTTACTAACTTTAAGTAAAATCAAGTTTAACAAATATTTTAAATCAAATCCCCTATTTAAAACCCGTTAAACTAAATATGTTTATATAAATATTTATTTCTTCCACCTAAACCTTGTTAAACCCTCTTTTTAACATCATGTGCTTTATTAATTGATAAACTTAATGTATGTGCTAATATTTAGAATTTAAATAAATTAATGTATGGTTGAATAAATCATAATTTCTTGAGCTGCAATGTAAGTTATGTTGTCCTATTACGATAATGATTTTTGTAAAAAATATCATTTTATTATAATTAAATGTTATACTATAATAGTCGGTGAAAGTAGTATATATTTTCATTCGTAATAGGTGAAAATAATGCGTCTCGGTGAAATAGTATCCATAGGCATAACTCAACAGGAAAGAATAAACGTTACAATATATAAATGTTGGAAAATATAAATATAAATAATAATTTACATTTGTTATTAGTATTTTGAGTTATTAACATAATTAGTTAATAATTTAAATTTACTATTCACACTATATATTGAAATACTTAAACAGTTATTAATATTTTTAAGAAAAAAAATATTTTTACGAAAAAATAACAAAATATATTTATGTCACAGAAGTATAATAATTTTCTAGAATTAGTTCAAGCATTTGAGTCTTTCGTAGAAAATTTACCTGTTGTATACATACATATCCACCTTCTGTATTTTATAAAGTTTGAGTAAGGAAAAAATACATAAATATATTAGTCCACGTTATATGTATTAACAGATGGAAGGTGGTTATATTTTGAGTTGGAAGTTTGACTATATATTAACTTATGCAGTTTTTTTTGGTTGCAGTTATATTATACATATTTTAGGCAGTTATACATTAAGCAGTTATATCCCTTCCATTACGTATATTTACGTTATATTTAGATGGTGCATGATTTAAAATTGGATCTAACTATTATCAACTGGTGGAAAATTAATAGTATTGATGTCTACTTCATTCCTTTATAAATTAAAGTCTAGAGTTTGGGTTTAGGTTGTAGGATTTGGGTTTATGGTGTATGATTTGGGTTTAGAGTTTAGATTTAGGGTATAGAGTTTAGATTTAGAGTATATAAAGAGATGATTGTAGACTCCAATTTGAAAAACATAGATTTCAATATTTTTTTGTGGATGAAGAAGAAAAAGAAGAAGAAGCCGTAGATAACATAGTTTTTTTTTTCACCTTTTTTTGTTTTTTGTTTTTTACTAATCTTACGTAGCATTTTGATTGGTGATTAAAGTTGTGGTGAATTTGAGGGTTCACCACAGGGGGTGAACCCAAGCATTGTCCAAAAAATTATATATGATTATGTTACCTAAGGGAAAAAAATAACATTCAAACCGAAGTTGACCCTGCTGCGATTATATATCCGCCTCAAGCAGCTCAACCAAATTTCCTTCGATTAGATGAGATTCGTACAGACAAATAAATTTGTTTCTCAGTCTTACTTGAATGTTAAGAACACTATAAAAAGTCCCAGTCAAGCACACATTCATGGTTTGTTCTCCTTGTGTGTATATAATATGCTTGCTGTTGGGGGGGGGGGGGGGGGGGGGTGTTCTGATCATTGACGTATGTAGTACTGGTTTGGTGGAGCTTCTTTGGGTGGGATAAGATTCTCACTTCTCTCAGTTCTTACGAATCTCTTTATCTTATTTATATCTTGCGTTGACTCTTGGACACAGTACAAGAAAAAAGTATCGTCAAATGTGTTGTATCAATGGTCGACTGTGGCTGTTCACTTTGTAATATCAGAATTCTAGGGAGGTTCTTTTTCTTTGTACCATATTCACATATTTGTAGCCGTTTAAGGTTATTAACCTGCGTGACTCTTATCAAGCTAGACAGTCACTTGGGTCCATGTTGGAGGCTCAAAGTATTTTAGAAGTTTTAGTTTGAGTTTTTTGAGTTCAGATTCTAACATATTAACAAAAACAAGGTTTAATATTATCACTAATAAGAGTGTTAATTCTAATTATCTTCACAATATATTTCAACAAATACACAACAAAGTTTTTAACATTACATAACACTATATACAAAAAAATACATTACAAAAAGATCATTTTGACAAAAAAAAAACAAATTAAGAAATATATTAAATACTTAAAATAAAATAAAAATATATATCTAAAATTGAAATACAACAGCAAACTACATTGTTGTCTACTAATCGCAATTTAGTTAAAAAAGATAATTAAAATTAACTTTAGTTAAGCGAATAACTATTACTAGGTAGTAATCCGCGCCTTGCGCGGAGTAAGATATCTATATTAATATTGAAATTATATATTATGATTGTGTTTGACATAAGGTATATACCTTACGCGGTCGGTAGGTATAACTAAAGTTATGATTCATTTAAATTATTTGTTTACGATGTTATATAGGTGTTCACTTTATTATATGATCATTTCGTATAAAGTATCGTCATTTAAAAACTATATCATAACATGGAGTTGTATGGTTAATATTATGTGTATAATTTGAAAATGCAAATAAATAATCAAGTTAAATAAATAAATATAGTTCTGAAAATATAAGCCACGAAATAAAAAACAACTAAAACAATTGAGTGTCAATCCACCCTATAAAAGACATAATTAAAACATAAAAATAAAATAAAACTTAATAATATATTAAGTTAAAGTCTTCAACTAGTCTGGACCGACACGTGGCAACACGTTACTAGTCTGGACCACTCATGTGGGGTCACGATACCTCTGTATAATTCAAAAAAAAAAAAAATAAAGTCTTCAACTATCTTCAAGTCGAATCAAAATGCTCGGAATGGAATACTGAAAGGAAAAAATATTCATCAATACTATTATCATATACTAATGTAATTGACTATTGTTAGTAGTATATTTTGAAATACTTGTAAACTTACATTGATCACTCAACTCGCCATAACCTTAAAACACATACTACAACATCCATGGTATTATAAAGACAAAATGCGTTTAAAGTATGTGCTACAGCTCCATAAGCAACACACCTGATATGAGTGAACCTGTTACATGTAGATCCAACAAAATTCAATATAACTTGTACACACATGCTCTTACTATAATATATAACGACGATGGGACATATGAAAAGTTCAAACCCGAGATCTATTAAGGAGAACTCCAACGAATATTGAATACGATTGTAGAGGTTTTCAGGTTGATATGTCTTTGTAGCTATAAGATCTCCTACACGGACCAAAGCTCCACATAGATCTATATCAAAGACAATTATATGAGTTTTTTGTACCATTAGGTTAGAATATAAGGAATATTTTAGCATAGTTAACATACCAAGACAGTACATAGGATGATGAAGACCACGAATGATATCACGAAAGTTTGCACGACATAGAAATTTAGAACCGTTAACTGGTTCTATCTTTCTAAACAAATTCGATTCATTGAACCTGATTCTGTACTTGTGCTTTGTGGTTCGATACATGTCGAGAAAATACATTATCTCGAATTTGATTATTTCAAACCAGTCACCTACTTTCAGCTCAATCTCGTTAGGTAGACACAAAGCATAGTTTAAGCTTCCTTCAATAGTTATCCCCTGTTTAAAATGGACTATAACTGACTTTAGTATTTGATATTAAAAAATATCCACAACACTTCATTAACGTTTTAGATAAGCGTTACCGTCTGATCTCTTAGGAGCATGACTGTGTGATGATCTCCTCCAATTCGCGTATTCCATTTCCTCACTATCTTAACACGGATTGCAGGGAGTTGAATCTTATCATTCAACTGACTCAATGAGACGAAGTTCACCATCGTTCAAACAGTGTAAGACTCTATTTATTATGCTAAGTAATAGTTTGACATATTTTGCTAAGTATATTGGCAATATATATAGGTTTGGTCTGAACCCTAGAAGAAATTTAGTTAAAGATTTAAGAAGATATGGGTCGGATACTTATCAGAAGTTTTTATTTTATGTTTCTAAATGCACATGTCTGAAATTTATTATTCATCAAAGCTGTATTAAATTTACTTTCTTATTCACTAAATATTATCTAAAATTTCACTAAAGTAAAGGTCTGCTACTTAGGAAATAATTGAGGAACACATCTAAGTTTAATGAAAGAGAAGATTGAGGAACACATCTAGGAAATTATTCACGACTGCGTATGTACTAAAGAAAGATATTTCCTAACATGTACAATTGTAGCACGATAAATTTATGACCGTTCAATAAAGTTAACTTTTTCTAAATTACCTAAAAGCTATCATATTGATATGGTTTCAGTGAGAATGATATTGTATTCGATCTTTAATATACTATGTAAAAACACTCGTATTTTGTTTGTAACATATTGAATACCAATAGAATGTTAACCACAATGACAAATCAGTTTTTTTTAATTCGTTAATTTTAATAATATGAACTTTTTCCCACTTTTAAGAAAATCAAATTATGATTATGTCTACTAAGGTTTTACCGTCATGAAAATTGTTTGAGTGTATTGCTGCATAATATCCGATCTTATAAAAGCACATAAACAAACAAATTTTAGAAATAACTTCAAAATACCAAAGAAACTTACACTATGAATATAGTGCTGAGTACATCAAACGGTTGATAAAACACTTCATATCTCTTCTTCTAGTTCCCACGCTTTAGCTTTTGCATCCCAAAGACAAATATTCTGACCCTCACAATACGAACACATCATAATTTTCTTATCATGAGCTGATTTATTAGTTTCCATCCAACATGAGAACTTCAATTTAATTTTATCTGACGGCGCCTCAATAACTTCAAATTTATCAGTATTGTGATATTCATACCACTCGCCAAGTTTTGTATTGCTTATTTTCCCAATATCGGATGCAACCTTCAAGGACAAATATCATTTCTTTTATTTAGTTTACGAACAATAGAAAATAATATATAAAAAAGAAGACAAAGAACGATTTACATGTTCATAGAAACCAATGATTGTTTTTTTCTTTGAAGATACATCAGGCTTCCATGCCGATTTTACCTTATAAACAACAGAATTAGATGATTCTCAACCCAAACTACATATTAAAAAAAAGATGAGTGTATTACATTTTTTGGAATTGACCACTGAATTTCCGAAGATTCCATGTTTGTCTACGGAAAATTGAAATTAAAATAGTATATGTAGGGAAGACTAAAATCTTCTAAGCTTGGAGGCTTAGTTGCATGTTCTAAGTTAACTCGTATATAAATAGGGGGTATATAATATTTTGCACCATGTATAAATATTCTACATCCATATTAGCAAAGTTTGGATGTAGTAGTAGTACGTTAAATATGAATAAAGGGAAAGTAGAAAATACATAATATCTATACTTTATATTTCATGAAGACGTCAGAACTTAAATACAATTTAGGGAAGATATTGATTTGGAATCAATAAGGCATGCCTTATTTAACCTAATACAAATATCGAATTATATATTTAAATACAACTGAATCAATATGGCTTGTATATATTGTCGTTAAAAGATAAAGTTAAAAATAAATAAGGCATTATTTTGAAGTCATGAATTGTCAACAATAAGGCATGTATATATTTCCTTTAAATATTTCGGAAATATATTATCTTCCAAACACAATTGGTTGAAAGAAACTCTTTCTACTGATATACAACCTTTAGTACTAATTTATTCCATATCATAGTAGTTGATTATGATAAATACGCTTATTAAAATTGATTAATTATGTTTTAATTCATCTTCCTTAAGGAAACAAAATGTAGAGGTACAAATAAAATACTTATAGATAAACACATAAGTTCAAAATAAAGCATAACCCAATCGGTACTACACCATAATTAAAACATAATTCGGTTAAAGTTCAAAACCAAAAAATAAGCCGAGACATAGATCAAAAATTAAACAAACCATTCCAAAAAAGTTCCAAAAGATTTGTCTTGGATAATAGATAGGTCCGATCAACCGAACAACCAAGATTCACCCAATTTAGCCCAATCAGGAGCTGGCACTCTCACCTCTTGCATCCTCTTTTTTGCGAGGCTGAGCTCACACATAAGCCTCTCCTTCTCCTTCATCGGACCAAACACCTTCTCTAATTTCTCCAGTATTTCCAGCTTGGCTAGGAGTCTTTCATATTGGACCTCCTCCACATGTCTAGCCTTAACACCTTCATGACGCTCCTTGAAAAGTAGAAGGAGGGCACGGTAATGAAGCCTCATATCGTTTTGGGCTTGTATGTAACCATCTTGCCATGTTGTTCCCGGTCATCAACCACCGGCTCCTTCATCTTCAGATCTTTGGAACTTGCAATGGAGAGTTGATTCTGCATGTCTTGATTCCGCATGGTTTTAAATAAAATGAGAAAATATTAAACATCTTATAGTGTATGAAAATTCTAAACTTTACAATTAAACAAAAAACCCAACCTAAACCAAATTAGATTTGGAAATTTACATTGTTAAGATAATACAAAGTCCTTAAATATATAACAGATCTTATTGACTACACTTCAAAACTTTACTACTAAGCAAATTTCACAAAAAAACTAAGATAGATCAATACGATTTGAGAATTTACAATTGTTAACAATTATGAAATCACACGGATTTGACTTACTACACTTCAAAACTTTACTAATAAACAACCCTCACATTTTAAACTAAGATAGATCAATAAACTCACATCGATGAAAATTACACGATCTAGAGATAGAAGACAAAGATGAGATATAGAACTCCAATATGAAAAAAATGAGAGAGAGAAGAGAAAGAAGAAAGAACTTACTTAGAAGAATCTAGAGAGACAATGTTTCTCGAAGTTGGGAAGTTAATTGGGTTGTGGGTAGTGGAGATCTTGATTCGAGTATATATAAGAGAAGCACCGTTTCATTACCACTCTTCGCAAATCCGCAACTCTAAAAAGAATATACACACTAATATTTGGTAAATAAGAAATAAAATTATTTAGTTAGTAATTCGAAAAGTAAAATAAAAAATCATCATTAGTCCAACTAAATACAATGTACTTCATAAAAAATGAATGTATTTGTTAAAGTATGGTTCGAATTGTCAAATCAAGTTCATAATTACAAACATAGAAAGAGTCGATTGAAAATACATTAAGGAAGTTTACACTACTTACAAAAATAATTATCATTCATGTTTATAAAAATATCAATTCTGTATATAATTATAAATTTGGCAAATTGTACTATTCCTTGTATATATAGGTTGATAAGGTTGCATGATGTATTCATATTGTGATGTAATACTAAAATTATAAACTTATGTTTATTTTGCAATAGTCAACAAAGTATAAAATATTAAAATATATTATAATTGGGGTTTTGTCAATTAATAGTTAATTTTTTCCTTATTTGAGTGAGTGAATTTTAAGTTGCATTGATTCGTTGTCGGAACTTACCAAAACTATAATATTATTGTCCCCCCAATAAAGTAATAATGTCTCGTATCTAATAAGTTTAGATACGATTTCGGATTGTCGACCCTCCAAATGGTGTATGATGTACATTAAAATTGACAGTTTGGTAAATATCAAAATTAATTATTTAGCTACAATATCCAATTGTGAAATCAAAATCTACTAAATAATTTGTGTTATTCTTCTTTGTATTTTAACTATATAGACATATTATTATGATATTTATATCTTACTTACTTTTGAATATGATTGCCTTGCTAATAAAAACTGAGACATAAACCTTTTCTATATATATAAAGTTGCATTTTATTTTATTGATTCCGTCTATATTTAAGGATCGTCATATCATGAATGTTAAGTAAAACTAAAGCTAGCCTTATAAAAACTCCATTACTACTCCGATTAATCTATAACCACAAAGATTCAGCAAAAGAGATACGATTCAAAGTAACATACTTTGGCTAAACCGGCCAAAAAATTGATAATTCATAATCGAAATAAGAAAACAATATAAAACCACCACTAATTTGTCTTCAAATAAGAAAACAGCAAAGCCACAAAACCATTTAGCTTGATACTCAGGTTAATCATCAGCCACTTGGTTCATTCTTCACTTTCTTGACTGACTCTAAACTATTAATTGGGGATCTTTCTCGTTTACCAGATGGTTTTGCATAAGATTTACTACCAAGCGACGAACTTTCGAGAATCTGTTGGGAACATACACACGAAAAAGACGACTTAAATCTCTATAAATGGTGGCCAATTTCAATAGTAAGTAAAGGTTTATAAAATATATTACCTTTGGCCGAACATACTGATCATCAAAACATGGGTATAATGTGTTAGAAGCTCCCTAATATAGAGAATTTGATTGTAAAGAAGTCAGTAAACACTATTTGCAATAATATCTATATATTATTTGTAGTAATAGCATGTACCTTATTATAAAATGAGACGTCAAACTCGTTCATCATATATGGGCCGGTAATAATCCTATGGACCTTGTATGTATCATCATCATACTGATAATTTACTTTATCAATACTGATCTTAAACAAATATGTTTTTCCAACAACATTAATGAGAGCAGTGTGTAAACCATTCGGTTCAAGGATCTGCAAATTGAACATGATATTAGTTGTACTCAAATGTCAAAGGTCTACACATAGTCTTCCCAATGTAAAACATTATCTTATATGACATACTTCTTTGGTCGTATGCGTTGTCGGATGAAAGCAAGGTTGTTGGAGCAATTGGAGTGCTATATCGTCTAAGACCAAAAAATTGGTGTGGAAAATATTATCAAAAACAACCATATGCAACTTGTACCTATAGTATATGATAATGTAAAAAAAAAGACATAATCACTATAACATTACTACATATCTCATACAAACCAAATAGATGTTGGGGATTTTCGACGCACCTTAGCTTCATTTTAGGATTGAGCATCTTGCAAACAGTACAATAGATCATACAACGACTATCCAGTTCAAAGGTTCCTCCTGGGTAAAAGTTATTATGCAACATATCTAATTTTGTACCACAGACTTTGCAACTCATATAGTACCAACCCATTTGATTATTAATGACAACTACGGTACACCTTACAAAACACCTCTCCACCTTTGAAAATCATTCGCCGCAATTAGGTAAATAGAAAATATAACGTCTTAGTTATATTAAAACTAACGGAGAAATTTTATTACCTTACTCGATTCCAAAATTTCTGCTATGGTTTTGTGCTGAGTTTGAACGAAAAATTCTTCTTCGCCTCCTATCATGGAGTCCATAGAAAGCGGCTTCGAGGGGACAATTGCCAAAGACAATTTAACCTTTGGTAGCCTAGATTTAATATTTTTTAAAAAATATAATGAATGATGTAATAAGATTGATACGAAAATATGGATAACAATTACAAAGTATTATGTGACAATAATCTTACAATTTCGCAAAATCATCAACCTCTTTCATACATGGGTTAAGCGAGATTGCGGACACATTGAACGCATTACCTACGCTTCGATCAGCTGAGAAGAAAAAGACGTTTATATTTCATAGTATTATATGAGTAAAGAAGATTGTTGCAATGAGCAACTATCATTGTAAACGATTTGATTACCTTTCCATACATTAATCTTGCCAAACCTCAATACACAAATTAGAGTGTTATCACTAAGAAGTTGAATTGCTTGACTTAAATCAAGTGCAACATTTCCCCATATAACCAATGGAAGTCTGACATTCCTGTTAGATCAATAAAAAAACCTTATAGTGCTTAGCAACGTACATAAACCGAGATCATTATCAAAAGTTGGACTTATCCATACTATGTAATATATGACAACTCACTCGGCATTTCTCAGCAATACTTCAATTTTTTCTGTATCCTTCCCATTAAGCGAGACGATTTCAACATGAGTGATCTCGACAACCTGACCAATAACATCTACTTGGCCAATAAAAAGTCAATGCCATATAATTCTCAAAATAAACTAAAAGTATATATGACACAAAATGAAACTCACCAATAAGGTATTCAGGACTCAAACTACCGTCGAGAATTTCACGAAAATTTACAGGTTTAAAACCAGTCAGTCCGTATGGCAACTCATCACAATTACGAATCTGAGTGGAATCTTCGAAGTAACTCTTATAAGAATGCTTGGTAAATCGATAAGAGTTTCCTGATTGGGAAAGAGAAAAATTGGTGAATATCCTAGAGTCCCCTTCTTCGATGAACTCATCGAACTTGTCAACCAAATCACCATTCAGAGTAGCATGAATCGAATCACCATGTGTACATAAAAATAAAGTGTTACTCTCAGCTTTATAATCCGAAACCTAAATTCATTTTGTTGATGTGTTAATATATTACAACTAAAGCACGATAAAGGACATACATTGAAATCAAGTAGCACCATATGGATACTATCAATATAGTTTTGCCGAGAGTAACACTTCCAGAGACGGATGATCTTAACCATTATTTTCCAAGATGACTTGGAAGGATTCAAGTCACGCACACCGTCAAACATCACACCAATTTTTTCTACTCACGTTGACTCAGTTTCTAGGTTTCTTAATTGTAAGATGGAGACGAAAAGGGATTCAATGTTGGTATTTATATATGTATAATTCCTATACCTTCTTAAGAAAACCTAATACAAATATCGTAATTAGGAAATAATTATTTATTATTAACCTTGCGCACCAAGCATAATAATTTTTATGTACAAAAAAATAGGATTTTCTTTGATTTGTCGAATACAGTTCGATGGTAAGAAATAGCTATGGAGTATATACTTGCAAATGGTTTAAAAGGGAAGTTTGCAAATTCGATTTTTCGAATAACGTGAGCTTGTTTTCAAAGATTTTTAATGTATTTATCACTTATATGTTTTGCATGCAAAACATCCTACGTCCACAACAACATTAACAAAATATGTGAATCCATACAAATCGTTCTCCTCTATGCACCCGAACCTAAATTTAGTGATGATGTCTCAGTTTTCAAACAAAATCATCTTACCGACAATAATTTTGATTCTCGACTTTGGGACAACAAAATAATGAAAAAAAATACGGTTAATATAAAATGGCGACTGGAGAAACAAAGAAGCAGAGTAGATTACATACACAAATAACTAAAAATACAAATCAAAAGAAACATTGCATAGAACAACATTTAGATTACATATAGCTTCTTTTATTAGTCATCCTTAGTAGCAAACTTATAGAACTGGTAGAGCTATTGAAGTAGTAACATCCATTGCATACTAAAGCCATGGTATCAACAGGATGGCAGTTGGTGCGTGGTTGAAGATTGACCAAGTTTGTGTAGTTATCAGCCGTCCATTCAATACGGATATCACGCAGTGAGTTTTTGATTTGTTCCCAACATAGATTTGAGGTTGAGATATCGTGGCGCCAATAGAGTTTATCGAAATACTTTTTACCCTTCCGATAGTGACCTACATAAAGAAGTAACAAAGCATAAAGATAGATACATGTTTCAAAACCACGGATTGAGGATTGTCTTAGATGATGAAGCCCATGATGATGGTCGTCAATGAGGAAGTATCGAAATATTCCTTCGATATAATGAGCTTCGGGATTGCCATTAACCAAGCACAGTTCCTTTAACTGTTTGTACTTAGTAACCATCTGAATCGGATCCGCACAAAACAGTCTCAAACTGAGATCTCGGTAATAGCCATTAGGATCCGGGTCTGAGTAGTCGTCGTCGATTATATTATCACCGGTGATTGTGAGGTTTTGATTGTTGACAGAATCATCTGAGTCCATTGTTAAGATTGTGTTTTTGTTGTGTAAAATAAAAGAGAGAAGAAGTAGGGAGAGTTCGAATTGATAAGCTTTGTGGAATAGCCCTTTTAAAAGAGAGTCATTGTGTAGAATGAAAAAGTAAATTAAACAATGGTGGAAGATGAGTATGAGATGAATTTATGTTAGAGATTCTTGATATTCACATACGTTCTCTTTATATGGAGAAGAGTAGCTCCATATTGAGTATGGTTGTCATGAAAGCTTATCAAAAGCAAACAAAATAGCATGCTCACGACTTTGGATTCTTCCACATGCATGCTTCTTGATAACACAAAGAAATACTATTTGTGTCATTGAATCATCCACTTTGTATCACAAAAAAGTTCTGAACCCATCACTAAAAGTAGCAAAATTTAAACTGAATTCTCATATTTTATTGATAGAGATCGAATATTTCAAAAAGGAATGACAAATGTGTTCAAAATGGGAAATATATATGCTTTACGAAAATGATTATATTCTTACTGCAAAAGAAAAACCTTTTTTGACATATAAAATATGAGATCATTACTTATTTATCGGTTACATAAATATTGTATCATGTTTATTGATGATAGACTTAAAATTATAAATAATATCGAAATCCCATATACATAAAACCTCAGGGCTAAAGGGTCGATAGAGAGACCATGGAGAGCAAACGAATGTCGCCAGTAGTTCCACTTGTGCTCGTCGTTGTGTTCCGATGGATCCTCCGCGAGCTGATAGCTTCCTTGTCTCTCCAACTAATATTTTTGTATTGATAGGTCTCCGTGGGAGGATTGTGACGAACCAAGTGAATTCTCTTGCTCCTGAAGCTATTTCCCACCGAATCGTATTCAAGCAAATATACTCGACTTGTTTCCCACAGAATATGATACTCTGCTGCTTTGGAGGGATCCCTTCATTGTTCTCGAGCTGTTTCCAAGCGACCATCCTCCTCCGCAAAGCTTCTGTGCGCTGATAACATCATATTGATAGGTCTTTCAACATCTTTAACCAACCAAGTCGTTAAACATCTCCACTATACAAGACATAGACTTAAAAAAGTTGTGAAAAAAAATTGTACGTGAAAGTTTTATGCAATGTAATCAACAAACGAAACAAACCTCAACAATAAATATGGCGTTTTTCTTAAAATCGCTCACAAACTGACACGTATACAAAATAAGGAATGCAGCCTTCTCATGCATTCTGGTAAAAATCAATAAGAATCAATTAAGGAAAGCCTTAAAAATGCTTTTCCTTTAATATATAAGGATCATAATGACCATTTCTTGCTAAAAATTATTCGCAAAACCTCCAGCATCATTAGCGCGGGTATTTTATTTTACTAGTAAGTTTTAATTACCTGGACTGAAACCTCAGTTATTTATTTACCAAAAGAAACAGTCAAAAAAAAAGAACAAGGCAAACCTAAAAAAACAGAATCCTATTGTGTTTCCAGCGATCTTCTTCTCTCTCTCTCTCTCTCTCTGTTACGCACGATGTGTTGAACATACGCCCTCTCTCTCTCTCTTCGTCTGTACAGTCTCTCTCTCTATACAGTGTGATTTAAACCAAAAAGGGGTCAGATTTAGGGTTTTCTACGATATTTCAAGACCTTCACCGATGTCTTCCTCCTCTCAATCCTTTGCCTCTGGACGGCCTTCACCTCTCGCTTCTCCCTCCCAATCCCACCGCTTCTGTGGGCCTCCAGCTTCAGCTTCCGGCGGAGGAAGCTTCGACACTCTGAACCGTGTTATCTCCGACCTTTGCAGCCATGGCAATCCCAAGGTAACAAAAGGAATCTTCTTTTCATTGCTCTTAGCTCCATTGGAAGATTCTCTTAGCTGAAAGGAATCTCTTTCTGATTCTTATTTAATAGAAAGATTGAATTTTTACAACTAAATGTACAGTTTTGTTTTTATCTGAATTTTTAGCAAAGTTTGATGCTTTTGTTGTATTAGGAGGGAGCTTCTTTAGCGTTTAGGAAACACGTGGAGGAATCGGTTCGTGATCTCAGCGGTGAAGCTTCCTCTAGGTTCATGGAGCAGTTATACGACAGGATTGCTGCTTTGATTGAGAGCTCTAACGAGGCTGAGAACATGGGTGGGCTTAGAGCTATTGATGAGTTGACAGAGATTGGATTTGGTGAGAATGCCACGAATGTTTCACGGTTTGCGGGGTTTATGAGGACTGTTCTGTCGAAGCGTGACCCTGAGATATTGGTGCTTGCTAGTAGAGTTTTGGGGCACCTTGCTAGGGCAGGTGGTGTCATGACTTCTGATGAAGTGGAGTTTCAGGTATGGTGTTTGTTTCTATCATTGGTTCAGCTGATAGGTACACAAGTATTGATCTTTTTTTCTCATTCTTTGCACAGATGAAAACTGCTTTTGATTGGCTTCATGGAGACAGGGTGGAATATCGCCGTTTCGCAGCTGTTCTAATTTTAAAGGTATCCTGATATCGCCTGGCTTTTCTCTTTTGGTTACTCACGAATAAAATGGATTATGGTTTGTGAGGATTGCTTTTAAGTCCCCAGTAAGTTAATACGGATATGGCTATGTTTCTTGGAACGTCGCAGGAGATGGCAGAAAATGCATCCACTGTTTTTAATGTTCATGTTCCTCAATTTGTGGATGCGATCTGGGTTGCATTAAGGGATCCACAGTTGCAAGTACGGGAGCGAGCGGTTGAGGCTTTACGTGCTTGCCTTCGCGTTATCGAGAAAAGAGAGACTCGATGGCGAGTACAATGGTTCGTGTTACATTTTCCCTGACAATTATTATCAAGTGACCTGAAATGTTTTCCTTAGGAACGATAGTACTTCTTATGATAATATTGAAATGTTGCTATACTATCACTTGCAATCCTGTTTTGTGTTTTCAGTGAAAATGTAGAGATGACATGATCGATGTAGTCTCCATTGGAATTGTAGCGAACCTGTCTGTCTTGCGATTATGTACACAGTTTTGAAGCTTTTGTCAAAATGAATATTGACTTACTAGATTTCTACTGGATTAGATATAATGTTGCCAATACAATGTCCCTTATTTAGCAATAGAGTTTTCCTTGTTAGTTATGATATGAAGTCAACTCACCTTCTCTCCATCTGGCTTTTGAAGGTACTATCGAATGTTTGAAGCTACACAGGATGGGTTGGGCAGAAATGCTCCGGTCCATAGTATTCATGGTTCCTTACTTGCTGTGGGGGAGCTATTGAGGTAAATAAAGCAGTAAATTTGTAGTGTTAAAGCATCCTTTACAATAGTCAGACGCCCAAGTTTATGAGAACTTTTTGTTCCAATAATGCTCTGTTTTCTTTGTCTTTATATTGTAGTTTCCACTGTTAAATAAAATATATATTTCATGTATCTTCTTCCACTCTGTGTATACCTGACCAATTTACTCTTAAGGCATATCTAGTGTTGTAGTTTATTACTTAATGCTTGATTTCGTGTACAGGAATACTGGTGAGTTCATGATGTCTAGGTACCGAGAAGTTGCTGAAATTGTGCTTAGATACCTTGAACATCGTGATCGCCTTGTTCGCCTTAGCATCACCTCGTTGCTGCCTCGAATTGCACATTTCCTCCGTGACCGCTTTGTTACAAACTATTTAACGGTAAGTGACTGATAGATTCTTTGAAGCGAAAATATATCCGTAAAACGTGATCATCTGAGTTACTTTCTTGCAGATATGTATGAATCATATTCTTACTGTGTTAAAAATACCGGCTGAACGTGCCAGTGGATTCATCGCCCTTGGGGAAATGGCTGGTGCTTTGGATGGTGAGCTTATCCACTATTTGCCGACTATAATGTCTCATCTCCGGGAGGCGGTGGGTCAAATTGGTTTCCTTGAACATATCTACTTTTGTGTTTAGTATGTTTTTTTAGCTGAACTAGAACGTAGTATCCTTTCTATGTAGATTGCTCCACGTAAAGGTAGACCTTTGCTTGAAGCTGTGGCTTGTGTTGGTAACATCGCGAAGGCAATGGGATCCACAGTGGAAAAGCATGTTCGAGATCTTCTAGATGCTATGTTTTCTTCTGGTCTCTCTTCTACGCTTGTTGACGCTCTTGATCAGATAACTATTAGGTAATAGTTGCACGATAGAAGTTTGTTACTACGTGCATTGATGTGTATTCTTTTTGATGCTTGACAATTCTGTTGGGTCTCAGCATTCCTACATTGCTGCCGACGATACAAGATCGGCTTCTAGATTGCATTTCATTGGTTCTTTCAAGATCTCACTATTCTCAAGCAAAGCCTCCTGTTACCCTTGTTCGAGGTAGTACAGTTAGCATGGCTCCCCAGTCTACTGATCCTAGTAGTTCAGCACAAGTTCAGCTAGCACTGCAGACTCTGGCTCGTTTCAATTTCAAGGTTGGTGCTCCTTGCTGATGATATTTCCAAAGAATATGTTATTCATGTTACTGAACTTCTGCTTTCTGGCAGGGGCATGATCTTCTTGAGTTTGCTAGGGAGTCGGTTGTTATTTATTTGGACGATGGGGATGCAACCACAAGAAAAAATGCTGCTTTGTGCTGTTGTAGACTAATTGCAGATTCCTTATCGGGGATTGCGCAGTTTGGCTCAAGCAGGTCAACTCGAGCTGGAGGAAGACGAATGCGTCTTGTGGAGGAGGTCTTATTTTTTACCCTTTTCCAAGTTTGACCTCCAGTATCCCATCTGCTTCCTGATGACATTTATAACTGCAATACAAGTAGCGGTTTCAAATTTTCTGCTTGCCTGAGAAATGATGTTTGGGTTCTGCAGATTGTGGAAAAGCTTCTTAGGACAGCTGTCGCTGATGCTGATGTAAATGTTCGCAAGTCTATATTCGTTGCTTTATACGGCAACCAATGTTTCGATGATTATCTAGCACAGGCTGATAGTTTGACTGCCATTTTCGCCTCACTAAATGACGAGGTACGGATTTGTTAGTTTTTTTATTAAAGTAGCATATGACATACGACTGTTCTGTTTTGTAAATATCTTTTATTTGCATCTCTTGGGTGTAAATCATGGCTTTTTAAATCAGCTTTTTCGGGTTCGTGAAGTTACTAGCCTAATTTAGTTACCTTATTACTCCCTTATGGATACCAAGGCTAAGCTGGACTTTTGGTCAACTGATTAGCTTCTATTTGTGTCACAGAACAGTCGTAATTAATTAAGTTGTACTGGAAACTGCAGCGGAGTTAATTTTGTTCGATAAATTGTGGATGGAATGCATAACTTGCTTTGGTTGATGCACGAAATGCTACCGTGTGAACCCCATGTTAACTTGATAAAGATGATTTGCTTATGTATCACCTGAAAAATTTATACGTTCATGTTATGTTTCAATTCATATGTTTGAATATCTTTGTTCAACAGGACCTTGATGTCCGAGAATATGCCATCTCAGTTGCTGGGAGGTTATCCGAAAAAAATCCAGCATACGTTCTTCCAGCACTTCGTCGCCATCTTATACAACTGTTAACTTATCTTGAGCAGAGGTAACTGCAAATTTCTTTAGGTCTTATATGAAGATTTGTTTCCTATTATCAAGTATCTATTGGTTTGAATTCCCACTGTAATGTCAGCAGTGCAGATAACAAGTGCAGAGAAGAGAGTGCTAAGCTCCTCGGTTGTTTAGTGCGAAATTGTGAACGGCTCATTCTTCCATATGTAGCTCCTGTGCAGAAGGTTTTGTTTGAATCCTATTAATTTCTTTAGGTAATATGATTATCATTGTAGTTCACAGGGTTGTGATTCTTTTATTTTTTTCCAGGCACTTGTTGCAAGACTTAGTGAAGGAACTGGAGTGAATGCTAACAATAATATTGTTACTGGAGTTCTTGTAACTGTTGGGGATCTTGCAAGAGTGGTAAGTTTTTAGGTTTTATTAAGTGTCAAACAAATGTAATTATGCTTTTGCTACACGTGGAATTTGCAATCTGAGTCTGACTCTTCCTATCTGTTCTGGCAAAGCATACTTCAAAATTGTAATGGTCTAGCCAGTATCCAAGATGTCTTTAAGTTGACAGAGTGGTGGAAATTGCAACGTTTTGTATTTGTTGTTTGTTGGTTTTGTCTAAGACATCCCTCCCTGTTTTTTCCACGTTTCTCAGGGTGGCTTGGCAATGAGACGATATATTCCTGAGCTAATGCCTTTGATTGTTGACGCTTTAATGGATGGAGCTGCTGTAGCAAAACGCGAGGTGGCTGTTTCTACCCTAGGTCAAGTTGTTCAAAGTACAGGGTATGGGATGTACTTTTACCTTCTTTTAATAATGAAAACTATGTTTTCTGTGTGTTAATCTTACTGGGTGATTATGAACATGCTGATTTTTTTCAGTAAAGTAATAAAGCGCCACTATCTTGATTGGGGAAAGCTTGGTTTGACTAGATGGACATACTGACTTGCAAGTGAATATTTGACAGGAATACAGGCTTGTAGTTCCTCAACTAGAAAACCTGAGCTATCTTTAGGCAGTTAGTATATATCAGTGTCAGGAATCAGGATTAGTTATAACTTATATGCTTGTCTTGTGAACTACTAGAAGTGAGCAGATTCTAGAATGAAATGAAAGATTGTTATCCCTTGCCAGTTCTTCAGTTGCCCTAGTTTTTTTTTGTGTTGAAACTTGCAATATCTTGTTATTCTCTCTGCATACAAAAATGATTGATTTACCACGACTTAGTGTATTATGCTGCTTAGATTTAGTCAACTGTATTGCTGACGTTGACAAGGTTGTAGACATACTTATAGATAGTGGGGTGATCAGCTTGCACGTTGCATTGGATAACTTGGGGAATGTTGGTCATATGCTCTATATTGTGCACATAACTAATACAATATCAAGGGAGCTCCAGAAAATTGCAGTCCTCCCTGCATGTTATTTATGGCTCCCATTTCATTGTTTACGTAGGTATGTTGTGACTCCATACAAGGAATACCCGTTGTTACTTGGCTTGCTCTTGAAATTGCTTAAGGGTGACTTAGTGTGGTCTACCAGACGAGAAGTGCTAAAGGTAGTTTCTAGAGAAATAAAAATTTTAAGTTAGACTATTCTAGAATATAGTTTATGTGAAAAACATTGGTTATATCTACAGGTTCTTGGAATTATGGGCGCTTTGGATCCTCATGTGCATAAACGTAACCAGCAAAGTCTATCAGGATCACATGGTGAAGTTCCTCGTGGTACTGGTGATTCAGGTCAACCTATTCCATCGGTTGATGAATTACCTGTGGAACTCCGGCCATCATTTGCTACATCTGAGGATTATTACTCAACGGTTAGTTCTATACCCATGTGAACATTTTGTAAGTGTAGTCTGAATCGTGCTCATATCACCTACCTCGTCGTTATAGGTTGCTATCAACTCGCTTATGCGAATTCTTAGAGATCCATCACTTCTTAGTTACCACAAAAGGGTTGTTAGATCTCTGATGATCATTTTCAAGGTAACTAAAACCATCTTGACAGTTCTTACCAATAAACTTGTGATGTGATTGATTGATACGAACACGTTACAATTCTACCACATCTTCGTTTTTTGCGAGGTTAGTCAATGGGATTGGGATGCGTGCCTTATTTGCCAAAGGTATATATAATATTATTTCTCCAGCAGCTTTTCAATGCCATTTGAAATCTTTCCATGGAAATACTATGAAAGCCGTTTCGGTAGCTTCAGTAATTACGCATGCCTAGTACGTTATTTCGGAGTTCGAATAATTTGTATGGCATAGTGATTTTTGACGTATTTTTCAACTAGATTCTGATTTGGAACTAGTTTTTATATTGTTATTATATTCTGAAGGGCTAGGTCACTGCCATAATTTTTATGTGCTAAATGCAGCCAGTGACGTTTTGCTAATTTTTTGTAAGGTTTTACCTGAGCTTTTTCACACTGTTCGCACTTCTGATGAGAACTTAAAGGACTTTATTACATGGGGTCTTGGGACTCTTGTCTCCATCGTGCGCCAGGTATATATCCATATTAACATTTGTAGTTATGGGCAAAATACCAATCACTTGTGTAAACTCCTCGCTTACGTTATCTGTCTACAGCACATACGAAAGTATCTGCCAGAGCTGCTCTCACTAGTCTCTGAGCTATGGTCATCCTTAACCTTGCCTGGTCCCGTACGCCCCTCTCGCGGTCTTCCGGTAAGTTGTATGTAGCCTAGAGAGCGTTATGTATCTTATTACTTTCCGGGCATATATTTTATTGGAGAGTACTTCGTCTCTCTTACTGATCACCAGGTTCTGCATTTACTGGAACATCTTTGCCTGGCACTTAATGATGAATTCAGAACTTATCTTCCAGTCATCCTTCCTTGTTTCATCCAAGTATTAGGTGATGCGGAGCGGTGTAATGATTACGTCTATGTTCCTGATATTCTCCACACACTCGAAGTGTTCGGCGGTCAGTAAAACTTTTCTTGTTTTGACATCCTCGTACTCTTAGGGCACATGGATTGTAGTTATTAACGTATTTAATTTTCTGACTGAAACGTAAGAGGTTCCACGGTATCATATCTTATTTGTGGTAATCAATGAGAGAAAATCCAAACTCTTTTTGTATATATGTGGGATCTTTGAATAGTGAAATTATTGTTCAGACTTCACTCCTGTGGTTGACCCTTAGATTCCATATGTGCAGGTACACTTGATGAGCACATGCATTTACTCCTTCCTGCCCTTATCCGATTGTTTAAAGTAGATGCTCCTGTAGCTATAAGACGCGATGCCATCAAAACTTTGACAAGAGTAATCCCATGTGTTCAGGTTAGGAGTTTTTATTTATTTATTTATTACTATATTTCTTTATGTTGCCGATCCATGTAATATTCAATATAAGCTTCTTGTAATACCTTTTTTTAATTGTCGGTATATCTTCAGGTTACTGGTCATATCTCCGCTCTTGTGCATCACTTGAAGCTAGTATTAGATGGGTGAGTTTCCGTCTTCTTTTCATGACAACTGAAAAGCCCAACAATTATGATATATATCTATGAAACGTATGTACCTTTCTTGGTATGCTAATTATCTGTTTACTTTTCCCGTAAGGTCTTTCTTCAATGCTTCTTTATAGCTAGGCATCATGTCACTATCTGGGTTTCTCTTTATAATGACTGGGTTCATCCAATTATAAATAGTGGATTGAAATGAGACATCCATAACATCCTAGAGCTAGCAGGGCAATATCAGAACTAAATATCCGTTGTTAGTCATTGTTTTTACTTATTATCATAATCTATCACAATCTTTCATTTTTCTTCAGATATAAGTATAAAATTCCTTATATCATAGTATCTTTTTAATTGGAATCAACGTTTCAAGTTTCTCGTTTCTTACTCATGGTTTTATTTTCTCGTTTAAATTTTGGTTCTTTGCTGTTATCTCAGGAAAAACGATGAGTTACGGAAAGATGCTGTCGATGCACTATGCTGTTTGGCTCATGCTTTGGGAGAAGACTTCACCATATTCATTGAATCAATTTACAAGCTTTTGTTGAAGCATCGCTTGCGGGTCCCCTTTTGACTCTCTTCTACATATAATATCACTATAAATATGTCTGTCGCGCATTTTGTATTATAGCTTGCATGCAGCATACATTTTTCTCTTTTATATATAATTTTGTCTGTAAAATTTAACTGTACAATTTCTTACAGCATAAAGAGTTTGAGGAAATTTTCGCTCGATCGCGGAGACGTGAACCATTGATTGTAGCTACAACAGCCACTCAACAGTTAAGTAGGCGACTGCCAGTCGAGGTTATCAGGGACCCTGTAATTGAGAATGAGATCGATCCTTTTGAAGAAGGAAACGACAAAAACCATAAGGTGCTCAAATTTTGTTATCAAGTTTCGTGTTGAGCTCATCATGTAACTTTAACATTGTAAAAATTTTTAGTCGCTAGTTTTCTAGTTGATGGCACATGGCATAGTAATTTAGTAGTTTTTTTCTTTTCTCGTTTCTCTTGATGGGGGCCTATGATAGGTAGACTATCTGTGTATAACAACGTACATACATTCAGTCTTGGTCCTCGATGGCTATCGTGAGCCATTTGCTTCAGTAACTTTGTAAAATATGCCCCTCTTTTTTGCTCTTCTTTCGTTACACATTCCTTAAGCTTATGCAGAAAAATAAAACGCTGTATGTGTTCAATCTAACATTATACCCTTCTAAAGTTCATTTAGGCTTCCTTTGTTCGAAAGAGCTAAAGCAGTTACTTATAACTTTTGATGATCTGTCTAACAGGTTAATGATGGTAGACTACGGACAGCTGGAGAAGCTTCTCAGCGCAGTACCAAGGAAGATTGGGAAGAATGGATGAGACATTTTAGTATTGAGTTACTTAAAGAGTCTCCCTCTCCAGCACTGAGAACTTGTGCAAAACTTGCTCAGTTGCAGGTATTTAATATATGCTCTTTCTTATTCTCTCTCTCGTTAGGTTATGCATTTTAACGACTGTATTTTCCAGCCTTTTGTTGGGAGAGAACTGTTTGCCGCTGGTTTTGTCAGTTGCTGGGCACAGCTGATTGAAGCTAGCCAAACGCAGTTAGTTAGGAGCTTGGAGATGGCTTTTTCATCTCCAAATATCCCTCCTGAGATTTTGGCGACACTACTTAATTTGGTACGTTCTTTGTTAAGCTACAAAAATTAAGTATGCTTTCCTTTAACGATGGTTATACTCATTGAATGCTAGTGTTTTAAGCATAGGCAAAAAAATAATGTTCAGTAATGAGTTAGCTACGTCTTGCTAGACTGGAAACAAAAATATCTTAGGTCACCATTTCCTTAGTGATTGCACCTGTCTTTCTTTCTACTGGAAAACACGTCTTTCGTTGCTAAAGCCATCAACTAAACAACATGTAAACGTTCTTGGAAACATGATTCATATATTATGTTTTATCTAATATTAACACTGGTGTCCGAGTTTCTACTCAAGACTGGATAAAGCATCATACATTTAGAGTCGTAAAAATCTACCTCTATGTGGTCTGGTCACATGAGCTTGATTTCCTCAGTACTGTTTTTAGGCAGAGTTTATGGAACATGATGAAAAGCCTCTTCCCATTGATATTCGTCTCCTGGGAGCTCTTGCTGAAAAGGTTTGCATCATGTACTTCCTAAGATATGGCACTTCTATCCTTTTTGAATCAAACATTCATCTTATTTTTCTTGGTATTGGTGTGATTTTCAACTTTGCAGTGCCGTGTTTTTGCCAAAGCTTTGCACTATAAAGAGATGGAATTTGAGGGTCCACGGTCGAGGAGGATGGATGCCAACCCAGTTGCTGTTGTGGAGGCTCTTATACATATAAATAATCAGTTACACCAGCATGAGGTACATTATTGACCATGGTTACTTCTACGACTTCCTCATCTTTACTGTGTGTCATTACTGATTGTTTGGGATTTTCTGTCACAGGCTGCTGTCGGCATACTGACGTATGCTCAACAACATCTTGATGTGCAATTAAAAGAATCATGGTAACATGACTTTTCTCAGTCTTACTGGCACTTATTTCCGGTTGTGTATGATAGGCACGCAGACAGAATAGTTTGTGGTTACTAGTTTCTTTTTTCCTTAATTAGTTGAAAAGCAGTAACAGTGTTTGTTTCTAGGTATGAGAAGCTGCAGCGATGGGACGATGCACTCAAGGCGTACACTTTGAAAGCATCTCAAACATCCAATCCCCATCTTGTATTAGAAGCCACATTAGGTAACCAAGTCTTATTTTGTGAAGATTCCGTTTTTTTTTTTTATTTCCATTTAATTTATTCTCGTGAAAGTGGAGTAAGAGGTTTTTGTGAGGTTTTGGGGGTCGATATGTATTGTCAGCCTTTGAGCAGCTAGTATCGCATAAAGAATTGTTGGTCTTAATTCATAGCATTCTCGCTCTGAGACTCTAGTTGTCAGAACAAAAAAGTGCATGCATCTCTTTTATGTGCATCTATCCATATGGCTTTTTATTCATTATCTGGATATTTATTTTATAAGTTTTTACTATTTATATAAAGTCTGAAATGATCCTCTATGATTTGCATGAGATTTTTAACGGTATCTTGAGTTTATTACACCTCCTAGAATACATCTCCCTAAGTATCATAAGCTGATGGCTGCTCTCTCCTAATTTTGGGGATTTTTTCCAAAGCTAACATTTTTGATTATACTATATTCTTGTGAGGCTTCTTCTTTCCATAAATGAAATGTCCTGAATCTGTAGCTTATTGACCATGCTGTAGGAAAAATGAGATGTCTCGCTGCACTTGCACGATGGGAAGAGCTAAATAATCTCTGCAAAGAGTACTGGAGTCCAGCTGAGCCATCTGCACGTCTGGAAATGGCACCAATGGTTGGTAATTAATGCTTATGCTAATTTCGGTCACGTCATATAACATGGATGTCTTTTTCCTACTATACTAGGCTGCAAATGCTGCGTGGAATATGGGAGAGTGGGATCAAATGGCGGAATATGTGTCTCGGTTAGATGATGGCGATGAAACAAAGCTTAGGGGTTTAGCAAGCCCTGCTTCTAGTGGCGATGGAAGCAGTAATGGCACATTCTTCAGGGCTGTTTTGTTAGTTCGGAGGGGGAAGGTACACTTGAATCTATGCTTTTTTTGCTTTAACTCATAGCAGGCTTTCTTAAAAGTTATGTTCAGACGCATTTATTTATGTGTATGTGTTTCTCTTGTTATTTGTCTTTAGTATGATGAGGCGCGGGAATATGTTGAAAGAGCTAGAAAATGTCTTGCAACAGAACTTGCAGCGCTGGTAGGTTTTCATATCTGGTAGCATTTACTTATTAAATTTTATTTATAATTCGGTAAGTTATGATGCGAGTAAGGGATCAAAAGTAAATCATCAAAGGATATTTGTAACTACAGTCTCCGCTTTTTGCATTATGTCCTTTAGACTATTTCAGTACGTCAGAGACTGTTAGAAGTAGGAACATAAATTCTTGACATTTTGTCGTTTGGTTCCTGTCAGTAAAAGCATCATGTAATCACAATGGTTGCCTTCTTAGTTTCTCTTGAGTATTTCTCACGTGAGCTGAATAGTTGTACCTGTCTTTGTTCATTTTGTCTATATTTGCGCTTCTGCAGGTTCTGGAAAGCTACGAACGTGCTTACAGCAATATGGTTCGAGTCCAGCAGCTGTCAGAACTAGAAGAGGTAAGATCTCAATTCATTCAAGATCAATTCTCCTTGCGACCTCGCTAACTACCTGTGTTGGAAGAAAACAGGAGAAAGTATTAACAAATACATGATGATTCTTTCTTATTTCTCTGTATTTTCTTCTGGTTCTATCGGTAATAGGTAATCGAATATTATACGCTTCCTGTGGGAAATAACATTGCTGAAGAACGGAGAGCCCTAATTCGTAATATGTGGACTCAGCGGATTCAGGGATCTAAGCGTAATGTAGAGGTACAATATTTCTTGTGTTTACATGTTAGTTAAGCTACTGAAATAAATGACAAGTCATATGGTATTCTAAGCAGGAACTATTGCTATATGGGGACTTTAGTAAACGAACAGACTGAGGTTTTTCTTAATATATCAAAGTTTGTTTTACTTATTTTTCATCTTTTGATTTATAAAGAAAGTAGATTCGTTCGTCAAAGCATGTATCATCATAGGTACACCGTACACCTAAACAATAAGCAAACTAGGAATTTTACTGACATTTTCGTGAAGTGATCTCAGTCGTTCATATGACAGTCTGATTTTTAATACTATGTATCCTCTGATCAGGTGTGGCAATCACTTTTGGCTGTTCGGGCACTTGTGCTACCTCCTACAGAAGATGTCGAAACTTGGCTCAAGTTTGCCTCGCTTTGTCGAAAAAGTGGGAGGATCACTCAGGCAAAGTCTACTCTACTCAAGCTCTTACCGGTATTGACCTTTTCCCTTTTGATAGAATTTTCTGTCAGGCAGCTTTATTCTGTTCTGTCTAACGTGTGACATCCTAATTTTGTAGTTTGATCCAGAAGTATCACCAGAAGACATGCAATATCACGGACCTCCACAAGTGATGCTTGGATATTTAAAGTACCAATGGTCACTTGGAGAGGAACGTAAGCGCAAAGAGGCGTTTGCCCAGCTGCAAGTATGTTATATTCGTATTAGCTACTTGCATTGTCTGGATTGGTTCTCTTTCTCACATTTTCCCAATATCTTATTTAAATGGCCATATTTCTTCCCTCAATATGAATTAAATGTTCTTAGATTCTGACGAGGGAACTCTCAAGTGTGCCACATTCTCAATCTGACATGCTGGCTAGTATGGTATCTAGCAAGGGGGCAAATGTTCCACTTCTTGCACGTGTAAATCTCAAATTAGGAACATGGCAGTGGGCACTTTCTCCCGGATTGAATGATGGGTCTATTCAAGGTGAATATTAGTTACTTTTAACTGTGCAAGTGTAGTCAAACTATGCCTGACCATAACATTCTGGTGACAATGTAATGTTTTTTTTCCAGAAATTCTTGATGCATTTAGCAAATCTACCATCTATGCTCCTAAATGGGCTAAGGCATGGCACACATGGGCGTTATTCAATACGGCAGTGATGTCTCATTACATATCAAAAGGTCAAATTGCTTCCCAGTTTGTCGCTGCTGCAGTCACTGGATACTTCCATTCCATAGCATGTGCTGCGAATGCCAAAGGAGTTGATGGTAGTTTACAGGTAAAGTGTGCATGCTTTCATGGATTCCATATTTCACGTTCCAAACCCGTGTCTTTCTTTTCTTCTCCTTGTTATGCCACATAGATTAAGTTACTACCTTGCTGCGTGTCTGATATTTGCTGAAGTTAGGAGCTTTTTTGCAACACTAGCTTTCCTTATTTTCTGTTTTTTTTTCGTTTGTATATAAAACAGAAATGTCTTTCTTCTTCTGATAAAACATTAATGGTTTATGTATGAGCCTTACCCGTTGAGATCTCTAGTATGCTAATAAGTAGCAAAAAGGTGATTGTTCCTAGGGAGTTTGATCGAAGTTTTGTTTGCTTAGACTGACATTTACTCTGGTGTTAAATCTACTTTCACAAACATTTTAATGGTAAAACGTCGTTAGCCAACAGTGAATTATTGACTAGAGTATATGGTCTCTTTTTAAAAATGTAGATTCGGGATATACTGTTGGCTTATGTCCTAAAAATGTCTGCATTAGGAGATATGTTATTTATTTCATTTTGTTTGCCTTAAGTTCTAAGTTGGTTTTGTTGAATTAGTTTTCCCTTCTGTCTCATTTCCTTAGGATATACTGCGTCTTCTCACATTATGGTTCAACCATGGAGCTACGGCTGATGTCCAAACAGCATTGAAGAGAGGATTCAGTGATGTCAGCATTGACACATGGCTTGTTGTACTGCCTCAAATAATTGCTAGGATTCATTCAAATAATCGTGCTGTCAGGGAACTGATACAGTCTCTTCTCATCCGCATAGGTGAAAACCACCCACAGGTTTGTAGTTTTCCGTTGATCTAAACTTAATCTTCATTACGAATTTTTGATGGATATGAATAAGTTTTGGTTGCCATGTTAATCTGAAAATTAATGAAGTGTCATGCTAACTCAGAATTAATAATTTCTCCTTGACTTTTTTCGAATGTTTTCAGGCTCTTATGTATCCCCTTCTCGTTGCATGTAAATCAATAAGCAATCTGCGGAGAGCTGCCGCTCAAGAGGTGGTTGATCAAGTTCGCCAGCACAGTGGCGCACTTGTGGATCAGGCTAGTAGTCGTCTTCTTTCTTCTTGTGCTTATCTTTGAAAGTATTTTCTTCTAACTGAGCTAATTGGTGACCCCTTTCTTTTACCCCCAAACAGGCACAACTTGTATCACATGAACTTATCAGGGTTGCTATACTTTGGCATGAAATGTGGCATGAAGCACTAGAAGAAGCTAGTCGCTTGTATTTTGGAGAACATAACATTGAAGGAATGCTGAAAGTACTTGAGCCATTACATGAAATGCTTGAAGAAGGTGCAAGAAAGGACAATGTGACCATTCAAGAGAGAGCATTTATAGAGGTAATGGCCATTTTCAGTCCTGGCTATCCAACTTGGGTATAACATGGTGTCTTTTAATCTTTCTCTAAGACGGAACTGTTTAGCATTGCAGCTTCTAGTTTTGTTTTTTCCATGTAACCTGTTGTCATTTTCTTTTGGGGTATTAAGAATTTAAGTCAACCAGGTGACCTTGATAGAGTTGGAGGTGTGTGGAGCATTTGTTTTCATATATTTCAGTAAAGGCTATATGTGAAACTGGATGATGTTTTCTTGTATCTGCAACTGAAGCTAGTGTATTGTTGATGCAGGCATACCGTCACGAACTACTAGAAGCATATGAATGTTGTATCAACTACAAGAGAACTGGAAAAGATGCTGAACTTACACAGGTGACGAAAAATTTATAACAAAATTCTGATGTGCTCTTGCTGGTTATCTCTGGAAAGGGACATGAATTGACTTGTTTTTCTTTTCAATTGTTTATCTTCATTAGGCTTGGGATCTTTACTACCACGTTTTCAAACGGATTGACAAACAACTTGCCAGTCTTACGACGTTGGATTTGGAAGTAATTAGATTATCTATTTATTCTGTTCTCTCGTCTCTTTTTTACTTTATAATCTAACTGTCATGTTACATGTTGGATAGTCTGTATCTCCTGAATTGCTACTGTGTCGTGACTTGGAGCTAGCTGTTCCTGGAACATACCGTGCGGGTAACATTTTGAACTAAAGTTTGCCTGAGCTGATTTATGTATTTTTTTTAACCAGGATTCCGTGCTTACACATCCATGCTTGCTTCGGCTTTTTATGTTAATAGATGCCCCCGTCGTGACGATAGCATCGTTTTCTCGTCAACTTCTTGTCATAACTTCTAAACAACGACCACGTAAATTGACTATTCATGGAAATGACGGGGAGGACTATGCCTTTTTGTTAAAGGGACATGAAGATCTAAGGCAAGATGAGCGTGTTATGCAGGTGATTTAGAAAAAAAGTTCAAGAAATAGTTGTGCAGTATTGTGTTTACTACAAGATAACACTTATCTTTTTCCTGTATCGTGTTCCAGCTTTTTGGTTTGGTCAACACTTTGCTCGAGAATTCCAGGAAAACAGCAGAAAAAGATCTCTCCATCCAACGGTATTCTGTAATACCATTATCTCCCAATAGTGGACTCATTGGATGGGTTCCGAACTGCGATACCCTTCACCATCTTATTCGAGAATACAGAGATGCACGAAAGGTTTGTCTTTGTATTCATCAAGGTTTCCACTCTTTGAAGTTATCCGCAGTTTCTGTTGATATTCTTTACACATGCCTTTCTTTATTTCCAGATCATTCTTAATCAAGAACACAAACATATGTTGAGTTTTGCTCCAAACTACGACAATCTACCGCTCATAGCAAAGATTGAAGTATTTGAGTACGCTCTAGAAAACACAGAGGGAAATGATCTGTCCAGGGTACTCAATCTCTTAACTTCATTTAGTTTTCTCTTGGCTAAAGTAACTAATCTGGAATACTAAGTTTAATACTAAGTTACTTTAATTTCCTTCTCGGTAGGTTCTCTGGTTAAAAAGTCGCTCGTCAGAGGTATGGCTGGAGAGAAGAACCAACTATACTAGAAGTTTAGCCGTTATGAGTATGGTATGTGGTTGCTGTTATCCTTTGTTCACCACTTGTATAGCATCAAAGTAGAGTTTCACTCATGTTTGACTTGCGATTTTAATGAAGTTCTCTCGCGTTACTTCTGTGTCAGGTTGGTTATATTCTTGGATTAGGTGATCGACACCCAAGTAACCTTATGCTAGATAGATACAGGTACGTAAAAGTATCAAAGGGTAGACATACTTAAAAGATCACAGTCTTGGTTCTGTTTCTTTATCAGTAATTTCAATTTTGCAGTGGGAAAATCTTGCATATTGATTTCGGAGATTGTTTTGAGGCGTCTATGAATAGAGAGAAGTTTCCTGAAAAGGTATTAATCTATAATGTTTTCCTCATAATACTTGTTTGAGACGACGTTATGAGGAGAGAGCTTTATTAGCTAAACAACACTATGTTAGGTTCCGTTCCGTCTGACAAGAATGCTGGTCAAAGCAATGGAAGTAAGTGGCATCGAAGGAAATTTCAGGTCGACATGCGAAAATGTTATGCAAGTTCTCAGAACCAACAAAGACAGTGTGATGGCAATGATGGAGGCGTTTGTGCATGATCCTTTGATCAATTGGCGTCTATTTAATTTCAATGAAGTCCCTCAACTAGCCCTGCTCGGTAACAACAATCCCAACGGTCCTGCTAATGTTGAACCTGAGGAAGTAGATGAAGATCCCGCTGACGTAGACCTTCCTCAGCCTCAAAGGAGTACTCGAGAGAAGGAAATTCTTCAGGTTGCTTTTTATCATAAGTCTTTCTCTTACTGTCATGTTTTCATCAATCTTATTTCTGTTGTTGATGATGTGATTATTGGATTATGTTTCAGGCTGTGAATATGCTTGGAGATGCAAATGAGGTATTGAACGAGCGTGCAGTAGTTGTAATGGCTCGTATGAGTCATAAGCTTACGGGCCGTGATTTCTCGACGTCTGCTATTCCAAGCAATCCCATTGCTGATCACAATAACTTGCTCGGAGGAGATTCTCATGAAGTCGAACATGGTTTGTCTGTGAAAGTTCAGGTTCAAAAGCTAATTGATCAAGCCACTTCCCATGAAAATCTCTGTCAAAATTATGTTGGGTATGTTCTTCTCCACTCTTGTGCTTTATCTATTTTCATTGGGCATAAGTTTTGTTTTGTGAGATATGTTAAGTCATTTATATCGATAGAGGAACACTGGAATAGATTATCTAACGGGTCGATGCAAAAATGTTAATAAATTTTCTTGTTTTTGTTTGCAGGTGGTGCCCTTTCTGGTGAGAAGGATCATCTGCTATGTTTATTGTAAATAGGCGTTGTAAAATTTCAACTAAGTTGCATTTCTCTGGTTTAATTCGATGATAAACTATCATCTTTTTAATGTAAATAAATGTGTTAGGTTGGTTTGGAGTTCGTTTACGTTGTTTCCTACGTTAGACTTAGTCTCCGGGGAAACTTGTTTCCGCCGGCTTAGTTTCGGGAATATCAACTTCGTCTTTGTAACTTTTTCATGTTTCAATTAAAGTATTTTGAAGTGAAAGAAAAACAAATTGTTAGGTCCCTACTCCCCTAGTCATGTCTTCTATAACTTTTTTTTTTTTAAGTCATCTGTTAGATTATATAGAACATCAAGCAAGTTTTTCAGACTATTACAAGGCAAACCAACCAGTTCCCCAGTCTCCAAAAGAAAGTCAAGACATGCCTTGAATTTGTACACACGACTAAAACCACCTGCAGTCGCCAAACCTATACCAAAAAATGAGTACCCAAAAAATTCTTTCAAGCATCTAAGCAGAGGATTGAACTTCCTCATTCTCAAAGCAATTAAGTAACCACCTAGGAGGACCAGCTGCCACATACGATTGCTGATGACCACCTTTAGTTACACTTTTAGCAATGAGGAGAGCTCCTCTGTTGTTGTCTCTTTTTTCCTGAACTAACCTCCACCACTCGATGCCTCCCAACTTGCTTCTGATGAGAAGATTTTCACCTTTGAAATTTGGCCATGCCTTTGGTCTTAGAACCGTCTGAGTCAAGTCGCTATCATCGATGGCAAAAATCACTCTGTTACACCGATGCGCCGCCATGCTTTCAATACACCACACTAAGGCTTCCAATTTCACTTCTCTTAAGCTTCCGATCCGAGAGAAAGCTCTTCTGCTATGTAAGATCACCTTACCTTTATCATCTCTCAAAACCCATGCCCCGCCTCCTCTTCTCTCTGCTTTCAACCAGTCCACCCCGATGTTGCACTTAAGCCATCCACGTTGTGGGGGAGTCCACTTTTTAACTTGTTCAGCTCTGTCTCCTTCTTCTTCCAACTCCCCTTCTCTATCATTAACATGTGCCAATGTCCACATCTCCGATTCAACAAAAGTTTTTTCCACCAGATCCATCAAACCTGATTGCTTTCCTTCAAAGATAAGATTGTTTCTGTTTTTCCATAGAAACCAAACCAACCATGGAACCGCAGCCAGGACCTTGGGATGGATAAGTTTATTGGACCCCAAGGACATCAAGAAATGCAAATTAGAGAAATGAGAAGTTGCATCGAATCCATCCTCGGGACATGGAACGTTAGCCAGGGCCCATACCTGTCTAGCCACAGGACAAGTGAAGAGTATGTGATTGATGGATTCTCCATGAAAGCCACACGCCTGACAACAAGGATCCATCTTAATTCCCCTTTTAACGAGCAGTTCTCCCACCGATATGGCATTGCTTAAAGCTCTCCACACAAAGGTTTTGATTTTTGGAGGAGCCTTTAGTTTCCATGCTGCACTCTTCAACTCATTTAGGGAAGGAAGAGCTTCTGCTTCTCTAATATCCTCAGTCCTCGCCACTCTGGTTTTCAACCAATACCCCGACTTGACGGAGTATCCTCCATGCTTGTTATGCTTCCATATCCAGAAATCATCTTCCTCATAAATGGGTTTCATAGCTAACATACTCCGCACGTCCTCTTCGTAAAATAAATCATGGAGAGTGTTCAAATTCCAACATCTATTCTCCATGTCAATCAGCTTATCAACACACAAGAGGAGATCAACGAAGATATTCTTCATTAAAGGCCTTATGGGGACATCATCCTCAATCCATGCATCCACCCACACAGATATAGTTCTTCCATTCCCCAGCTTCTTTTTAATTCCTTCTAACAGCAATTCCTTACCAAACTGTATGCTTCGCCACGCATACGAAGGCCGTGAGCCATTAGAAGCTGAGAGGAATTCAGAATTAGGAAAGTATCTGCTCTTAAAGACTCTTGCGAACAGGGAGTTAGGATCATTGAGGATTCGCCAAGCCTGCTTAGCTAACAAAGCTTGATTGAAGTTTTGGATATCCTTGAACCCCAGCCCGCCAAGATCTTTCGCTAAAGATAACTTAGGCCAGCTTAACCAGTGCATCTTCCTTTTATGTTCCAGAGAGTCCCACCAGAAATCTGCCATCGCCTGAGTTAGAGTTTCACAGGATTTCTTAGTGAGCTTGAAGCATGACATGGCATAGATAGGCATGGCCATAGCAATCGCCTTGAGCAACACCTCCTTCCCACCCAAAGAAAGCTGCTTAACAAACCAACCAGATAGACGATCCTTCAATTTGTCATAAATGTAAGCCAGCATTTCCGTTTTGGATCCACTAAAACATTCTGGCAGTCCCAAATAAGTCCCTGATCCACCTTCCTTTACGATACCAGTGACTCCCTTAAGTGCTTCTTTCACCTCATCCGCTACTTTGGCACCAAAAGTAATCGCAGATTTAGCAAGATTGACCTTCTGACCGGTCGCCCTTTCATAGACCTTTAAAATTCTCATCATTTCCTTTGCCTGATCGACCTCAGCCTTGCAAATGAATAGGCTGTCGTCAGCGAAGAGCAAATGATGGATCATCGGACCCTGATTTGCGAAGGTGATGCCCTGCAGCTTGTTGTTGTTCACCGCCATCTCCAGCATATGTATTAATCCTTCAGTACATAATATGAACAGGAAAGGAGATAGAGGGTCTCCCTGCCTTAGCCCTCTCTCTGGCTGAATCCTACCAAAAGGCTGATTATTGATGAGGGTTGAGAACGTCACCGTAGAGACGCAGAACATAACTCTATCTATCCATACCTCCGCAAACCCCATAGCATGCAGCAGAGCTCTCAAGTACTGCCACTCTACTCTATCAAAAGCCTTGGACATATCAGATTTAATTGCCATGAATTCTTTGGCAGTCTTTTCGTGTGTCCTTAGAGCATGTACCATCTCATGTGCTATGAGAATATTATCAGTTATCAGTCTCTCTTCAACGAAGGCCGATTGAGATGGCGAGACGAGCTCAGGAAGCAAGGGTTTTAATCTGCTTACCATAACCTTAGAAATGATCTTATATAGCACAGAACAGAGACTGATAGGCCTGAGATCACTCATCAAGACAGGGTCAACTATCTTTGGTAACAAGCAAAGATGAGTGTAGTTCCACTCTTTCGGGAATTCTCCATGAACAAAGAACTTTTTGACCTCATCAGTAACTTGAGATCCCACAGTTCCCCAATACTTCTGGAAAAATAATCCTGACATTCCATCCGGACCAGGCGCACTTGCTGGCTTTATGGCGAAAACCGCATCCCTGACTTCTTCATTAGAAACTTCTCTGGTCAGTAGTTCATTCATGGTCTCCGTGACCTTGGGGATAAACCCTTCGAACATTTGGTTGAAATTCCCATCGGTCCCTGATTTGAATAGATTGTTAAAGTAGTCAGTAGCAACCTGAGCCTTTGCCGCCTCTGAGAACTGCATCTGCCCTTTCTCATCCAGAAGCTTCACAATTCGTTTTCTGTTTCTGGTTGCTTTGACCGAAGAGTGGTAGTACTTTGTATTCAGATCACCCTTTACTGCCCATTTATCTTTACATCTCTGTTTCCAGTATTTCTCCTCCTCCTTGTATGCTTTGATCAACTCAGATTTAAGATAATTAACCTTCACACCTGATGGGAAACTCGAAGACTGCTCAGCTTCTAACGCAATCTGCAATTGCTTGATTTTATCTCTGGAGTTTGTGTTTGCCTTCTTTTTCCATCCACTTAGAGCTTTCCTGCATCTTTTCAGCCTTTCAGACACAGAAGATCCAAAGAACTGGTGGTTTGTGAGCCAGGCCCTTTTGATTTCCTCTTTTACACCCGGTTTATTAAGAAATCTTCCATCAAACTTGAAACTCCCCCTGTAGGAATCAGAAGAGGCTATAAGCTTGACAAGGACCGGTCTGTGGTCCGAACCTCTCTTATCTAGAAAGCTCTGATTAGAAGCCGGGAAGAGCTTGGACCAGTTTTTGTTACCAAAACATCTGTCTAGCCGGCATTGGATCCATTTGAGACATCTTAGACCGCCCCAAGTTAAGTTGTTGCCGTAAGCTTGCAGCTCAGACATTTCACACACTGAAAGCATATCATTGAAAGGTTGGAAAGTCTTCTCACTTCGTCTCGGACCCCCGAGCTTTTCACTGTTGTTTCTGATGTCATTGAAGTCTCCAATTAAGCACCAAGCTTCTTTTCGATGAGCTCCAATACGAGACAATCTTTCCCATAACCTTGGTCTGAACTTCCTAACAGGTTCCCCATATATACAAGAAACAAAAAAGAAATCGTTCCCCAACTGTACACCGAAATCCAGCAGGTGCTTATCCACATACTTGAAGGATATATTTACAGAGTTCTTCCACAGTAGCGCCAAACCCCCACTGTAACCGATCGGATTCACTGTCATCAACCTATCATAACCCAACCATACTTGCAGATCCACTAATTCATCACGCCCTTGCTTCGTTTCCATAAGAAATAATATATCAGGGAAATGTTCTTTCCGCATCTCCCTCAGACGCGGAATCACCAAGTCTTGTGCACGGCCCAAGCCCTGGCAATTCCAACTCAGTATGGCCATTAAATATTGGACGGTCCCTCATTTGGGACCACCAATGGTTTCTTAAACCTTGCAGAGCTTTGCGATGGCTCGACATCATCATTAGCCTTCCTTTTCGTTTCTGTGGTAACTCCTTCTCCTACCTTCTTCCCAGGGTTCACAGTCGTCTTCGCTAAACCCTTGCCATTTGGCTTTCTTGTAAAAGTTCCAGGACGACGTCTCTTGTAAGTTCTCTTCAAAGCAGCCCCGGATGCACTAGGTTCGTGGAACCCAATGTTATAACCCGTAGAGCTTCCTTGAATAGAAGTTGATGAGGCAGACTCGTCCTCCCCTTTACGAGGGCACGGCAGGCTGAGAACTTTTCCTGACTGCAGCACTTTGTTCCCAGCTGATATAGCCCCGGCCATGAGCTTGACTCCTTTTGGCTGTCTATCCTCCTTTGCCGAAAAGTCGAATACAACACCTTTTCCTTTGTCGAGGTCCTTTGAAATAATCGGAGGCGGCTCAAGTCTTAACAACGTTTTCTGCCTCAGGGGATCGTCTTCCAGCTCTTTCAGAGATTTAGACACTCTTTCTTCCCTTGCAAGTTTCTCCTGTCCTGAGGCTACTGAAATGTATAGTCTCATATCGTCCAGCACTTCATCAGCTATCATTGGCTTGCCTGTTACCAAGTCCTTCCCCATCAGCTTGGGAGGGATTAAACCAAATAGCGGGTCATCAACTTCCATCGCCGGCACAGACTGCACCTCAGCGTTTCGAGTGACAACAGGAAGTTTACCCTCCTCTTTGAGTTTTCTTGCTCGCTCTATGGGGCACATAGATTGTTCGTGAGTCAGACGTTGACATGTGTAGCACCGCTTCTGTAGGCGTTCATAATCGTATCTGATGAAGACCTCTTCCCCTCCAGGGATTGTGATTTTCTTCACTTTCCTGAGAGGTTTGGAGACATCAAACTTGACCAGAACCCTGACATAATCTTTTGTCTGTACTTTGTCAGGATCATACGGCACTTCAACAACCTCCCCAGCGAACTTTCCAAACTCATGAATGGCCTCTGGTGTGTAGTGGTTCACCGGTAGATTTCTCATTTGGACCCAGACAAACAGATGGTTGAGGTAATCGTCCGGAGGCTTCGCAACCCATCTTTCCAAAGCAATCGACCAAGAGTTGCTGGTGTGTGGTCCTCTGTTCAGCACATCAATCAAATCCCGTTCATACTTGAAGATGAACTGAAAACGGTCTTTAGATAGAGCCACACCCTTGACTCTGTCGTAGAGTTGCCACTTCCTTGGCATATCGAGAATTAAATCCGACATCTTTTGACACGGGGGATTTAAAAGTCTTTCAATGAGACTGAGAGAGTTCCTTTCGGTGGAGAAGAACTCAGGTTTATCAGGCAGCACATACGGTTCTTCATCTTCTTCTAACGTCATTTCCAACAGAGCTTTGTCGAGATCTGAGGCAGTCATACTTTTCACGATCGAAGCTAGATTCTTCCTTTCGGTGGAGATTGAATTTTACAGCAGAGTTAACTTTTGATAAGAGCCCTAGAATAAACGCTTGAGATTGAACGATGGGAAAAGATCTTTTAAACCAACGGATAGGATACGAAAGGGGAAAAAGATCCCAGCCACTTGCCCGACCTCGGGATTCTAAACGAGAGCGATGTTATACATACGATAAAATGCATCCGTCTTCTATAACTTTATGCGTGGTTGAATAAATGGGCATGCTACATAATCTTACATTTATCTTATCTTTTTCTTTTTTGCATTTACCAATACTCACCGGTTACCTCCCAAGTCCCACGGTATTTTATGAATCAATATAAAATTATCAAAGTGTGTACTTTTCTCGAAAAAAAACTTGCAAAAAGGAGATTTCCATAAAATTCACGAGTAACAGTAGTAATTGAAAAAACAATCTCTATTTTTATGTCAGTAAATTACTCGTAATTTTTTTTCCTTTTGACATGTACACATACGAGTTTCAAACTGAAACTTCACTCAGATTGCGTATTTTTTTCTGAAACTTTGGTTAAAACAGAACATATTAAAATTTGATTTGTTCTAATAAGATTTAAGAGATGGAGTCTTGATATCTATCTGCTCACTAACCCCACAAGATAACATCCCGTTCATACATGATACATATGGCAATAGAATAAAGCACATGGTCCATCTTTGTTTCATATTCAGTTGACATCTTAAAGTGAAATCCAACAGAAGTACCTTATTAGCATAGTTCAAATTGAAAGTATGAAGCACATTTTCAATTTAGCTTGACTGCGATAATGCCAAAGCTACATTTTCAAGATCCCCTTCTATATCTATACCTAGAATTCTTATGGGGTGTCTATCTTCACCATGCTTTTAAAAACTACCAACACATCATCTACATAAAGAAGCAAGTAGTTCATTCACTCACTTCTTTGAGATAGACACAATGATCATACTCATTCTTACTGAACTCAAATTCCTTCATGAAATTGCCAAAACATATCTTTTGTTGCCTCGGTGCATGTTTGAGACTATACAAAGATTTCTTTAAATCACATACATAGTTTTCTTTGTTCTTCACTTGAAATCCCTTGTTCCACATAAGTTTCTTCCTTAAGTTTTCCCCAGGAAAAGAATAAAGTTTTAACATCAAGTTGTTCAATCTCAAAATCAAAGTTCACCACAATCGACAAAAGCAATTTTATAGACACATATTTCACGACTGGTGCAAAGGTGTCATGATAATCAACACATCGAATAATCCTTAGCCACGAGTCTTGCTTTGTATTTTGGTTTGTCTGTTTCTGTTAAACTATGAGGTCTAACTTGCATTATAATTAAATTATTTCTGTTTATATGTACACTTTAATAAAATTGTCAAAAAATATAAGTAAAAATAAATAAAAATATCAGTACAAAATAATAAGAAAATAAGTATTATATAAAACATAAATAAAATATTGCTTCAAATGTAAAATATTGTATTAACAACTGGTTTTTAGTAAATTATGATTGATAATAGTCAAATGTTAATAATAATATTAACAAATATCTCTATAAACACGTTCTATATATATAGACGGTAAATTTAAAGGCGGATAACAAATAGAAGTTTACTATCTTATATACACAGTGACGACTAACAACTTTCTTCCTCTTTCAAAAGAATTATTTAAATTGAAGAGTTGGAGTATACACCATTCATTCATACCAACTTTCTCTCAAGATGAAACAAAGTTGGGTTCGCTGAGGCTATGAGCACCAAACTCAAAAGCTCAGAGCATTGAGATGAGCTGCTATGGGGAGGAGGGTGGACATACTTTGCTACCGGAAATAACACATATTTGGCTAAAGTAACCAGTCACTATTTAGCCAACCGTGCTGGATGTCAATTAGGCTGTGCATGTCTAAAATGGGCATAATGTCAAATAGACAAATCAGTTTATTGGATATTATTTATTAAAATCCAAATTACACCAAGTTCAAATTGTCCAAATCCAAAATGGACTATAATAAATAGACTGTACTATGAGATCCAACTAAACAAAATCAAGTTTAACACACAAAAATTCATATTTAATAAGACTTTACATAATAGTAAAGCACATAACTTAACTAGTCGTATGAAAAAATGTGATTTCACGGTTGTCAGAAAAAAAAAACATATTTTTATGGTTTTGGCAGAAAACGTGATTTTACAGTTTTAATAGGAATACAAAAGTTTGTGATTTTATCAGGAAAACATGATTTTGAGGTATTGTGGCGATCTAAAGCTTACACCTCACACCACCTTACACGTACAGCACATGAGCTCTACTTTTATACTAAGCAGAGTCATCAGTTACAGCTGATAACTGATTTGGTTAATCGTAAACCGAGAGTAATGACTAATGCGTAACTGGACACTAAACCCAATATTTTCTTCAATCTCTAGCTCAGGTGTCAATCTGGATTTCGTTTAAAGCTTTAATACAAACTGATTCTTCATCACCAACATAACAACATGCCGTATGGATTTTTGTAAGCTTCCTTCCTATGTTTCCTGCGGAGCAATCTGTATCACTATTTTTTTGACAAAAGAAGGAGAACTAGAAAGAAACAACGAAAAACAATGGTTCATTGACTTCATCATTTTCTCGTGACTGTAAAATCTCCTGTATCCATTTACCGCCACAAATCTACAGTAAAACTGGAATACAGAAAAAGGGTTTTCAGATTTGCAGATTCTCGGTCTTGGTATCTACTTGGTCGATGTCTTAGTGTCAATTCTGCTCGTAACAACGGTGATATAATCAGTCAAAAGATCAGCTTACTTCTTCTCTTGTTAATCTCTCGACAAGGACTAGACAAATTCTGAAATAGATGTGGAGAGTTCCTACTTCGTAGATAAAATCAATTTTGATTGATTAGCTCTGATAGCAACTCATAACTGATAACCAAAGTTGAACCAAAAATTTTTGATTGGGCAATGTCAGTTAACATTAACGTTCCGAAATTCAAGTTCTCTTTAGCATAATCTAACATGAATATGTAGAGTATATCTAAAAAAGATAGGTAGGACGAAACAGGAACGAGAATTTAAAAACCAAATAGAGTAGCACAATAGAAATTCAAAATGAAAGAGACAGGATAGGTAGTTTCAAGGAAACAAAACAAAGGGGCTCGTCACAAGAGTGTTTCGAACCAATACACGCAAACTCAAAGGATAACAGAATTCAAGTTCTCGAAACATAGTTCTCAGTACTCCTCGCCTTCGTCATCCTCATCATCACCACCTTCAGCACCAACCTCCTCGTAATCCTTCTCCAAAGCTGCAAGATCCTCACGTGCCTCAGAGAACTCTCCTTCCTCCATACCCTCACCCACATACCAGTGAACGAAGGCACGCTTGGCGTACATGAGATCGAACTTGTGATCAATCCTCGAGAACACCTCAGCAACACTCGTGGAGTTGGAGATCATACACACAGCTCTCTGCACTTTAGCAAGATCGCCTCCTGGAACCACAGTCGGTGGCTGGTAGTTGATACCGCACTTGAATCCAGTAGGACACCAGTCAACGAACTGGATGGTACGCTTGGTCTTGATGGTTCCGACAGCTGCGTTGACGTCTTTAGGGACGACATCACCACGGTACATCAGACAGCAAGCCATGTACTTCCCGTGACGTGGGTCACACTTGGCCATCATGGAAGCTGGCTCGAAAGCACTGTTTGTGATCTCAGCGACAGAGAGCTGTTCGTGGAAGGCTTTCTCAGCAGAGATGACTGGGGCGTAGGAGGAAAGCATGAAGTGGATTCTTGGGTATGGGACCAAGTTAGTTTGGAACTCAGTGACATCCACGTTCAACGCACCATCGAACCTTAGAGAAGCAGTCAAGGAAGAGATCACCTGAAACAAAACCACATCAGTAATGAAGCAATATCAAAGATTAGTATCAAAGAGTTGTTTGAGAATTGCTTTGTACCTGAGAGACAAGACGGTTGAGGTTGGTGTATGTTGGCCTCTCAATGTTGAGGGAACGCCTGCAGATGTCGTAGATAGCTTCATTGTCGAGGAGGATAGAGACATCAGTGTGCTCCAAGAGCGAGTGAGTGGAGAGGACACTGTTGTAAGGCTCAACAACGGAGGTGGAGACTTGAGGAGATGGGTAAACAGTGAACCCGAGCTTGGACTTTTTCCCGTAGTCAACAGAGAGCCTCTCGAGGAGAAGAGATCCAAGACCAGATCCGGTTCCTCCACCAACAGCGTTGAAGACAAGGAACCCTTGGAGACCAGTACAGTTATCAGCAAGCTTCCTGATACGGTCCAAGCACAGATCAACAATCTCCTTCCCAACTGAAAAAAAAAAATTCAAGAATTTCAGTTAAATATATACAGTTGAATCAATCAACACAAATATAAGGATGAGTGAATTTAATTACTGGTGTAATGTCCACGGGCGAAGTTGTTAGCTGCGTCTTCTTTACCGCTGATGAGCTGCTCAGGGTGGAAAAGCTGACGGTAAGTACCGGTCCTGACCTCGTCGATCACAGTGGGCTCGAGATCGACGAAGACAGCACGTGGCACGTGCTTGCCAGCACCGGTCTCGCTGAAGAAGGTGTTGAAAGCATCATCACCTCCTCCAACAGTCTTGTCACTCGGCATCTGTCCATCCGGCTGTAACCAATCCACATTCCAAAAACAACAAATCAGTACGAAATCACATACGAAACGAATAGAATCAACCATAGCATTCTATCATAGCTCTAAACGAATCTCGAATCAACAGTGGCAATAGTAAACAGATCTAAACGAATCTCGAATCAACAATAGCAATAGATCACAGATCTAAACGAATCTCGAGTCAACAGTAGCAATAGATCACAGATCTAAACGAATCTCGAATCAGCAATAGCAACATTTCACAGATCTAAACGGATTTTAAACCAGCCACATACATTTCTACAATACATTGAAAATCAAACACAGATCTAACGTTATATGCAGTTAGATCTACAGATTCCTCAGGGAAATGGAAAATGTAGCTATGAATACATCAGATCTGATCTAAAAACACAGAGATCTATACGAAGGAGAGGGAGAAGGCGAACCTGAATGCCATGTTCAAGGCAGTAAAGCTCCCAACAGGCGTTTCCGACCTGGATACCAGCTTGACCAATGTGGATCGAGATGCACTCCCTCATTTTCGATTTGAATCACGGAGAGAAGAAAAAAGCTGGATTCGTAGGGGGAAGACGAAGGGCGTGTATGAAGACGCTCTCCTGGGAAATAGATCTAGATCTGGTTTTGGGAGATACACTGATGCTCTGGTTTTATAAGCGTAACCATCATCCATCTTTAGGGTGATGGCCCGTGCGGGATACGTGGAAGGATATAATTGGGTTACTGTTAACCATGGTTAATGATAGGGTCATCGTGAGCTGTATATTTTCTAATTTTAAAATTTGCCGCTTTCGTTCTGTTTTGGATATTTTCGCTGAATGACCTGTTTCTCTCATTTAAAAAAAAAAAGACAATTCAAATTCCCTTGAAATACGCTTTAACCGGAGATAACCGGATGACCGATATGTAGTAAACCGAATCGAACCTTCACGGGCATGTTTTCTGATTCACGAGATTGAAAACAAAAAAAAGGTTAAACTAAATTCAATTCTGTTTTATGGAAATATTAGATTCACGAGATCGTTTGTAAAAGTTGAATTCTTTGTATATTGACTAAGTCTAGAGCTGTTCTTAGTTTGTGTTACGTTCTTCTGCGGTTCTTTGTAGTTAGAACACTTCTTTTTATCTGTAAGTGTTTACTTCAGTATGTCCGGTCTAAACCACCTGTGACACTGAATGTATGTCTATTGCTCATCGTAGGAACTCGGAGCTAGTAGTGTGACCACTAGTGTCACGCCACCTTTGCAGAAAGATCTTCCAAAAATCTCTGATAAGCGGGTTGACAGATTGGAACGTGTTAGTTTTGCTGCGGGGTAAGCAATGTAAGTTACCATAGTGCAAGGAAACATTTTGATTGATTGAAATCTTGTTCTTTTTATTTTGTTGACATTGTAGTTGTATGATCACAAGCTGTTTGCCTTATCTTTTAATGTCACATGCCAAAGTCTTCACCAAAATGGTACTGACCCCAAGTTGCAACATCAACCCTCGACCCTCTTTTTTCTAAAGTTGCGTCAACACCTTTGGGGTTTTCTAGCTTTCCAAGTCAAAGTTATGTTTGGTTGCTACAGCTGAAGCTACACCTCTTCTCAGTGCAGTAAGATCGTCAGCAAAAGAAATTAAAGAATGCAGCGGACTTTTAATTTTTGGACCAGAAGGCGGTAAGAAGTCTTTTCTTTTGATGCAGGTCTCGAACTTAGAACTCTGGATAAACGAATACAACTGTATTTCACAAGCAACGTTAATTGGCTAGTGCTTGACAGCTTGAGTAGACAAAAACTAAAATGCTCTTATTTATGACTTGTCTCAATGTAACAATAACATGTCTCAATGCAACAATAACAGTCAACGGAGCATATCTTCACGAGGGAAGAGGTGGAGCGGATGTTGCAAGCAGGCGGCATAGCAGTTCTTAAGTGCGTGTTGTTAAGGTCTGTAATTTTGGTTAGCTAAGGTCTATGGAATTTATTTCATCAAAAAAGAGAAGACCTGATATTGATAGAGCGCTAGCTGTAACAAAGATAAAAACATAATACACTGAACACTGAAAATAGCTTTTGCAAGAAACAACAGAAAAGTTACAAACTCAACTTGGCGGATGAGATTTTGAATCCACGGGTAACCTCACAATCCAACAATAACCGTCTATATACCCTTTAGAATGGGTATGCTTATGCGCCAAAAGACCTTCACTACTACTCCAATTCTCTGATTCTTGATTGACAATAAACTCTCCAGTCAAGATACCCGGTACAAAACAACTATGCCATTGAGGTACATGACCCACAAAAAGGATGTTCAGTTAGGCAGACAGGGTACAGGATCCATCCACTGTGGGAGAACAAACTGGGATAACATGAGTACCGAAGTTATGTTGTGATTACCTTCTATATACTCTTTAGAAAGGTATGACTTCGTGCAATAACAACCTTCACCGCTACTCCAATTCGCTGACTCTTGATGAACAACAAACTCTTCTGTCTTCAAGTTACCAGACACCAAACAACTGTGTTGAACACTCCACATGTAGACGATATCAGCATTAAAGGGATTCACTGCCATGGGAAAACAATCAGAATCATTTCCCACCACAGACGCCAAGTTGATTTCTTCCCCTGACAAGTGCCACCACTCACTACTACTACCCCCAGAACTGTTTCTGTTTTTATCCAGCTTCCAAACTTTCAATCTCCCATGAAGCATCTCAATGTAGATAACATCTCCTCTTGAGGTAGTCAAACATCTTCTAACCTCTTCGTTATACGGAAGCGGGAGAGGTATAACCTGACAATGAACATCGTCTTCAGGGCCGAAGAAGTCATACGCTAAAAGGCTTCCAGGTGCGGAATCATCCACTATCCTCTCCCACCGATAAAGCATCCCATTGACATTCACCGGAGGGTAATAGCAAGTGTACTGAACAGGAACAGAGGACAGAAGCCGCTTGAAACTCCAAGTCCCTGTCTCGGAAGAATACACATACACTTTCCATTCATACATCCCCATGTCGTTTGGTACAACAACACTTGGATAAGGGTCACACGTCCTGACCACTTTGAAGCTCGAAACGACGCCGTCCTCATCCAGACGCGTTACAAAAGCAGTAGAGTTACAATCTTGAGGAGGGGGAGGGATCTCAACCCACTGCTGTAAAACCGGGTTCCCGACAAAGGTCTTGTGATGGAAAGCCTCGTCAGCGGTACGATTAGGGACCACCTCGATCCAGATCAATCCGTTGGAAGAAGATATGTAGGAGTATCTACGCGCGGGGAGATCAGGGTAGCGTTGGAAAGGCATGATGTAAGAGCCTAGAGATCTGGGGAGATCCCATGTCTTGCATCCGTGGAAGCCTATAGCTTCTGCGATGGGGTAAGGGTAGTCGGTTCCGAACATGAGAGACCATGAGGAGGAGGAGGAGGATTGTTTGTGTAGAGAGACGAAGACGCGACGGAGGTAGGATGATTCTATCAACGTTTTCCATCGTTTGCAGACGGATTTGAATCTTGCTATGCTTCTTAACGGTAATCTCACGATGATCTCTACAAAGATCGCCTCTGGGATCGTTGTAATCTCCATAGATTAGAGATTTGCTAACACTGTGGTCAATGGATTAGAGTTTCAGTAAACACTACGGAACAAAAAGTCAACGTAGTCAACAGTGATTGAGGTGGTAGTTGCCGAAGCTGAGTTGGCAAGCGGAAAGCAAGTGATGACCTCGCAATCGCTGAGGCTGAGTTATTAAAAAAACAGACAAAATTTCGGTTTGGACCTTTCGCTATGTGATTTTACGAGTTAAGTTCCTGAGTTATCTAAAAACCAGAGAGAATGTCGGAGGCATAACCGGTTTAGTAGATACTAACTGATCCGTACCGGCTATTAAAAACCAAACCAACACATCTTCATCTGACGACAGCCGAAGTGACAAGCAATCCCTAACTTCGCCTCAAAAACTAGAAACCCAATCCTTGGTGGTTTAAATCTTCATCTTCTTCTTCATCGGTTGCCAAAAATCGGAGATGGCGAGTTCTATGGTCTCTCCTCTTACTTCACAACTCAACCACGAAGCTGTCTCTTCGAAGTCTGTGCTTCGCAATTCACGCTTCATGGCGGGATCTAAGCTCTTCTCCTCGAACATGCCTTGCTCTACTACTGTCCCTCAACGCACGAGAAGATCATCAAACTGCTTCGCTTCTGCTAAAAACATGAGCTTTGACCACATCCCCAAGCAGTTTCGAGGAGACAATCTCAAAGATGGAGGTTTATTCCATTCTCCTCTCCCTCTCATAGATTCTTGTTCTTATCGTCTCAACCTCGTCCATTCTTTGGTTAGATTCGATAATTAATTGGGTAACAACGTTCTCTACTTTCCTTTAATTAGATTACACAAAGTGCCTTAGTATGGATTCCTAGAACTGATGATCCATTATATATGAAAAGGTAGATTGATATGGCAAAGGTTGTATAAGTTGTTGTCGGTGTAACGGAATGGTGAAATATATATTTGTTTGATTGTAGTGAAATTTTGTGTTTAGGAGAACAGATGTTGTTAGAAAGTGAATAACATGTTGCTGTGTATAAAAAAAAACTATATGACCTGACATGATACTATATGTTTCTTTGCATTTTCTTTAGTGATGCAAAACTTCAAGAATGTACCGCAATATTTCTACGGGCTTAATCCAGCTCAAATGGATATGTTCATGACCGAGGATAGCCCTGTCCGTAGGCAAGCGGAAAAAGTTACCGAGGTTAGAATTTTCTCCCACATTACAATTCCATATTATGGAAACAGCTAAGAGAAGAACAAAGCTTTTTCTTATTCTTATGTTGTTCTTTTTGGCGTGCTTCTTTGTTGATAGGAAAGCATCTCGTCTAGAAGTAATTATTTAGACAATGGAGGGACGTGGAGTATGTCGGGTATGAATGTAGCAGATTCTAGAAGATACAGCATGAGTGTTCAAATGTACAGAGGTGGAGGCGGAGGAGGTGGAGGATCTCCAAGACCAAGAACTGCTCCTCCAGATTTGCCTTCTCTGCTCTTGGATGCTAGGATTTGCTACCTTGGCATGCCTGTAAAGACCTTCACTTGTCATTAACTTTCTGTTAATCCCATTTGTTTCCTCTCTGCTCAGGCACTGATCTTGCTAGTCTTTTGGTGTGTTTACTTGCAGATCGTACCTGCAGTTACTGAGTTACTCGTTGCACAGTTTATGTGGTTAGACTATGATAACCCATCAAAGCCCATCTACCTATACATAAATTCACCTGGAACTCAGGTCAGACCAGGGATTTCTGATTACATATTGTTGTTGATGGAATTATTTGGAAAACCTGCTTGTTACCATTAAAAAGTATCTAATCAGCTTTTTTTTTGCTAATGTCATGTAGAATGAGAAGATGGAGACTGTTGGGTCAGAAACAGAAGCTTACGCCATAGCTGATACCATTTCCGTAAGTCATCTCTCAGAAAGAATCTGTGTATTTATCTTTATTGTGATTATAAGTCAATCACTTATGCACCACCTTCTGGTTTACATGTCAAATCACGAAATTTCTTTTGTTGATTTTGTCACTGTTTTATGTTTTTGATAAAGTAATAGTGTGCATTGACAATCCCCTGAACCAGCCTTAATTTTCATCACCTCACTCTTTCTGTTTTTTGTGCTTTGCTTAAAAGTATTGCAAATCAGATGTGTACACTATCAACTGTGGCATGGCTTTTGGTCAAGCAGCAATGCTTCTTTCGCTTGGGAAGAAGGGTTATCGTGCCGTACAACCACATTCATCAAGTACGTTTGTTAAATCATGATGTATATATTAATACCTCTTGCTCACTCGTTGAAGTTTATATAAGTTTTTGATTGTTTATGGTGCAGCAAAATTATATCTGCCAAAAGTAAACAGATCAAGCGGAGCTGCCATAGACATGTGGATAAAGGTGGCCCTTACATTCTTGTGCCCTTTTATGTAATCCCCTGAAACATCTTTACTTGTACTGTTATGACGAATGAGTATTCCTCTGGCAGGCCAAGGAACTTGATGCAAATACTGAGTATTACATCGAGTTGTTAGCTAAGGGAACAGGTAAATCCAAAGAGCAGATTAACGAGGACATCAAGCGACCGAAATATCTCCAAGCACAAGCAGCCATTGACTATGGAATCGCAGACAAGATAGCTGACTCTCAGGATAGTTCCTTTGAGAAACGGGTAGATTTCAAATTTATACTTTATATACACCTTAAACCCAGGTAATTTATCTTTGTGTTGCCTTCACTGATATGCTGAAAACAATGTTGGGTTTTAGGATTACGATGGGTCTCTTGCCCAGAGAGCCATGGGAAGACCAGGAGGAGGGAATCCAACAGCTTCAGCCGGACTAAGATGATCAGTTCATTCACACTTCAAAAAATGTTTGAATCTCAATTTGCTTAGTCACTCTGGAATATGTAGCTGTTACAGTCTGTAAGCAAACACATGTAGTATTAACATACAAAAGTGTTAGCAAAAAGGATTTTCTCTGTTTTTCCACGAAGTTTTAGCAGTCAGTTTGTTAATGAAAACAAAGACTGAATCTTCATGAGAAACTTCATTACCTAAAATGAGAAGATCATGAAACCCGCAGAACCACTCTTCTGCTCCCAAACTTTAATTAGTTCTACAACCGCTTCATTTTCATGACTGAAGAGGAGTGGGTATAGGATGCTTCATTACACCAGAGCTGTGGAACTGGTTGCTGTTCCAAACAGTCCATCTAGCAAAACAGAATATTTGTTTGGTCGGTTTGAATGATTGAACAAAACTCAAGGATTATTTCATATGAGTTTTATTCAAGAAGACAAAACTTTTCATTATGATTTGATGAGATGTAATCTACCATATTGATCATTAATAAATTAAATACATCAAAATACGTGAATTAAACAATAAGAATATTCATGCTGATAACATTGTTGTGAATTATAAAGCAATAGAAAAATATTTATTATAGAATGGCGTTTATATGTAAGAGAGAAGAACTGATTTTGAAAAAAATAATATATATATATATATATATATATATAATTATATATTTATAATTTTTTTTCTACATATAATGCATTTTCTATTCTTTTTTATTAATTAAAAATAAACAACAAACATAAATATAACTATATATACAGTAAAAATACATATAGTAAAAACTGAATAGTGAAAACTAAAATTGAAAAAAACAAACGATTTACAGTTACAATTTATTTTTACAACTAACATCTCAAATTTTATGAATATGGCAAAATAAAAATAATATATGAGAGGAAAGTATTTTTTTTAAGAAATAAAAAATTAATTAAATTGTGATAGTTGAAGAATAATTATAAAATATTTAATTTTAGCTAGTAATAATAAAAAACATTTAATTATATGTTAATTTTTAAGAATCGAGTTTTAAAATTAACTTGGGTCACTAGTTTTGCCGGTTTTTAGCCGGTTTTTCTCAAATCCGGGTCTTAAACTGAACCAGACTCGACTTATTCAGCGAGTCAGGTCGGACTGGTTCAACCAACCGGTCCGGTTTTCAAAACAGTGCCTATAACTTATCAAACATTGAAACTTATCTTCCACAAAGAATGATATCTCTTTTTTTTTTTTTTTTAAGAATGATATCTCTCATTTCAAGAATGATGATCTTTCATTCCAAGAATGATGATGTGGCAAAATAAATTATGATAACATATTTTTTAAAAAAATAATAATTGAATAATTTTTATAATATATTTTTGCAATTATAATATTAAATATTAAAGTTATAGAAAAATTAATTTATCTATAGAAATTACATTTTACAAATTTATATGTAGAAAATAATTTACAAAAATAATTCTTACAAAATTCTACTTTTGAAAAAGGTATAATATCATGCTAATATAACTATGTTTTCCATATGTAAAATGTAACAATATATTCAAACGGGGTTCACAAGATAATAAAATAAATTATAATCATATTGAGCTTTATAAATAATCATCTTAACTTATCATTAAATCCCGGACCAAACAGCCATATCGATACAAAAACATTGTTTGGAAAAGAGCCACCGGATCTTGGAAAAGCATGGAAAGGAGGAGGAGGAAGCAATCATTGGCTGAGGTACTATTTTATTATTAGTATTTAATTATTTTGATCTCTATAATATATCATATGAGATTTGATTTTGATGCGATGAAACTGGATTATTCACATTTACGAAACTGAGACGAGCCTTCTTTTTGTGTTTGATCAAACTAGAACCTAGATACAGCGTTGTGGAAATTGCTACCCCACGATGTCGTAGAGCTGATCCTGGAGTGTGTGCCCGTGAAGCCTCTCCTGAGATTCAGATCCGTATCCAAGAAGTGGAAATCGACAATCGATTTCCCAGGTTTCAAGGAACGACAACTGATCCGTTGCAGGGAATCACGTGGTCCCGATGTCCTTATCATGCGTCTCTCCTATAATGAACCTGTGAAACACGAAGGCCGCGGTCGAAAAGTCGTGTTGAGTAGTGCACCAAGAAGAATAGGTTGGAAGGTCAGTTTCACGTGCGGCATGTTCTGCTCTGGTAGTTGTGACGGTCTAGTATGCGTCTACTGTCTCTACGTAGACAGCATCGTGGCCAATCCCGCCACCGGGTGGCATCGGAGTTTTCCTCTTTCCAACTATCAACACAGGTTCAAGAGAGAACGTGGTTTTAGCTTCCCATGGCCTAGCCTTGGATTCGGTAGAGATAACTTAAGTGGCACTTTCAAGCCTGTTTGGTTGTATAATTCATCCGGGTTTGTACTAGGAGGAGGAGGAGATGATGTTGTTACGTATAGCACCAACACTTGGAGGTACGTTGTCCCTGCTTCTCCTTATCCCATCGATGCTAACCACAAACCCGTCCATTTAAATGGGTCGCTTTATTGGTTAACCGAGTGCGAACCACCCATGGTACTCTCTTTTGATCTTCACACCGAAACTTTCCAAGTCATCTGTAAAGCTCCTTTTGCCCACCACCACCCACCTGACCCTCGCCAGGTCACCATGTGCATCCTCGATAACCGCTTGTGCTTGTCTGAGAGAAAAGAGCTCACCCAAGTAATATGGTCGTTCGATTCTTCCGACAAGACATGGAAGACATTGTGTTCCTTTGATCTCAACCTATCTTTTCTTTGGTTTGGCGACTACTCCGCCGCCCTGTTACCAATAGCAATCCTGGACAAGGGTCAGTTATTGCTTCAAGGTCGTGGTTCCATGGACCCACTGGTCATACATGATCTCCATAACAGATCTTATGATTTACTCTGCAGACCTAGAAGACCCTCTGGTTCTGTTTATTATTTCGAGAGTTTATTATCTGCTTTCTCAAACTAAACATTCTTCTTTAGTTTAAACGAATCTCTTATCTTGTTGTATTTTGCTATTATCTATCTATTGTAAGAAGTTACCCAAACATTTAAATTAGAAACACAAATATAAAAGAACTTATCATTAAATTTGTATATATGGAAAATAAATATATCATAACATGACATTTTACGTTGTTTCATAAAATAATAAAAAATAAAGTTATTTTTGTTAACTTTGTAGTTTAATTAAGTAAAAATTTTCTAAAGCGCAATTTGTGATATTCTGAAGTTTCTTAACTCTATTATTAAAAATTTTATTTGAAAATATAATATATATATATGAACATATATTTTAATTATTATTTAAAATAAATTCTGCACTATGGTTTTATTTTTATACATCATTAATTTTCGTAACATTTAATTGCTACATTAAATAATTTTGAGTAGAAATAAAGTTCAATGTTTGATAATGTTAAAACATTTAATTGAAAGTTAAAATATAAAAAAAAATCCAATTTTGCAGCGTATGTAAATATTACTTTGAAGGTTAAAATAAAAGTTCATTTCCAGCTGGATAAAATACTGGAACCGATAAACCGAACCACCAAAAACTAATATCAAATCTGAATTGAAGTTGATTAAATATTCTAATGGATTCGAACTTTTGGTATTTGGGGATCTAAAACCAAATTCGATTTGAAACAAAATATTTTGGATACTCAAAAAGATTCCAATCAAAATTATAGAAATATATTAATTAATTTTAGATTTGATGTCCAAATATATACATTTTTATTGAATATTTTCAAAATACCTGAAATATATATAAAGAAAGTAGACAAGAGCATTTCTCATTTTATTTCAAAATATTTGATTTTTGGTATTTGTTTCATTGATTTTTTATTTGGCTTTCAAGTATAATTAAGTACAAATCAATATTTTTGAATCGAAAACACGATTAATATATGAAATAGGATATTCTATTCAACTGATTCTTAGAAAAGTTACTAAACCCAATCAAAAAAATAATTAAAATATTTGAATGAGGCTGAATTCATAACCGGAAAATCTGAACCGAAACCCAATTGATTGCCAGCCTAATTTCATTTTGGAAATAAATTAATTTGTATTTTCCTTTTTGTGGTTTTGCTGTAATAAAATGGACGGAGGTCCGTTAGTTCGAAATCTATCGTCTCTTTAACCTAATTTTACAAAAAATTTCAACCAAAGAGAAGTTGGAGTTGGTCTCGCGAAGATCAAATTACTCTCCCAAAATCTGGTGAATTCCTCTGCTCCGTTTGTCGATTGTTATATTCTTAGGCATGAGATTGATTAGGTTTCAATCAAAAACGAGAGGATTATTTTTCTAGGGTTTTGCTATTTTACCTGTTAGGGTTTCCGCAGGAACAAGATCTAAGAGATTCTGTAGTTGATGCTTATTTTACCTGTTAGGGTTTGCAGAACAAGGTTAGCATTGATTTGTAGCTGCGTTTCAAAAGGGTGATGGGTGCTCCTAAGCAGAAATGGACTCAGGAAGAAGAGTCAGCTCTAAGGTCTGGCGTTATCAAGCACGGACCTGGCAAATGGCGCACCATTCTCAAAGACCCTGACTTTAGTGATGTCCTGTTCCTCCGTTCCAATGTTGATCTTAAGGTCGTGGTGCTTCCGTTTCTTATTATTCCTCTGTTTCTCAACTCTCTATGAAGCTAAATCTGATTTGGATTGTGTTTGTTTTATTGTGTTGAGATACAGGACAAATGGAGGAACATGAGTGTCATGTCGAATGGGTGGGGATCGCGTGAGAAGTCTAGGTTAGCTGTTAAAAGGACGGTCTCTCTTCCTAAACAGGAAGATACCTCGCTTGCCGATTCTAGCCCGTTGCAGAGTGATGAAGAAATGGCAGAAGATGACGCTGGCGTTTCTGCACCTAATGTAAGGTCAGAAAAGAAAATGATCATCTTTGTATGTTTACGCCTAAAGTTTGTTGAAAATATTCTTCACTGCCTTAGTGTCATTGTGGAAAGTTACACTTTTAGATTATATAGTTTGAATCTATTGTTAGTAGACAGTTTGTAACTTTTTTAAAAAAAATGTTGTAGGCTGGATAGCCTTATAATGGAAGCAATATCTACCATAAAGGAGCCTGGTGGCTCTAACAAAACATCAATTGGTACCTACATTGAGGTATTCAGTTTTAGCTCTTGCATACTTTTTTTCAGTAGACACTATGTAATTGCTGAGCAGCTTAGTTCCATCGTACTACATTTCAATCTGATGATCCGCAGTGGGTTGATGTGTTGTCAGCTAAAATTTGTGTAGTTATTGACTGTGCCTGTGTTCGATTTATTCGGTTGTATAGGAACAATATCACGCTCCACCAGACTTCAAACGGTTGCTGTCGGCCAAGCTAAAGTACTTGACAGCTTGTCGGAAACTTATCAAGGTAAGAGTTAATACAATAATTAGATCTCATGTATCATGTGCATTTTGTCTTTGCCAAATCAACTGCTTCATGGTTGTTAGTAGAGCAGAGACATGCTTCATTCACCATAACTTGATTTTCTCATTTACAGGTTAAGCGCAAGTATAGGATTCCAAAGTCCACTCCATTGTATTCCCACAAAAGAAAACATCTGGGGACATCTTCTGGAAACCAGAGAAGTCTCTCTTTGTCTTCCCCTAAAACAGACGGAGATGAAGTGAGTATCGAGGCAAACGCACAGATTGATCCGGAGTTAGAAAGAATGAAGACTATGAACTTACAAGAAGCGGCAGCGATTGCAGCACAGGCAGTTGCAGAGGCAGAAGCTGCCATGGCAGCGGCTGCAGAAGCTGCAAAGGATGCAGAGTTAGCAGAGGCGGAAGCAGAAGTAGCTCAAGCTTTTGCAGAAGAAGCTTTAAAGACACTGAAAGGAAGATACAACCACTGCAAAGTGGTAAAAAACATACGCTCCTTTTATCACACAAGTACATGAAATCTATAACATAGAAAATGCTTACTAATGGTTGTATTGAAAATTTGATTTCAACAGATGATCCGTGCCTAAGATGATGGAGAGAGAAGCTAAATGTGTCGAGAGTGAAGTAGTGTATTGTGTATTTGATGATGATTCTCTTACTTGGGAGCTCTGTTTTAGTTGTAAGCAGTAATTGTATGTGATGTCTGTTACTTGTTTACTTGTTCCTTTTTTTTTTTTTTTTTTTTTGGTAGGAATATGGGAGAAATCTCCCAACTTTATTCAAAAAACAAACTTCAAACTACATCCGAGCCAGTCGTGGCCGAGAAGGTCCAACAACATCATCATGCAACAAATCAATAAACTCAATTGGAACATCATCAAAGCTATGAAAACCAAATGGAAGAGAAAAAGCAAGGTGAGCCAACCCGTCAGCTAAGCGGTTTGCTTCCCTGTACACGTGAACTATCCGGACTGTCCAGTCCCTGTTTAAAAAGCCATGGCACAATCGCACCAGGAATGATAGTGGATGCGTCTCCTCAATCCCTGTCGTAAGAAAACCCATCACCATCTTTGAATCAACCTCTAACTCCAGCCTCCTAACCCCCTTTTCCCAAGCAATGACGAGGCCATAGTACGCTCCCCAGATCTCTGCTAACTGAGCTCCACACCTTCCTATATTCAGCGCAAATCCACCACACCACTCACCCTCGCCATTTCTCAATACTCCACCTGCAGCAGCTAATCCCGGGTCTCCTCTAGTCGCCCCATCTGTATTAACCTTCATCCAGCCCACACACGGTAGCTCCCATTTAACCATTATCTCAGTCTTCTGCCTCACACTTGTATTCCTCTTCACCACCTCATTCGCAGACATTACCTCCTCCGCTAACTTTCTTAAGAATCCAACTCTATCTTTCCAAAGACGATGCTCCCCAAATATATTCCCACATCTCCATTTCCATCCCCACCATACTGCAAGAGCAAATCTCGTCGACCACGGAACTCCACTTCGCATTCTATTATCCATCAGATTCTTATAGAGCCATTCAAACAATGACATCGAGAAGAAAGCTTGCCTCTTCCCATCTGGAACTAGTCTTGTCCATATCCCCTCCATCGCAGGACAATCTCTGAGCACGTGTAGGATCGTCTCGATGCCTCCTTTGCAAACTTGGCATACATCAGTACCACTAAGATGTCTTCGAAATCTCTCTGCATTTGTCATGATAGCTTGGTGCCCAACCAACCATAGAAATATTCTCACACGTTCAGGAGCCATTACTCTCCACATACTTCTAAACAGATTCTCCATATTTGTTGTTGGAGTTTCATCTCGCGTTATCAGCTCATATGCAGATGTGACTGTAAACTGTCCATTCTTTGTTTGGCACCAAGCTAGTTGATCTTTGCTCTCTGTCATTGTATCAACCACCATTGCTCTAAGCTCTAGCCATGTTTCCTCCGTAACAAAGGGGGTTATGCTCTGGGCTTCCCAACCTCTTCCTGCTACCCACACGTCTCGTACCTTTATTGTTTCATAACCCGCCGGAGGTTCTGCTATGGTATCTCCTATCAGTGGTTGACTTGAAATCCATTTGTCAGTCCAGAACCTAGCTTCTCTTCCATTCCCAATCACCCAGCTCTGCCCTGCTAACACCACATCTCTAATTCCCGATAGGACACTCTTCCAGGTAGATGACCCATTCTTCCTCGCCACCATCCATGTAAAATCATGGACATCTCCCACCTTGTACTTGCTGCGTAGTACTTGGGCCCATAGGCTCTCTCTATTATGTAGCAAACGCAACCCCACCTTAGCTATCAAGGCTTTATTCATTTCCCTCGATCTTCTGAGCCCCAAGCCTCCCTCTCTCTTTGGTTTGCAAATTTTGTTCCAGGCGACCAAGTGTTGGCCACTTCCCCACACAAAACTTCTATACAAGCTATCCAGTTTCTCAAGAGTGCTCACAGGAAGGATGATCGTGCTCATCGTATGCACCGGTATCGAAGATAGCACCGCTCTCGTCATTGTTACTCTCCCTGCAAGACTGAGTGTTTGCTTCTTCCAACCAGCCAATCGTGAAGCCACCTTCTCAAGCACCTCTCCAAACGTATCTTTATTAATTCTTTTCTGCAGTATTGGCATCCCCAAATACTTACCCAACTCTCTTGTCGATGCAATGCCACTTACACGACTTAGGCGTTCTCCTCTTTCTCTGGAGACATTACTGGAAAAGAACATCTTTGACTTATGAAGGCTTACTTTCTGTCCTGAAGCTTGACAGAATTTCTCCAACACTCTCCTGATTACCCGAACTTGTGTTACTGATGCTTCAGCAAAGAGGATTAAATCATCAGCAAAACAAATGTGTGATAGTTGTGGACCTCCTCGTGACAGTCGAATTGGCTTCCACCTCTTCTCTTCCACCGCTATATCTATCAGATGGCAGAGTCTCTCCATACAGAGCACAAACAGATACGGGGACAACGGATCTCCCTGTCTGAGTCCTCTTGATGGCTTAAACGACTCGGTCTTTTCCCCATTCCAGAGTATACACATGTCTGGACCTGAAACACATTCCATTACTCTACGCACCCAACCTTCAGATAACCCTGCTGCCCTTAGCGTATCTTCCAAGAAATCCCAGCGCAATCTATCGTAAGCCTTCTCCAAATCTAGTTTTAAAAGCATCCACCCCTTCTTTCCTTTCTTTTTTCTCATCGAATGAACCGCTTCTTGAACTACCACAATGTTGTCTGCGCTTAATCTTCCAGGAATGAAGCTAGATTGAGCCGGACCTATTAACTTGTTCATAACTCCCTTCAACCTTCCGACCATTGCTTTCGTAATGATTTTAAACAAAACATTGCAAAGACTGATCGGACGGAATTGAGTAATACTCTCCGGTTTATTAACCTTTGGTATCAGAACGACAAGAGCATCATTTGTTTCCTTCGGTAGCTGTCCTGTCTCAAAGAACTGCATAACAAATCTGGCCACTGAATCTCCCACTATCTCCCAGCACTTTTGGTAAAAGATTGGTTGGAATCCATTTGGACCTGGTGCTTTAAAACTCCCCATGTCTCGAACTGCCCTTTCTACCTCCTCCACCGTAAATCTCCTGTTAAGGCTAGTATACTCATTGTTTGTTAGACACACAAACCTCCTCTCCTCTAGACCGTGTATGGCAGTGTCTACATCCTCCAAAGAATAGAGTTTTTTAAAGTAGTTCACCGCTATCTCCTCCAACTTCTGAGCATCTGATTCCCATTGATTGTTTTCATTCTTTAGCATCTCAACTCTGTTTCTCCTACGCCTAATAATTGTTGCCGTGTGAAAGAACTTCGTGTTTCTATCCCCATGAACCACCCACTTCTCCCTCGACTTCTGGAACCAGATTATCTCTTCCTGTTCGAGCACTATCTCAAACTCCTTGAGGAGTTTACCCTCTTTCTCCAACCTCTCATCAGAAATATTTTGCTCGATTTCTTCTTGTATCTTCTTTATCTCTTTCATTAGCTCCTCTTTCCTTTTCTGTACATTCCCAAATACCTCCTTATTCCAACTCCTAAGCGTCTCTTCCAACCTCTTCAAAGCTTCCTTGGTATCGATATCACGAGCCCACGAAGCTTCCACCAATTCTCGAAAATCACGATGATGGAGCCATGCCGCTTCGAACCTGAAAGGCCTCCTACATGCCTGCCCCTTCACTTCTGGCGTCAGTTGCAAGTATAATGGAGCATGATCAGAAGCTAGAAACGGCAAATGTGTAACTCGCGCTTCTTGCCATTTGAGTCTAGCTTGAGCACAACATAGTACCCTGTCCAATCTTTTAGCGACAAAAGTATTCTCCGTCTTCCCTCTCTTCCATGTGAATTGGTTACCACTGAAGCCCATATCTATGAGAGACTTCTCATTGATCCAGTCTCCAAACATCAGTGAATCCTCAGACAGTCCTCCATTCCCACCAGACCTCTCATCTAGCCTCACAATAGTGTTAAAGTCACCTCCGATGAATACCGGGTTAGTCGTATTACTCACCACCTCTCCCAGCTCATCCCATAAACCCCTTCTGCGGCTTGGCGTGGGAGCCGCATATACTACAATCAAGTTAATCGACTCCGATCCATTTCTAATTCTCGCGTGAATGAATTGAGCCGACGACTTAATCACTTCGAGTTCTCCTACTTCCTCTCTCCATAACAGCCACAAACCTCCACTTTGACCAACTGCATCCACCCTGAAGGAGTTCTGGAAACCCAAACCCTGACATATCCTTCCTGCCGCCTCTCCACCCGCATGAGTTTCGAACACCGCAAGAATATCCGTTCTAAATCTCTTCACCAAATACCGAATTGATCTACGAAATTGAGGTTTATTTGCCCCCCGGCAATTCCATAGAATACACTTCATCTGATCTCTTGAATTAACAAATAGAATCACCGAGGCAAATTGTTATGCCTCCGCTTCCTTCGAGCCGTCCTCCTTCTGCTCCACACTCTTCTCATCTTCAACCAGTGACATAATCTCAGGTGGTGCTGCTCTCGCCCGTTCACCATCCTGATCAGAAGTCTCTTTCTTCTTCTCTGTTTCTCCGTCTCCGGCGAATACTCCACCGGGACGACCAACGCTTTCTTTCTCAACTCGCATTCTCTTTCCACTCTCCGATAGTTCCAAATCTCCTCTAGTTGGGCCAAACACCAGGCCCCGCGTTGGCCCATTAAACTTTGGCTTCATCTTTGTCTGATTTGGGCCCCTAACATTACTAGCTCTCTTGTCTTTAGGTCCACTTCGATTCACCATCTTCCTTTCATTGTTACCATTATTCCCATGTGCTGCAAAAGCCAAAACCTTCCCAACGCCTTTACTTGGTTCTACACTCATGATATTCACTACGTTGCGATTCTCTTTGTTTCCCTCTCCATTTTCAATATCTCCTACTCTCTCTTCCATCTCCCCTTCATCACTCAACCCTCCAAATCTGTTTGACACCAATACGTCACTCGTTACACCCTCTCCTTCGATGCGTTCTTTGTTTGTTACACTTCCCAATCCTGTCTTACTTCCTGTCGACGCCCTCCCGTCATTACTTCGTCTACTACCTCCTAACTGACTTTGATGCTCCGGTCTCTTCTTCGACTGCCTCACCGGAGTAAACTCAGCTTCCATCCCTACAGTCCCCATACTTTCAGTCACTTCAGCTACTTGGGTCGACGTACTATTAGAGACTCTCTCTATCGTTCTCTTTGGGCATATAGGAGCCAGGTGACCATACAAACCACATATGGGACAAATAGTTGAAATCCCTTCATAGGAAACACAATACCTCTCCCCATTAATCAACACTGTCCCTTTTAATGGTTTGTTGATGTTCACCTCCACACATATTCTTGCAAACCTCGCTCTCTCCACTTTTAAGGTTGTCATGTCCACTTTAATCGGACGTCCTAGCCCCTTGGCTATTCCCATCAGAATGGTCTTATGATAGAAATTTACTGGGATATGTGCTAATCTAACCCATACCGGCGTCGTCACTATCTCATCTCTTAACGGTTCAAAATCAGGAGTCCATGCTTGTACCATAAGGTAACTTGCAAAGGCTCTCCATGGACCACCCGTTAGCGCATTCATGTACTCCTCTTCTGACCCGAAACGCACCAGGAAAAAGTTTCTAGGAAGATCCGTAACGAACATCGAACCCGTCGGCTTCCACAGTTCTTTCAGTTTTCGGATAAGGCTCATAAGTGGGACGCTTCTCCCTAAAACCTTCACAATCATACACCTCTTCCACAGCTTATTCATCTCTGTCAACACCTCCTCTCCAATTGTAATCACCGGCTCTCCGTCCTCTCCATTAGGAAACTCTAACTTCAGCCTCGACTCCACAAACTCTTCATCCACTACTTCCTCCGGGATTGGCATTCCTCCCTCATTACACCCCATAACTTTCCTCACCCATGAACCCGGAGCATCCGGCGGATCTCCCGGTGGTCTCCCCTTCTCTCCAACGTCTTCCATACTCGCATCCTGTCCCTCATCCCCCAAAACCCTAAAGTCACCACACGAAACCCTAGCCGTCATATTTTTTCACTCCGCACACTCTTTTTTATTTTACTTTCCCTGACACACTTGTTTACTTGTTCCTTACAGTTTTATATATCCTTTTTCTTTGGATTTTTGTAAACTTTGAGATTTTCAATCAAGTTTTAGGACTTTCCATGTACATATCTGCCTACTGAAGTAAAAGGCAAGTGTATTATAGGATCTACAAATTTTAAATCACACTCTTTTATCTCTTAAACAAAACATGAAACTATAACAAAGAGAGGTTTCTTGTGGTGAAGGAGACGGAAGAAGAAGAACAAGCTAAATGTCTTGCAGGTGTAGGTAGAGAGAGATTTCTATCGACTTTATAGGCAATTAAGCATCCAAAATTGTTTAAAATACCATAACTTAGTTTAAATATTGAAGAAATTTTAGTTATACTTATATCACAATTTTGATATCAGTTCAAAAAAAATTAAAAAAAAAAATATTTCCATAAATATTTAACTTTGTGATTCAATTCTCTTAAGTTACTTATAAGTGTTTAGTAATAATTTATAAAATACTTATTATAAGTTTAGAAATTTAACTTTATCCCTAAAATAATGTACGGTTTAGCGGGAAAATATTGATTTTACGGTTTTATCGGAAATTATGGTTAAATTTGAATTTTTAAAAACCAACATACCGTATAGAAATTATGGTTAAGAGTTACGGATTGATCACATTTTTCTTTTGCTATTAAGAAAATACAAACATAAAATAAAATATTCCTTCAATTAAAATAAATAAATATATAATAAGATATATTACCTGAAACAGTAGGAAAAAGGCTTATGAGAGTAAAAACCATCAACAGAGACAACAGAAGAGATCAACTTTTCTTGGTTACCATGATATGCGTATATAGGTTACAGTAACTCTTTGTCTTCACAGAAACAACACATACAGATGTCAACATTAACATCAGATGAGATTCTAGTATCATAACTCAATACTTTACAATATAAATAAACAAAAACTTAAAATATAAATAAAAAAAACTACAGAAACTAAAACTTTGTATAGCAAGAAGTATTTGGGGATGCTTAAAGACTTATTTTCAATGAAATAATTGTAGTCTTCTTCAAAAGAAAACTTATAACCTTAACATGTCTATGAATTTCTAACTTGATAAAAGCAGAAGAATTCTAACTTGATTTGCCTTTTGGATGTGTTTTTCTGCTTACTGTGAATTGATCGTATGGTCAGGCAGGGGCGGACCCACGTTGTAAGGTATGGGGTCACCTGCCCCCTACTGATTTTAAAATGGTTCGCTAGACTTAGCCATTCTCGTTTGGTGGCTTAGTGGTTTAGGATGACTCTGTTAATGCTTTTTACTCGAGTTCGATGCACCCTGTCACAATTTGGTTCTCTTTTTCCCCTTTATGTGGGCCCATGACTGAGCAATTCTTTTCTTTTAGGATCTTTCTAAAATAAATATTTCCGAAACTAATTGATACCAATTTTAATGTGAATTGATAGTTTCCCTTTTATTTTCTCAACAAATTATTTTCTTTTATTTTCCTAGGTTTTTTTTTGACGGCTATTTTCCTAGGTTTAAGTATACCAGAAAATTAATGCCATAAAAATACATTTGAATATTTTGCCACCTTAGAAGTTGAAATTTAAATAATATTGTGTATATATTTTTTTGATGAAATTTCAAATTTATTGATCAAATGGTAAAAATATTTACAAATGGATGTTGTTTATCCTAGGTTTAAGTATACCAGCAAATTTATATTGTGTATACTTTTTATAAAACAAATATTTTCTAAAATAATTAATTGGATAAATCCAGTATTTTTAGAATATTATTGATAGTGTATATATGTTTCATAAAAAAAAGTTTTTAAACCATATAATTGTGAATTAAATATATTATATTTTGTAAACATATTATATTTGTAATATATGTGCCCCCGATTCTAAAAACTTCTAGATCCGCCACTGTGGTCAGGTCTAATTGTGTCCATATATATTTTGTCAGTGTTAAGAACCTATTTAAGAAGAAAGGAAGCAAAAGATTTTTAAAGGAAGGAGATTACCCAGCATTCTTCTGTTCCATTAACCATCTTAGGATCGTCATTCTTTAGTAAATATCTTGGTGCAGACTCAAGCAAACATGTAGGAGCATAGCGGCTAATAGTATTGAGGTAAATGCAATCTCCACTAAGTAAAGAGTTCTTTGTAAAAAAAGGTGCATATTGGTTACCTTCTTGGTCCCTCTTTGTTCGGCATGCCTCTGGTACCAACGTCCACTATGCTGACCATCTAGCTTCTTGGCACTTTGATCTTCACCTTCAACCTGAGTCTTCCAATAACAATTTAAAAAAAAAACACTTCGTATGATCTAGTACTGAGGATGTATTACTTTCTGAAGAGGAGTCGTGTTAGTTAGGGTACCTTAACAACGGCGGAGAAAAGTCTCCATTTAGCAGTGTCATTCCTCTCCGTCTTTAAAATCAGTTAACCTATAAACACATTTTTTTTTCATCTCAAAGAAGAGAAAGATATGGAGGCCAAACGAAAGTAAGATTACAGGTTTACGAAAGCTTTTACGGGATTGGTTGCGAGGAGTAGCGCCTGAGAGTCCTCTTCGGTGGAATCCATGAGCATCGTGAAGCCTCTCTGTAATCTGATAACGATACAAAACCGCTTTAACAAAAAGAAAAAGAACAGAGACTTAAACTGAGAATGATACTCAAGTCGAGATGAGAGTAACAAAGCCATAAATCTCGGTTTTAGGCGTTACATTGAAAAGCATCTTGGAGGTGGGTAAAGGAAGGGTTATGAAAAGAAACTCACTTTGGGCCATGAAAACTGTAATAAGCTCAGATCTATAAGTAAAAAATTAGAGTGCCACGTGTCTATTTTCTCCCCTATAGAAAGAAAAAAAGGCAACTTTATTAGTTAAGATACTATACAATCAATTAGTTTCTTATTTTATGTAGAAGATATGTTTTAAAATAGAAAATAAAAAGGAATCTTTTGTAAATTACTAACTTTATAAATTACTAAAATGTAATAGCCCCAACATTATTAATTTATAGAGTTTTTAAATTAATCATTGCAGCAACAAAAATAAGTAATTGGTTGGCCTGGACCATTTGCATGTCTTAAGCAAATTCCCCCAAGTTTGTATTTCAGAGAAATACATCTTTCTTTGCAGGTCCAATTCGGGGTTTTGCCTTCACATAGCCCATGTTGTTGACATTCTCCTTCTTTACCTATTTAAGTCAATAAAGTTAGTATTAGTTTTACTTTGAAATGAAAAATTCAGCATATTAACTTATTTTAACCCAACTCTCTAAGTCTTTCTGAATATACAAATCAGTTAGTAACTTCTAGATTTCTTTTCAGAGAATTTCGAATTTATAGAATATTATCTATTTGCTTTTAAGTTAATATTTTTCATAAAATAAATATCCCTAAAGTAAAACAATATATATATATATATATATATACCTGAAATTGTAGGAAAAAGGCTTATGAGAGTAAAGACCATCAAAAGAGACAACAGAATAGACAAACTTTTCTTGGTTACCATGATATGTATCTATACGTTTCACAGTAACTCTTTGTCCTAGTATCCTACACAGAAACAAAAAATACAGATTTCAAAATTAACATCAGAAGAGATTCTAGTGTAGTAACTCTTACGAAAAAAATTCTGATTACATACTTTTACATATATTAAAACATATATACTTTTATAATATGAATAAATAAAATTACTAAAAACAAAAAAAATTTGTATAGTAAGAAGTATTTGGAGATGCTTAAGACTTATTTTTAATTCAACGAAATAAATTTAGTCTTATTCAAAAGAAAACTTAGAACCTTGCACATGCAGATGAATTTCTAACTTGATTTACCTTTTGGTATTATATATATATTCATGATAAATCTTCTATATTTGGTAACACATATTATGTAATAAGTACTCATAATTAATTTCCTACATTCGAATGCATATTGGTCAACAGTTTTTTTTTGTTTATAAATGGATGATATAATCTTTTTTGAAAGTGGGTTTCGCCGTAATCCAGACCCGGTGCAAGAATCCGGTCTAGTATCACAAAGGCCTGATAGCAAGAACATGTGCCCACGAGATGAGAGGATAGTTTGCGCCGAGCCGACATTGTCAAAACAAAACATAAAAGTGTTAGAAGATAATAGCAAAGTTGGTGATTATCCTTTTAACATTACTTTAATATTCGTTTGTAAAATATCTGATTCTCAACCGACTTTTACCCCTTTATATATACTCCTCGTATGTGAAACAAAAAAGTAATAAGATCATATGTCTTCTCATTTCACTCTCTCTCACGTTCCTTTAGTATACAATACAAATATATATATATATATATATATATATATATATATATATATATATACAATAATTACACCAAAGCTATAGTTGTATACTTGCTTATCTGATTATTCACTACACGGTATCAGCACGACGAACTCTTTTATACCGATCGTTCTTAAACCAAACAAGTTTATACCAGCGAGATAAGTTTTAATTTATGTCTTTCAATATATTTAATTTATTTTAATATTTTATTTATATCTGAGTGAGAGGCTAGGCCTTCCCCGTTTATATTTCGGGATGATAGGCGCTGCCTTTCCCGACTGATCGTTATGGAAGGCTAGGCCTCCACGATCATAGAAACACGTGGTAGGTTTTACTTCCGTATATAATAAAAAAAAGATCAAAATGAAAGACTAAGTCTCTCCAGATCTTGAATAAATGGTCAAAAATAGAAGGCTAAGCCTCCTGGACCTTAATAAAAGAAAATATTAATATGGTAGACTTTATCTCCACGAACCTTGATAAAAATGATCAACATGGTAGTCTTTGACTCCTAGGATCATGTGGAATGCTAAGCTGCCAGTTTTATTTATGTTATTTAAAATTTTGCAGTTTACTTTATGCATTTATTTTATGCATTTAAATTTCAGTTTTTATTATATTTTTAGGTTATTCTATAAATATGGCTATAATGTCGATTTGACAAAGCTTAAAAATAAAATGCTCTTGAAAAATATGATTTGGGCAGTGGGTGCAAAAATGCACATAAAAATGAGCTTTGAGAAATCATCGATAAGTTGAATATCGGATGAGAAAAAGAAAAGCCATGATATTTTACACTACTTTGATGATGGTTTATAAGATGAAGTGTATCATGAGAAAAGATCTAGAAGATCTTTTAGATTCAAAACCTTGAAAGAAAGGATTCACTAAATAGTTGGAGTTGATGTAAATCTTCCGTAAGAACTAAAAAAAAAATGTAACTCATGATACTAAACCATCAAGTCGGTCCTATTAGAAAAGGACGAGGGTGTAAATATGGTTAAACCGCTCGTGGTCGTGGAAGAGGACGAGGAAGAAGATTCCGTCTCTAAGAAATAATGAGAACGTCCACGAATATGAAAGTGGCCGGGTAATAAAAGGCAAACAGAAAAGATTTGCTATAGATACGGCAAGAAATAATATTGGGTACGTAGTTTTCGTACGCCAAACCGATCTATATTGAGAATTAAAAAAAGAGAAATGAAGTAAGATAACTTCATTTTTTATGAGCCCAGACCATCTTTTCATGGCTTGAATACTCATCTTGATATGTTAGATTTTCTGGTTGGTCATCATTTTGAGATTCAGAATGAGAGAAATATATTTGGCGGATATTTGGTCATCCTACATGAACATTAGAGAAAAGCTTATGATGGAAAAACATGCCTAAGAAAAGGATGGAAAAGTGTAAATGAGTGGTAAACTTGGAGTTTACGGATATATAGCCATCTTCGATAATGTTATCGACATTATTGTGAAAAATTGAAAAACTATAAGTTTTTCATATATAACATGTCTTAAGAAAATAAAAGAACCATCATGGATGTTGAATCATCAAACAAGTTCAACAGATGTGATACATAATTCATTCCAAATGTCTTTAAATATTTCCAAATAAAAGATCTCACTCTAAAGGATTTGATACATAATTCATTCCAAATGGGAAAACCGAATATGTTATTGGTTCAAGAGTGGGATTCAGTGCGAGATTTTAGACATGAAATATCATCATCTCGAGGGGGAGAATTAAAGAATCCATAGTGGGTGGAACATTGAGATGATTATGTTTGCACTCTGAAGAAAACCTGATAAGAACTTGATAAAGTAAATTCAAGTAAGATGATCTCCATGATCGGGTCTAAACATGCAGTTGTGCATGTAGTCATATACAATCCGAAAGGGTTAAAATAAATGGAATAATTATAAATATGCTCGCAAGATTGCTGGAAGCATATAAAAAGCTGATGGAATGAGATATGAGAAATGAATTATCATGAGAATTATAAAGGATAATCCATATATAAAATGTCTGCCAGACATTTTGATGAAATAATGAAATCTCATATTCCAGCTGAAAAGACTCCAATAAGAATAAGTGTCCTAATAGGACGATATATGAGTCTATAGCACGCTAGAGACGTGATAGACCACTTTGGTTCCAAAGAATCCTCGAAAAGAAGCAAATAAATAAATGCCCGGGTAAGTCATCGATGATGATAAAGAGATCTCGATTAACCAAATCAGTACGGATAAAAAGATGGAACCAAAGAGAAAATAGATTGTCGACAATAAATAAATGAAAAAGCGCTATATAAATAATGATCATGAATTTACCTATATATATGAGATTAGAGTGAATTGATTAGCCAAAGAGTGATTGTGGCAATCAATTCGATACTCGTTAGAAAACGAGAAGTTTTTGGACCAAAAGTCCAAGATGTATATTTCTCCAAATAATGAAATGAAAAATGACCTTGAGGTATGAAAAACGGCTTGTTCCAAGGTCACTCAAGAAATTTTAAGAAAGATGCAGTATATTAAGAGGTCTGGCAGGACATAAGAGACTTGAGTTGCATCTTGATATTTGGTAGTCCCTGGAGAATTAAAGATGATCCCGGGACCGATAGAACTCTAAAATAAAGTTAGAACAAGCAATATATAAGGTATCTTGAACCTGTAACTGGAGATATGTTTACGGCAAGATTTGCCGATTGCCATTTTAATGAGATTGAATTTCCAGCGTTAGGGAGAGAGAAATTAGAAAAATTCCTAAAAAAATTGATGGTGTACACATTCGTTGCTACACTTTGATCCCCCTACAAATTAAAGAGAGCTGAAAGTTCAGGAAATTGTGCATTTGCATAATTTGACATGCCACTTACCAAATGTGTTCGCAGATACGATAAGATATACCCGCTGAAAATGTTCCATCATGGGTTGATGTTCCTAAAGAACAAAGTGATGGTAACATAATGAATGAACCTAAGATTCAGCTAAAGAAAGAGAGATCAATGGGTTCTAAAAATAAAAATCCCCGAAAAAGAAATTGGTAAAGTAAAATCGAAAAGTTCTGGGAGAACCTGATACTGAAAAATGTCTGAAAGAAGGCATAAGTGGAAAGGTTTTGAATTAACCTGATATTGAAAGATGTTTGAAAGAAGACATAAGTGAAATGGTTCAAGAAGAACCAAATAAAGATGATCTAGAAGACGAGGAGGGATCAGAAAAGTATGAGATTTCCATCAACTACATCCGTAGTGAAACATTATGGATCAGGAATTAGATTAAAAATGTTGATGGAACGTTCTCCTTCTCTGTGTCCAAGGAGATCGATCATGAGATTGATGATCCCGATCCAAGGTCCATTTTAGAATGTCAAAAAGACATGAATGAGAGGAGTGTGGCAGAAGGCCACTGCTGAATAAATGAATGTCTTTGGACCTATAGTCATAACGGCTGAGAATATAAATCTGGTTGGGTATAAGTGGGTATTCGTGAGAAAAGTAACACGATATAAAACCTGATTAAAAATTGCCCAAGGTTTTTCTCAGAGACCGGAAATTGATTTTGAGGAAACGTATTCCCCGGTGATGGATGCAATTACGTTTAGATTTTTGATGAGCTTTCTCGCATCAAATAATCTAAAAATGCATCTTATGGATGTTGTGACTGCTTATTTGTATGGATCGTTGGATAATGATATATATATGAGATTCCCTAAAGGATTATGCCTGAGGCATTGAAAGAAAAATCCAGAGAGATTTGTTCGGTCAAGTTACAGCGATCACTTTACGGATTGAAGCAATTCAACGCATGTGGTACAATCGCTTAAGTGAATATCTATTGAGTAAAGGATATGTGAATGATGCGATATGTACATGTGTTTTATAAAGAAATCGTCATCTAGCTTTGTGATAATTGCTGTATATGTGGATGACCTGAACATAGTTGGAACTCGAAAGGAGGTTGATGATGCTCGAACTCATATGAAAGAGGAGTTCGAAATGAAAGATCTCGGCAAGACAAACTTTTGTCTTGGGCTCCAGATAGAGCATCTCCGAGAAGGAATATTCGTGATCAATCAAACTATACGAAAATGTTATTGAAACGTTTTCGTATGGACAAAACGACTTGTTTGAGTACTCCAATGGTAATAGATCTCTCGAGTTACGAGAGATGTTGTTTAAAAGATCCTGGTAAGATCTTAAATAAATAAATACTTTGGAGATGTTAATGGTAATAAAGCATATATGATTTTTATATCTTGTAAGTCGTATTTGATTAAATATGCTGTTAGACACTAATGTCTTAGCAAGATACAGCTCATTTCCTATTGATGGAAATTAGAACAAAGTCGAGAACATATATGCTCTCTCTCCAAGGTATGTTTTTAAATTTGGGTTGATTTATTCTAAAAACCCCGAGTTTGGTATGGTTTTGCAGATATATTCTATTTATAAAATCGAATGCAAACCGGCTATGGTTTTACAATTGGTGAAACCGGGATTTTCTACGTTCCGAGAAACAATGATTTCAATTTTTTCAAATCGTGCCAAAAATGTGTATGACTGAGATCAATGAGTCAACACATAGAAGAAACAAGTGGGAACAAGAAAAAGCCGAGGAAAATATTTTGAAGATAATTTGGCATGTGTCGCTCAACTCAAAAAAAGCTATATCAAAAGCGATAGAACGAAGCACATCCCTCCGAGATTTTTCTCATATATACCGGAGCTTGAGAAAAATTAAAAAAAAGTGGACATCGAGCATCTACAGTCATGCGAAAATCTAGAATTAGTTATTATTCTAAAGGGGTGATTACGACAGTGTACTCTTTTTCTCCTGGTCATGGTTTTTATCTTAATGGATAGTGACAAGATTTTTAACGAGACATTACGTAATACAAAAAGAATAATCAAGAGGATGTGTTAGAAGATAATACCAAAGTTGGTGTTATCCTTTTAGCATTAGTTTAATATTTGTTTGTAAAATATCTGATTCTCAACCGACTTTTACCCCCCTATATATACCCCTAGTATGTAAAACAAAGAAATAATAAGATCATATGTCTTCTCATTTCACTTTCTCACGTTCCTTTAGTATACAGCACAAATATATATATATATATATATATATATATAATAATTACACCAAAGCTATAGTTGTATATTTGCTTATCTGATTATTCACAACAAAAAGAAAATAATATAATAAATATTATCTTTAGCGGTATCTGATATTCGCCGGAGACCACGTCGCCGTTATGATCCACCGTCAGTACCCATAAAGGACAGTTAAAGAGAAGTAAAAGGCGATCCCAAGCTTTGCATTTCATAAACTACACTCCAAATAATGTTGTTTTTTAAGCCAAAAATAATAATAATAATGTTATACTCATTTATTCTCTTATATCACTTTGGAGATCATTAGTAAATATTCTTTTCATATGTTATTCGATACACAGAAAACATAGATTGAAAAGACAAATACGCCATACATTGACCGGCTGATCAAAGATCTAAAGCAAGTCGCGACAGACTATGAAACGATAAAATTATTAAAAAATACAATCTCATAACTCAAATAACTGAGATATTGAGGTAAAAGTTGAAGAAATGGTGTGATGGTATCTTGCTTTTTTTTTATTGTTTGAACACAGTGATGGTATCTTGCTCTATTGAGATTTGTGTACCTTTTTGGTCAAAAGAGATTTGTGCATCTAGAATATTTTTCTTTTTTGATATTTGGTTTTGGTCCTCTTAATTCTTTATAAGTTTTTTCTCTCTAGTGTCTCTCTTCAACTTCTAAAAACCCTAAAGCTGCCGCCTCTTTTTTCCAGATCCAGTGGAGGAGCTTGACGGTAAGCTTACCGTTTCAAGTCTCCTTCGCCACCCCTGCTCTGTTCTGTTACTTGTCTCAGCCCTAGATCGACTTGTCTCTCTTCTCCTCCTTGTTTGAGTCTCTGGATGTTCGTCGGATTGGCGAATCTACAGTGAAACCTTAGTGTCTAGGGTATCTCTGGAGCTCAAGCGAGGAGATCAGTGACGGCTCCGTCTTTGGGTCCTTAGCCGCTTTCTCTCGTGGTCGACAGAGACTGGATCTGGGTCAGATCTAGTTCCAAGAGTTCGCTGGTGAGCTGTAGCATCGCTGCCTCCCGATCTCCGGTTCCTTCTCTTCTCCTGTTGACGTTTCAGCATGGTGGGTATGTGGTTAAGGTCTTTAGAGCTTCTCCTCTCTGTTACAGAGTAAGGCGTTTTTCAAGGCAAAACGCTGAGAACCTCTTCTCCTAGTTTCAAGCATCAGCAGGCATGGAAGCCCTTTGTTAGTGGCTAGCTGTCTCGTCTGTAAATGGTGAGCTCTAGCCACCGTGGACCTTCCTGTTTTGAGGAGTTGTTTACTCCTCCTGCATCTCACCTCCGATTGAAGCTTCCGGTTAGTTCTTTGAGACCTTTGTGGACGCATGAGCTTATCCTATTGATCGCGTAGCCGGTTTGGGGAGTGTATTGTACCGCCTGCGCTTGATCAGAATTGTGCTTCAAGCAAGTGTGTGCGTCCGTTTGTTTGGTCATGAAGTCCTATCTCCGAGTGGTCGCCAGGCGATTGTTTTCAACGCGGTCCTCCTCGACTAGCACCAGAGCGTGTCTTGCCAGCCGTCCGTTGTCGCTTAACGAGAGACCTCCGGGTTAACCGCGGTAAATCATAGCCTTTTGGACCTTCTCCTATGTCCTTCTAGGGTGTAGGAAGTGATTCGATTGGGAACTATATTGCTGTTGTTTGTTGCTGATTTGTGTTTCATTACTTGGATATGTTTGACAAGCATTGAACTTGTGATGCTTAGAGTTCTTTTTAAACTTTTTTGCGGCTCTAAGCATCGGTTTAGCTTTCGAGCAAACTAGATTGCAGGCTCAAACTTGTAATCAAACCATCATTATTTACTTAATGACATTTACAATTTAGCAAAAAAAATTCTTTATAAGTCAGTCTGTAAACAAAAATTAATAATTGTCGCGCTTGATTGGCATGAGATAACAAATAAATCATATTTCAAAAAAGAGGACCCTTTTCAAACAAAAAAAAAGAGAGGATATTTTTTTTGATATAGTGGAGAATAGGACGACCAAGAATATTATATCTTAAAGCAACAAAAATAAGTAATTGGTTGGTTTCGACCATTTGCATGTTTTAAGCAATTTCCTCCAAGATTGTAATCCACTGATTTACACATCTTGCATTGCATGTCTTTTCCGGCTTTCCTCCCACACAGTCCTGTTCACATTCTCCTCATTTGCCTTTATTAGCTCACAAAAAGTTAGCATTAGTTTTTAACTCTTAACTGAAAAAATCAGCTGATTAAAACATTTAAGTCAACTTTTTCAATCTTTTTGAATATACGAAACAGTCAAAACGTTCTTGATTTCTTTTCAGAGAATTTCGAATTGATAGAACATTCTTCTTTTTCTTTGAAGAAAATATAATCATAAAATAAGTACTAAATTTATTCATTTAACGAGAATGCTATTTTGGATGAAAGTAGCGAATACATATTAAATTACGGATTAATTCCATAAGAGGACTACCCATAATACGACCAAGAAGACTATATATTGCAGCAACAATAATATATTGTTGGTTTGTTTGGACCTTCTTTATGATTTAAGCAAATTCCTCCAAGTTTGTAACCCAGAGAAAGACATTTTGCATTGCACGTCTTCACCGGCGTTTCGCCCCCACACAGTGCCTGTGGTTGACATTCTCCTTTTTTACCTGTTTTGATCATAAAAAATTTAACACTAGTTTAAATAAAAAAAATATTTTATTATGTACAGCGCCGGCCCAACAAGCATAGAGACACTACTCAAGCATATTTGTATATTTAAAAAAAAATCTCAGATGAAAATACCCAAAAAAAATTATGGACCCTAATCTATTGCTTACTCTCCCTGTGCGACCGGGCCTGATTATGTATAGTTATTAAAAATTGTAAATTCAGTATATTAAAATACTTACACTCATCTTCTTAAGACTTTTCTTTTTCAGTATATAAATCAGTTTACAGCCAAAAAAATAATCAGTTTATAGCCAAAAATGAATCAGTTAAAAGTTCAAGATTTTTTCAGAGTAATACGGATTGGTATCACTTTTATATTTTGCTTTTAAGAAAATACGAACATAAAATAAAAATATCTTCAATTTAAATAAATAAATATACAATACATAAATAAATATACAATAACATATATTACCTGAAATTGTAGGGAAAAGGCTGATGAGAGTAAAGATCATCAACAGAGACAACAGAATAGATAAACTTTTCTTGGTTGCCATGTCATAAACTCTTTGTCCGAGTATCTTTCACAGAAACAAAAAAAACATATTTCAAAATTAACATCAGACGAGATCCTGGTGTAATAACTCTTAAGAAAAAAAATTATGATTACAAATATCTACATATGTTAAAACATTTATTTTTACAATATGAATAAATAAATTACAAAAACTAAAACATTGTATGGTAAGAAGTATCTGAAGATGCTTAGAGACTTTTTCAATGAAACAAATATAGTCTTGTTCAAAAGAAAACTTCGAACCTTGACATATATATATGAATTTCTAACTTGAAAAAGGAAGAAGACATTCTAACTTGATTTACCTTTTGGTGTTATGTATTTTCTGCTTCTTGTGAATTGGTCGTATGGTCTAATTGTGTTTATATATATATGATAGATCTTCCATATTTGGTAACACATATTATGTAATAAGTAGTATTCATAAGTAGTTTCCTTCATTCGAATGCATATTGGTCAACAGCTTTTTATTTACTATAAATGGACGATATAATCTCGTGTTTTTAACTTTTTAATTTATATATAAAATATTTTTCATTATGTAATGACTATAAATTTGTTGACCGAAGTTAACATTTACTATATATGGATGGTATAATATTTTGTATCTATATATATATATATATATAATCTTTCGTATTATGTAAAGGTTTCCATAACAAATTTTGACTGGAAATCTGTTGAACGAAGTTAGTATTTGCTAAAAATTAATGATATTTACTATATATGGATGGTATAATATTTTGTGTATATATATATATATATATATAATCTTTCGTATTATGTAAAGGATTCCATAACAAATTTTGACTGGAAATCTGTTGAACGAAGTTAGTATTTGCTAAAATTTAATGATATTTACTATATATGGATGGTATAATATATATATATATATATAATCTTTCGTATTATGTAAAGGTTTCCATAACAAATTTTGACTGGAAATCTGTTGAACGAAGTTAGTATTTGCTAAAAATTAATGATATATATCAATATATGTATATTCGTTCGTATATGAAATACTAATTTCAACATCATCCAGAGACGTTAGTATCCTGCATGTCTACAAAATAATATAATCCTGCCTTGGGCTTGTGCGGAATTAAAAATATCTTCAAAAGTTTTTATTTTTTCTATTGACCAAAAAAAAATGTATAACAGAAACTATTTTAAATTTTATAATGGGGAGTGTTTGTGAAACCGATTACTGAATAAGATATAAATACTTCGAATAATAGATCATGTGTCATCATAATTACTATTGTGAGTCTTAGTGTATCTAAATATATAATAATTTTTTTATTAAAGTTGCTATAAATTCATTAATAATGTTCTTCATTATTTTCTTAAATACAAATTATGAAAATTCCTTATGTGGTTAAAGTATATATGAAAATTAATGATCTAATTATATAAAGTAATGTTTCTATCCCTCACAGCGCACCACATCATCATCTAGCGCATAAAGTTGTTGCATCAGAGGAAGCCACGTGTCCCAAACGCAGCGTATCATTTAATCGTCAGGACGTTGGGCTTTGATCCATGTGTTTACGTGTTTGGTTTTAATTAAATTTGTCTGGGTTTTAATGAAATAAAAGGTGGCCCATATTTCTACTGAATTCTAGGAGACTCTGCCTCTTCATCTAAATTTTTTAGCATCGTATCATCTCACCGGAGACGTAAATGTTGAACCGTTACGGACTCAGCCTGAGTCCAGGGTCATCTTTAACGCATGCATTTACGATTGTTCGCCACTCTTCCCACGATCCATCATTGATTGCAACCGTCATTACTTCCTTGCTCTGTATCTACTATAAAAAGGCATGTTCTCTGCCGAAGAAAATCATCACTTCAGTCTTCTCAGACATTTCATAACCATTGACTCCATTAGATCTGACTCTATCGGGCAGATCTTCCAAGCATCTCATGATTTCGGTGATTCTTGCTTAGCTCAACAGCGGTGGTAGTGAAGATGGTGGATCTTGCGTGGCTCAACGGCGGCTGGATCATGGTGAATCGAGAGATGTTAGGGCTGTAGGACGGTTTCAACTTAAAGTTCCAACAGTGCGATGAGATAACTCAAGCTCTGCTGGTGCACCAAAAGTCATATCTATAAACAGTCAAAACTACATTCATTTATACGAAACCTAGAGGCTTATATATGTATAAAGCTCCGGATTGTATCTTTGATTGGTTCTTTTTTTTATTTTAGCAGCACCTTTGTTTCTGAACTTCTTATATAAGTCTTTGTGTTGTTTTAAATATTATTTATTCATCTTTGATTGGTTGTTAACTCATATTTTTTTCTGGTGACAACAGGAGGGAAACGGATTATTTTAGACGGTGGTCAAGATCATCTTCGGATGGGTCTGATGAGGGAGGAGCTCAAACGGATTATTTTAAGAAGATCAAGGGGAGCAGTGGCCATGTGGTTGACGGTGAATAGCATGTCAATACTACGTAGATGGTGATCTGGCGGTGGCTACAGCGGCGTTGGGAGTCAAAACCTGTGTGATGCACAAGCTCGCGCTGGTTCCGCTCAAACAGTCTCTTTTCTTCCTCTTTGCAACTCCAACCTTAGAGTAAAATCATCCACCAGACCTTTGATCTCTGTTTTCGCTTACTGATTAAAATTCAATTTCATTACATATACTCATATCATTGTTTTCATTAGGAAGTGATCATATATGTGTATTCAACTTACCCAATTCTTCATTTTGTTTTTGTTAATTAGATTTTCTTTTATTCAGCTGAGACATGTGTTTCATGAAAATCAAAAGAAGGTGGTTTGAGGTTAAGGTGAAATATATTTTCAAGAAATCATACAAGTATGAAAACCTTTTTTAGCCAAACGTTTCTTGGTATGTGGAGGAGAGGGATGGATTTACTGTGTGGTCTGGTGTCTGCTCTCCTCTTAGGGATTGTTTATCTAGAAGCGTTTTCACCACCACACACCACACCTGATCCAACGGCTTCAGTCGTATTCTCTCTTTTTCTCTACTCATTCTTACCGTTCTCTTATGCTTTTGTTTGCAGTTCTTTCAATGAGTGTCAACATCCAGATGAGAAAACAGAGGATGCAACTTAGCGGAGAACTGGGTTTAGCTCCAGGACAAAGCAAACATTAGTTTGAGAACCGAGAAAACACAAAGACACAGAACAAGGTTTTCAACTTTTTATTTTTTCTCTTTATCGCTTTGTCTCTTCTCCTATATAAAGGAAAGAGAAGTCCTTAGTTTTGCTGATCCATCGTTTCTTCTTGCAGGCACAAAACACGAAAGAGCTGATAATTGTGTACTCCAGGAAGAGAATGATAGGATTCGTAGCGAATACATTTGCCAGAATTTTGTGGTGATTCTCCTGTTCTTTTTTTTTTTTTGGTGAGTCTCCTGTTTATGAAGACTCTACTTTGATGAACAAAAGCTTTGATTCTAAAATGCTTAGAGAAGAGGTTCTAGCTTTGTCTTTATGAAACCTGTTTCATGCATTGTGGTTGATCTAAAAGATTAAACTTTCACTAACATCTTTTTATTTTGTCAGGTCGAGAGGGTTTCAATCATTGCAGCTAAATTCATGGGGAGGCCACTTTCTCATCTCCCACCACTAACATTTCTCTATTTGATTTACTCAACAGTGGTCCGTCGCTTGATTTTGATCTTCTTCCATGAAGTTCTTCTTCAATGGCTGCCTCGAGTTTACCATCTCGACCAAACTTGGTTATCTCAGACATGGATAAGTCTCGGATGACCAACATTGCTGTGACCGCAATTAAAGAATTTCTCAGGCTTACACAAGCAATATACAGATGTGGGACGTGTGATAACTTTTCTTCGTTCTAATATACTATATATATATATATATTGGTCTAATAGAAAAGGAGTAATGTAAGATGTTAAGTGATGATTAATTCTTTGTTTCCTTCTGTTCCAAAAACAAAATAAAAAAAAAATCCTTTGTTTCTTTAGTGAAGAATTATTCAGGTGCTTTAACCTTTGTGTAAGAAATGCTTTTATAAGAGTATTTTCGTACTCCTTACTACAAAATTAAAATACTGCAAAAGGAAATACTCATCTTCACAACAAAACATATACTAACGAATGCGTCCATAGTCCGACCAAATAGTCTTTAAGCACCCCCATACCAAATGCACCACATACTTCAAAACAAAAACTGAAATGTAAATTACCGTCTCATATTCAAAACAACGTCACGGTGGGTGTCAGTTTAATGAGAACTGATAGTTTATATCCTGGATACTGAATCGGACTGCTTTCAGGATTAGCGGATTATTAGGTCGACCATAAGCAGTGTTTTGAAAACCGGATCGGACCGGCTGGTCGAACCGGTTGGACCGTGACTCGATCTTCTAACCGGTTCCGAGTTGTATTAAAAACCGGATTTGAGTTAAACCGGCAAACCAGGTAAAAACCCGGTCAAACTCGGTAAAACCAGTGACCCGGTTCAATATTAAAATCTGGTTTTCTCAATTAAAACTAAGAAAATTAAAAAAAATTGCAAATTTATAAATATTTCATTTAAAATCATATTTTTAAAAGTATATTTCCAAAAAAAAATAGTTTTCATTTATTTATGTATCAATTTTAGTTAGATTTTAATATTGATGTAATTTTTTATAAAAATAATTGTACATATATATTTAATTATTTAAATTTTGATTATAATTTAAAACCCGGTTGAACCGGTTAGACCGGTCCAACCATTGACCCAGTAACAATGCCGAGTCGATGTCCGGTCCGGTTTTCAAAACATTAACCATAAGTGAACCGAAAATTAAAAAAAATTAATTAATAGTTATTATTAGCTATAATATAAGGGATATTTCACATTTATTATAAATATATAAAAAAATTGGTCTCTTTAATTTTGTTTTATTTTACTTATAAAATATAACTTAAATAATTTAATATTTTTATAAGAAGTTAGAAGTTACGACAAATAACTTAAATAATTTAATATCTCATAAAATTAGATATCGAATGTAAATATAATAAAAATTAAATTTAAATCAAAATCAAAATAAAAAGTAACATCAAGATTGTAATGTATTTTCGATAACAAAATAAATTAATATCAAATATCATTAACTAATTTTGGTTTTTTCTATCATCATTCAATATATCTTTTTCAGGTTGCATAATGAAATGTTCATCAAAATATAAATATCACGATAAAACAGTTTAGTCAATAATATATTATGATTTTAACAAAATAGAATAAGATTAATGAATTTGATTCACAACTAAAAACATATAAAATCAAGAAAACAAGATAAACGCATATGATTCACAATAAATAATAAAAACACTGTTTATATGATAGAAGTTAGAAACTAAAAGACTACAATTAATACTATTTATGATGAAGAAAATAATCAAAATTTTAAAAAGAATGTTAAAGGTGTTATAGAATATATGTGGCAGTAAGGAAAACAATAGTCTTACGAGAAAATAAAAGTCTTGAAGTAAAAAGATTAACTTCTCATTTACAATACAAAACATATTTAATAAAATAACTAAATACCTAATATAAAAAATAAATAATAATTACTCATTGGTTCATTTGGTGGTCTAACAGATAGCCGGATCATCGTATTTAGGATTTTTAGGGATTTTCAGTTAGTGGATATTTTTTGACCAAAAAAAAAGTTAGCAGATATTTTTTAAAATACAAAGCAGAACATTTAAAAAAATCAGCGGGTTTACCAGTCCGGCCACAAATCCGGATAGAACGTAAAACACTGCTTTTAACTTAGACTAAATTTTAAATATTATAAATCATATATAAAATAGTCTATATTTTTATATTATTTTCTTATTTTATCTATATATAAAATACAGTTTTCTTTCTTCTTAGAGATGCCACATGAGATTTCATATCATAAACTCAGAAGCTGAGAGCCTGACATGTGTCCTAAAAAGTGAAATTCACCATTTCCTTACACTAAGTTTAAATATAATATTTCTACTTTATATTTATATCATAATATTATTTATATAAATATATTTATAGAATAACTATTTTACCAATAAAAATCATGTTTTATTTAATTTTATGAAAATGAGAAAAAACAAACAACTTTTTAACTTACAACAAAATAACAAATTAGTAGAATGACTAAGACGGTCGAGGAAAATAGAAAAAACAGTTATGCAACAATAGATCCAAATAATCAGCTAAAGACTTGTATGTATATGTTCTCTCCCTCTACGTATAGATATGAATTTTCAAAGACTAACCTCAATTTAAAATTGTCCTTACTTTATTTATAGCCAGAACTGATGTGATGCCACCCAAGGAAAAAGAAAACCTAACTAATTATTAAAATAGCATGTTTTATTTAGACCAAAAAAGAAAAGAAAAACAAGTACAAAATTTAACTACAGTTTATATTTTTAAATAATAAAAATTAAAATATTTATTTACTCAAATTAATTAAATTATTTTTGAATATGCATCCCGCCCGGAGGGCGGGCCGGTCCTAGTACAATATAAAATAGACAAAGTGATTTTGGATTATTAAAAAATATTTATGTGTTAGCACCAATTAACTAGATACATAATAGTTACTGATTGTTAATTATTAAATACATATTTATTATTTCATAATATGTAAAAGCACATATAATGGATAATATATATATATATATATATATATATATATATATATATATATATATATATATATATATATAATGTTCATTCCGAACCTAGTTCATTATTGATATTGAAATACCCTCAATTCGTTTGTGCTATGATGATATATAGATACGATACTAAATCAAATACAACAAAAGATTTGGAAATTGCTAGATTTTAACCTCCTACATGAACTACCTTACATATTTTAAATGAAATTTCTATAGAGGATAATATTCACGAACCATATATCGAGTCATGAGGCAATAAGGGAAGTTGATACACAGTTTTATATTTTCTATTATTTAGTGTCCATTAGTTTCCATCAGTTTACTCTGTGTTAATGACAATTTTAATTAACACCTAGCCTTGGCCAGAAAGAAATAAGAAACAATAAGAAAAGAAAAAAACTTGTATTCTTGTATTTTAAAACGGATGTAAATGAAATAACATAGTCCATCTTTTTAATTTATTTCACATTGGTGAAAAAATCATTTGAATGTTTTATAATTTATTAATAATATTTTTCAACCGTGATATATAAAGTATTATATTATGTACAATGATTTACACAAACACCTTAATTGACCAATACAGAATTAGTAAAATAACATAGGAAATTTGTATTAATGTTTTTCTATGCAAATATATGTGGTATAAAATTAGGATATTTTCAAGCCTTACCATAAAAAATATTACCTTATATGAATGGTAACCAAGGAATGAAGAGAAATGATGCATTTTTTAAGATTCTTAATAAATTTTATCATTCATAAGGAATGACTATTTTCTCTTATTTTTTTTTATTATAGAGAATTAAAAAACAAATTTATTCTTCATCAAATTTGATATGGAATAGTCATTTTTTTATTATTATTCCCTTAATTCTATTCATATTCGTTATGTTGTTTTTTGTTCTTAATTAGTGTTCCTGCAATGGTTACAAGTCAGACACTATAATTTCTTTGCTTTGCTTTAACCTTGGTCCATCTTGTTTTTGTTCTTTTTTCCCCGATGATTCAGAATTTAGGTTTCTACTTTGTAGAACTTTTAATCATATATATGATACGTTTAGCAAAAAAAACATAATAAAATCCACGTATTTAGAGTTTTGGGCAGACTTTTGTATTGGGTTATTGGGTTTTGATAATTATGTAAAGATTATTCTATCATAAATTTTATAGCTCCACTTATATATGAGCTACGAAAAGAGCATAACCTAAGCAAATTTGTACAAATTACTTAACTTTAATAGATTTATATAGAACTTATCATTTAGATCTTTTTTTTGTCATTCAGAAGTCGTAGGCAAAGAGAATTTTTTTTGTATGTCGAAATTGTTTTTTAATGTTCATAATTATTAAATACGATTTACTTTAGTTTTTAATTATATAATATAATAGTGCCAAAGGTAGATAGAATAAAATTAGATGTTTTTTATGTATTTTCGGACCTATTCAAGCAATACGTGAATTTAATGAGAGTTAGTCTACTAATAGTTCAGTGAATAAAGATCAGTCTGAATAATTTTCTCATGATTTACATGAAATTTAAAACTAAAAAAAACTAAAATAATTTAGAAAATTTGAATGGAGTACTCCCTAATTAAAACATGGGTTCGAAGAAAGAGAAGAGAGATTGTCAGACTGCGAAGAAAAGGAGAGTTAGAATATCTGATTCTATCTTGAGTTAATTGGGTTAAAATAATATAAGAATGCATATATTAGTTATCTACCTTAAACAAAATTAAATTGAGCTAAATAGTGATTTTGTTCAGAGCAAAATACACATCAGTCTTTTTGTATTGTTGATAGAAGAAGGATTATTGCATATGTGTCTTTACTCAATCGAGACATTTATCTATTTATAATTTGTTGTACAGTGAATTTTTCATATTAATACAAATAATCTCAAATTTTTAATCTAATACATCTCTTTATTTCCTGACAAAAAAATACACTCCTTTATTATTGGGAAATTTGCTTGTATGACATTCAAACAAACAATAATTCACTCAGTGACCAATTGCCCTACCTTTTCTATGTTCCCATTGAATTATATGTATTATTGTTGTATTACCTTTGAAAACAACCTGGAAAACTTGTCAAATAAACAAAAATTAAAATCAAACCACCTTTTGGGTAAAACGGGCATGTGGCTCTTGGAAATTCACATCCCCTCTACACAACAACTTTTAATTGGTAAAAGAGGAGAAGTTGAATAGTTTCACATCGGAGTCTTGCCTCTTCATTTCCTCTATTCACTCCAACGAATTTCTGTAAGCGAATTCTTTTTGAGCGAAAGAGCGTCTGTTGCGGTGAAGTAAGTACCCATCGAAATCACAAAAAAAAACCCAATGAAGTGAAAAGGTGGTTAGCTTTTCATTCCATATGAAAAATCATATCAGAACTATTATACTATTTGCTTTCTATTCCATCTATACCTTAAATCATAACTTGCATTTCGTAAGTGATGTGGTTTCTTTCGTGTTCGTAAGTTATGAACATGTGCTTTAAATCTTGATCCATATACATATTAGAGTTTCGTGATTTTTTTTTTGTACGTATGCACAGTACACACATTATAGGACAGTACACACATTATAGGCCACATGAGTTGGTAGCGACGTCATCTCCATTTCATCTTGGACTTAATTATGCTTCAAAATATAGCTATTTTGCTAATTCACCCTTTATTATTTGCTAATAAACAAAATAGTATGAAGTTGACAAAAAGAAAACAAAATAGTATGAACATTCTTATTTCTTGGACAGCCACGTCACACAAAAAGCGCTCAGACTATTGTTAACAATGTGCACCCGCACATATGAGATAACAAGCCCCTTGAAAATTCCAAAAACGATCCGTTGACACTGTAACGGGTACTTCCCCATTGTATTATTTCCCTCCCAAAACTCAAAGCCAAGAATAACTCCTTCATTCTCCTCTCCCCTATCGATTTTTTCTTAGCTACAGATATTAGAAGGATAAGATTAAAGCCGCCATGGATCTCGGTTGCTTGTAGAGTTGTAGTTGAATTTAGGGGTTTGCCTGAAGATCCGAACCTCCTTGATCTTGATTGATGCCTTGGCTATATTTTACAGTCTCTGTGTGATATTCTCACTGATTTTTATCTCTTGTTAAGTGTGACATTTTAATTAATTTTCATATACCAAACTAGTTTCTTAATGGTCACCGAGAGAGACATCAGCTCTAAGAAAAAGGGGATTAATATTTAATAGGAAGTATTATATAATGTCATTTGATTGTGTAACAGGAAAATAGGGTCCTGATCTAGAAGCTCTCCGTGAGCTCGAAGATAGGAGAATCAATGTCTGGAAGGTGAAAGATCACCTCGAAGATGCCTAGATTCGATGATGGAGATGGAGGATGATGAAGCGTAGAGAGAAAGCAAGAGATTGGAAAGTTGATATTTTGTTTGATTGATTTTCCCAAATAGCCAGAAGGATTAAAAATAGTGTTTGTGAACCGGTTTGGTTCTAGTAAACCAAAATACATGATATATGAAATTATCAGAACTGACATAAATGAAGAAATAGTAGAGCTGAGTGTGAGATATGATGCCTGAGAGACGTCAAGGATTACAAGGAGATCAACTTTCAAGTCTTGCCTCCATAGTTTACCACTTGTGTATTACAAGATTGAGAAGAGATTCTAAATTTGTCTCTTTCAGTGAAGGAACAGATTTGAGTGGAAACAAGTCACAGCGTCCTAGTTTGGGCGAGTTCCTAGTCAAACACATGACCTCTTGATTCCTCAGTATGCTGCAAGAGAGACTGTTCTTGATTTAGGAAGCATCCTTTGGAAAGGTTATTTTGATGGAGAATGCATAAAATATTTTTCCGTGGAATTAGAAAGCATAAAGACAATTGTATCACATGAAGAAGATGATCAGATCAGGGAATTGAACTAGAAAGCATAAAGACAATTGTATCTCAACATGAACAAACAGGGAAGTCATAAATAGCTGAGAAGATGAACTCCTCACGCCTCAGGCTCTGGAGGTGGTGGTGCAAAGGACAGAGGATTGATGGCTGAGAAGACCGTGTTCTTATCGAATCCTCCACCTCCTCGTGACGTGGCTACAAGACCTGCCACAAGTCCTGCATTCCCTACCAGTGTCGCCTGAGTGTAGTTGTAGTCTACACGCACGTCGTTAAAACCGTCCTCCTTGTTTGGTCCAGCTACCATTGCTCCTTCAATCGTGTTTGGATTATCTCTAAGGCTCTCCTTCCATTTCAAACCGCCTTTGCAAGTAACTTTCATGTTCTTTGGGATTGAGGCTCCCCTATGATGCACTTTTTTAGGATATTTGTTCCCAAACCCCACAACATAACTCATGTTGTGTGGGTTCTTCCCTAGTATATAATCAACCTGCATGAAACACACAAACGATTAATCAGATAAGATCCAGCAGTGAATATGATCATATAATGGTAACGTTTCCTTTTGTGGTTTCAATACCTGAGATGTTGAAAAGTCACGTAGGACCTGAGTTCTGAAGAAAGTTGGGCCACAGTACCACCCAGGAGTCTCAGAAGCGTCTAGATAGTCACTGTAGAGTGTGGCCAGGAAAGCTGCATTCGCAGCATACTGGAGAGCCTCTGGTTCGCCATGGTTCAGCTGGATCAAGCCACCTGTAGATATGAAAGAAAACAATAAGCTTTTTATAATCGCAATACTATATGATCAAACATCCTAACTAAATCAAGCCACACTCCTTTTTCAATACAGAGCGAGAGCTAATACTTCTACAATACCAAAAACAAATCACTCTCCAATAGTTTCACAAGTTTACACACAATCAAACATCACCAAAGACGGATTAGGATTCTAGTTATGAATCTCAGACAACTAAAATCATTCTGATTGGCTGATAATTTTGTGAAAGATTCCTGTGAAAAAGGTTCATCAAATCTATTCCTAATTTATGTAGACCTTGTAGTTTTATTGCAAATTCTAAATTCATGAAGTGTAGGGAGGAGGGATTTATGTCACCACAAACAGAGACTAAAGCAAGTGTTGGATTCTTACCTTTTGTTCTGTTGAACTTGGTATAATAAGGCAAGTAGGAGCACATTACTCTGCTGGTTTGTTCGTGATATATCCTAAGCATGTCTTCAAAAGGGAAGGGAGGGCTTAGGAAAAGCCTCAAACGAGTCAACAACAGCTACAAAAAGCACACAAAGAAAACAGATTGTAAGACAAGCAATGAGTTTGAAAAAAAACAGAACTAAAGGAAGCCTCGTGTACTACTAACAAACCTGTGTCCCAGCAAGCTTGTTATCCCAACCAAAGACACCATAACGAGGGCCATAGGAGAAGGCACCGGCACGTTTGGCTAAAGATTCACTGGTTACCTTGGCCAGATAACTGTTGTCTCCTGTAGCATAATAGAGCCAGGCTCCTCCCCATAGGACCTCGTCCGAGTGCTCTGAGCCTTTCCCTTTGCTGCTCATAGTCTCAGCAAAAGAGTAGATGGCTTTGGCACTGTGGACAAGTGTTGCAGAGTACTCGACGTCTTCACTGAAGACAATGGAGGCCGAGGCGAGGGCAGCTGCCATCTCTGCAGCGAGATGTAGGCAGTCAGTGTGACACACAATGAAGTCCCTTTTGTAATTGATGTCCTCTGGCCTCATCCAACAGTAGCTTTCCTTAGGGATTTTGCTTTCTCCAGTCACTCCCATCTGGAAAACAAATACAAACGCTTAGGACTGAATTCAATGAGTATGCGCAAAAAGGAATGAAAATAACTGTTAACCTGCGAAACCATTTCAGTTATTGGATCAGAACTGCTACTGAAAGTGTGGAGGAAGTAATCAGTTCCCCATTTTATGATTCCTTTGACGTGGTTGAGTTCTCCACAAGCATCATATTTCGACCCATATTCAATGACACTCCAGCTCAGCATTGTCATTGAGAAAGACATGGTGAAGCTCGACTTGATCGAACCTCCATCATCATAGAACCCTCCCGCTAGATGAGAGTATAGACTGCCGGGAAACTTCCCATCGTCCAAGCAGGAATCTCCCCTCCACGAGACATTGTTCCCCTCTGGCAGTTTCCCGGCTGTAACATCAAAACAGTTAAAACAGAAGAAGATTAGTAACATATTGATAAGAACTTGCCAATACTATATTGATCAACAACTCATCTAATTATACTATATGACTCTCTCGCTCTTTACAAGCATAACTAAATCTTCTTATCTCCATGCATGTGCCAGGTCACTCTTCTTCATAGTCTTTTGCTGTTGCCAGGTCAGTACTGAACATCACGAAGCTGCAATCAATGCCACGGTTCCAGATAAAGTAGATAGCTTGCCAATCAACAAAAGCTTCTACGCTATCTGAGCTACAGTGAGATCCAAACACAGACCAGTTGGTTGCAGCAATCAGTACTAAATGTCGAGACTGCATCTTCCATGAAAGGACTCGAGATGCTCAAGGTCGGAACCAAGCTGCAAGGAAAGTCAGCTTTTGTAGTGAAACTGAATGTTGAATGTGTAATCTTGTTTAAGAACTCATTCTGCTTGACTGAAAACCATGCTTCTTTTCTCTCCTGTATTGGTAAACTTGCAGCATGTTTCTTGCTCCACAACTCCAATGCTCTCAGACGTATGTAGCGTTGCTGATATCACTGCTACTCTGTATATCAGCCATTCAACACGCACATAAACAAACTCCCAGCCATGTTACTTTCCTCATCTCTCCAGCAGACCCACACACACAAACATTTTAACTGGCCCCAACGACCTGTGAATCCTAGAACCAAGCTCATGCGGTTGTACGTACATATCTCTTCCAAAACTGCAGTAGTTTACTCTTCACCTATGCTTCAGATGAAACTTATCACGTAATCTCTTGAATCTGGACCATAGTAGGAAGATTCGACCATGCTTCTGCCTTGACGGAACACTTATACTTCCAGCTAGAGAGAGAATTATGTGTTTCTCTTGACTCCAATAACAAATAACTTGTCCTGTAACTGTACAGAGCCACTCATCTCTGCTGCTAAAATGTGTATCCAAGCAGCCTTTGACACATGATCGCCTCCACAAGTAAACCAGTAGCAGTAACATGTGATTTTTACTCAACATAACAGCAGGGCTAGCAAAACCCTGAGCTTCAGTCATAGCTCCAGAATGTATTTTCCATAAATCTGTATCCCTAGACTCAGAACTCAACCAACTACACTGCTCCAATGCAGAAGAAACAGGCTGGAAAGAACCGGTCTTGTGTCTCCTCCACGTCTCTCTAATGCTCACAAGGCAGAGCTGAACTATGCCAAAACCCAAACTGCGAAAGAGTTTGACACTGCTGCCGAGTCAAATCTTGCATCAGTCTCCAGCACTTGAAGTCTGTGCTTGGCCAGATTGATCCCACGTGTAAAAGCTTTCTCTTCTTCTTATTTTGCAGGTTGCAACTCATATGATGAATCATATCACATATACATTTACTGAATTTAAAAGTGATTTAGAACATATGTGTACTTACAGATTTGAGCGTTGAAAAACTTCAATGCCAATGCAAGAGCGATGGTGCTATTGTCTTGCGGTGGTGGAAGGCTGTGGTCTTGGGGAAGTGTCGTGGAAAGTGTTATCGCGATGATGGACGACACAACCAAGACTCCTCCAACCCATAGAAGTAACTTTTTGTTGCTTGAGATGCAAGCAAAAGAAAGTTTCTTCTTTTTCTTGGCGACAGTTGGTTTGAGAACCCAAGATTGCTTCATTTCCTGAGAAGGCTGCGTCAGAGGTGTCATCTCCAGCTCCTCGATTTCCATCATTGTAGAGAGGTGTGGCTGAGGAAGTTCCTGTCAGAAGAGATAAACGATATGGTGAAAACGCTTTTAACTCCGGTCTCAATAAACAATAAAGCTGGACAGCAGAGATAGATCTGAAAACAAGAACAATAACTGAAGCTCAGCGAAGAAGCCTATTGTCCTAACCAGTGACTCCAACCAGACGAGAACACCAGAACAAGACACGTGAATCAAAATCTCTGACTGTTGATTTGTTTCTAACTAGTTTATTATTTACTAGTGTGCTGGTTAGATAGGATAAAGTCGACAAACCTTAAACGGTTGGAGGGAAGGAATGGTGAAAATTGTTCGGCGCGTGAACTCTGTGGCAGTGACAGCGATCAAAGATACATAAGGAATGGTGAAATTGTCTTGCTTGTGAAAGTAACAGCCATCATTTTGACGCTAAGACTGAGAAACGGGAAGAAACTGTGGGACGCCAGTGGCAACTTCTGGGAGTCTGACACTTACGCTTTCACTCCAGTGGCAACTTCTGGAAACAGTAGGAGGAAGAACAGAGCTTAGCTGGCCAAAAATAGTAAGGAACGCATTAAACTAATTTTAAATGATTTATTTAAATTTTGTTTTGCACTTTTGCTATGCACGGGAAGAATTATGATGCAAACTAGATCGACTAGTTTTGCTAAATTTGAATGCAAATTTTCTGTAGATGATTAATTGAAATCATAAATCTAAATGTTAAGTAATTACAAGTTTTCTTTTTAAGAGTCTAAAATTCTAAAATACGGAAATAACATAGCGTAAATAGGTTAAATTATTTACGGATTTGATTGGAGTTCGGATACATATTTAAATTATGTAAAAACAACAGTAATCCAAATCTATTTTAAAATCTCAAAACCAAAAATAATGCCATATATAAATTTAAATATTGTATAGCCTAATATCTAAAATTGAAATGAAAATTTGGCCAGCTTGGATACTTGGGTGGAGAAGCAGTATATATTACTTATAATTTTTATGGTTTTGAGTATTTTAGTTATTTTAAGTTATTCATTTTCACTGTTTTGGATATTTTTTATTTTTATTTTTCAGGTGTTTTGGATAATTCCATATATTTTTGTGTATTTGGATACTAAATCTACAAATAGTTAATATATTTAAATATATAATTATGATTCAAGTATTTTGGGTATTTAAGATATTTGATTTAGATTGAGCTTGAACTGGTTCTTTGGATAGTAAAGCTTGGATCATTTGTATATTTTATAATTTTGGTTTGATTAGGTTTAGCGGATAATCAAATTTTGATATTTGTCGAAAGAGGGATCAAATAAGGACTTAATAACACTAACTAAAACAACTTGATGTAAAAAAAAAAAAAAAAACTTCATGTGACACGAATATTTTTCGCAGTTTGACAATTTTATTCCTAAATTGATAATGGTTTAAGTTGAACGAAGATAAATAAGTAGGGTCTAGCTGATATTTACAATTCGGAAAATTTGAACGGTTCGTTATTGTCAAAAAAGGATTTTAATTTCTAAATTACTTTGAAAGTTGGCTAAAGAGCAACCTTGCTGATGAAAATTATTTTTGGTTTAAAAAAAATTAATGATATTATGTTGTCATTATTAATTACAATTTACTTTTAAATTGATGGATTAAAAGATGAGAAGTAAATGTGATTTTGAGTATTTGAAACACTTGCACAAATAGCTCTGCCCTTAGATACTCTCGATTTTGTATTTTTTTTCTAAAATTATTAGATGCTTTCTTAGGACATCAGCATTGGCCATGCTTTCATAAGTGTTTTCACAAAAAAAATATATAAAAAAAAACTTAAAGTAAGTGAGAGAGCATAAAGAACACTAGAACATGCTCTCTTACCAGAGCACTTCTGGTATTCTAAAGTTAGAGAGATGTTTCATTCTAACTGTCAGAACTAAATCATGACAATCGTCATTAATGAGTTTATCTATTATATTAAAATAGAAGTCATGACTTCTAATTCATGTGTGATTTTTAATAAAATGGACTATCTACTAGAGTTGGTCACATCATATATTAATCATCATTAATTTTCATATTAGATAAAACACATTACATTATTTAATCATTAATAACTTTAATATTATACAAAAGATAATAACTTCCCAATATTTTAGGGATTTCATAAACAAAATTAACAATATACTGAATCAAACTTATATTTAAATCATATATATATATATATATATATATATATATATATATATATATATATATATATATATATATATATATATATATATATATATATATATATATATTAAAATTTCGAAAAAAATCTGTTTAAAAATATTTTCACAGATATTATTTTTCAAAAATTATATGTAAATATGTTAATCAATTTCGTGATTAGTTTTGAATATACTATACACTAATATATTCAGTTATTGTTTACAAAATGGAAAATAATTATTCTATTTTTTTTATCAATTATATATTCAAAATAAATCATATTAAAAGAAAATTATTATGTTGACCTAAATATTTTAACAATATACTAATTTTCAAAAAATTTATGTAAATATTTCCCTTTTTTTTTAATTAACAATGAAATATTATGTTGCAATAATATATATATATATATATATATATATATATATATATATAGTTAATATTTATAAAATTTTAAATAAAAATTCTATCATACACTTATCTATTTATAATCATAACTATACATGTTAAAATAAAATTATTATATTGAACTACATATGAAAAAATTATATTAAAGTGATAGTTATAAATTTTATTGTTATACATATAAAATATTTATGTTAACATAATAAATTGATGAAAGACTACAATACGTGTATAAAAACAAAATATATTAGATTTTTTATATACAATAATGTATTATGTAAATGAAGAAATGTAAAAATATTACTAAAATGAAATCAAATTTTAAAGGACGGGTAAAAATTTAACATAAGTTAAATAAAAAATAATTATCAAATATGTTTTTCATGCCATATTAATTTGTTTAATAATTAAATATAAATACAATAATATAAATATATAATAAGAAGAAAAAATATATGTGGTGGTTTTTTTGTCATCAACACATGTGATGATTTTAAACAGTTTACAACATATAAACTAAAAATTATTATATTTGAAATTCTTAAAGAAACATTTAATATTAGACTAAAACTAAATAATAATCTAAAATAAATATATATAAATAGAAAATTAAATGTTTAATTAAAGTAAAAATAATACCCGCACGGTTGTGCGGGTCGAAATCTAGTTAATTATTAAATCGGCAATCATTATTAATGGTTTCTTACTAACTGTCTTTAGACAGAAAAGACAGATGTCTCATACTCTTTTTTTTTGTAACACTACCAAATACTCTTAAAGTAGAAAAGGTATCAGATACTCTAATGTTGTCACCAGCAAACAATCTCCGAGTTCAAAAAATATCAGAGTAGAAAAGGTATCAGATACTCTAATGTTGTCACAAGCAAACAATCTCCGAGTTCAATAAAATATCAGATAGTTCTCCGTTACCTCACGGTCCCCACCGTCTGACAATCTCTCTTCTCTTTCTTCGAACCCAGGTTTTAATTTAGAGAGTAATCCATTCAAGTTTTGAAGATTATTTTAGGATTTATTATTCGTATAAATTATTTAGATTCTTCTTTATTCAGTGAAATATTATTAGACTAACTCTAATTAAACCCACATATTGCTTGGATAGGTCCTAAAATATATAAAAACCATCTAAATTTATTAAATCTGATTTAACAACTTATGTACACAACAACAAAAACAAACTAGACACAGACAAAAGTTCTCTTTGTATACAATCCCGATTGACATCGGAAGTGATGAAATGTTCTTAGGTTTGTTTTTAAAAGAATAAACAAATTTTGTTCGTCAAAAAGAAAAGAATAAACAAATTTTCCTAGGTACGTTTTTTTTTTCCATAGCTCATAGATAAGTAGTGCAAGCTATCAATTTTTTTGACAGAATATTCTTTACATAATTATAAAACCCCAAGAGACTACGAGAAAAAATCTGCCTTGTTTCAGTTTGTCAAGCTCTACAATACTTGGAGTTACGTGGAGTCAAAAATCTTATATAAATTTTGCTCAGTTTTAAAATATATATAAAATATACAGCTCCAAATCGTAGCGAAGATAAAAAATAGTTAAATAAATACGAGAATTCGAAAAATAAAATCTGATTGGTAGAAAGGGAGCTGACGTGGCCTATATGGTCAAAATTGAAATTAGGGCTTAATGAGATCCTAAGCGGCGAGATTGACCGGCAAGGCTATGGTTTTATCAACCCCGATGATGGCAGCGCGAGGAGCTTTTTTGTTCATCAGTCTTCAATCGCCTCCTGTGGACTAAAGCTGTGGGTGTTTCACTCGCAACCAGTAGTTCTAGTCTTTAGAAACTTCCTCTCGCTTTATGATTACTGTTTGAAACCTGCTTATGATCACCATTCACCATCAACGTAATCCCCAGATGAATCTTTTCTACCTTTTAATAAATAGTGAACCCTTTTCTTGTGTAGTGGAAAATAATTTGTGAAACGTTACCTCTAACCTCTGAGAAAGTTGGGAACACACCAGAGACAAAAAATATCTCGTACTGATTCATGAAGCCAGTGTTGTCTTTATGCCTTTCGGAAAGAAAGAAACAGGCTACATCTCGCGACTCTGACATTCAACAATCACTCTGTCCCACTTTCTCCAGCTCAGCGTCACTTGCAAATGCCATCAACCGTGACTTACTTATCTACTTGGTTCCGGTTGTTTATGTAGTTTCCTCTTCATTTCTTTTGTTTCTTTTGTGAAATTTATGCAGTTCTGAGTCAGTCAAGGGCTATAATCCTGCGGGAACATATGATTGTAATGCTGTTGTAATATCTAGGATAATGATTGGTATTAGTAAAACAAACTTGGGAACAACCAAAAATCAGCTGTACTTAAGTCACATCTTGGTGTGGTTCAGGGGCACACGCATAATTAGATTCTTAGACTAAATAATTAATTCTTAAGTATGCTAAATAGTTTTAATACTAGTGTACACCAACTATCCATGTTTATCATGCTAAAGTTTGTATTTCTCCACTACATTTGTTAGAGAAACTACTTGTTCAAAGACCATCTGAAATATACTGAAATTTTCTATATGGTGAAGATATATAATTATTACGGAAATAAATACACATCATTTAACTTTTAGTAATTAAACGAAAAACCATTGTTATAATAAAGAAAAGAGTAAAAAGTCTTTTAAAATTGCTAAGCATGCGAAAAACTTGGTGCACAAGGTACCTTATAAGTGAACCACAATACTATGAGATACATATACAATGATACCTTATAGAAAACCATATACATTGATTGCTAATTATTAATATTTCTTTATTACTCATTTGTAAAAAAGGGATTTTAATATTTTAAAATTACTTCCAGTGTTGGCTAACTAGTATTAATGATTAATGATACTAATGAGTAATAAACCATTAATGATTATTGCAATATTTAATCATTAATATTTTTTATCACTCATTTGTCAAAAGGGATTTTAATATTTTAAAATTACTTTCAAAGTTGGCTAACTCGAGTATGTAAACAAATATGATTGATTCGTCAATAATCTATGAAGTATGCTATATATTCCCGTGCAAGAGAGTGAATGCAAAATGAAGTTGATGCAAAATGAGGCAGTTAGCGTGCGAGCAGAAAAGTTATCATCTTCATGGAACTTCTATGGACCACAGACCACTAGTCATTATCCTTCACGAATTTACGTGCATTCCTTTCCTCAAAGAAATTAGAGCATCAGCAGCAACAAAGTATCTGATGGGAGATGTCGTTATTACATCAATATAACTAAATTAAGAAATTAAAAATTATAATTAAAGGAAGTAAGCCAATCTTAACAGACGACATCATTAATGAGCCCTCTTATACATTCTCAAGAGATGTAACTCTCTCTCTCTCTTCCCGTATGTTTTGTTTTTTCAATGTTTTTCATTTACTTAATTGTAGTGCTTGGTGGGAAACCACACCACTAAAAGTGCTCTTCTAATTCTTAAAAGTTAGATTACAATATTATGAGTTAACCAAGTTAATTGACAAAATTAACATTTCGGCATCGCCAGGGACAGAGGACCGACACGTGGCAACACGTGACTAGTCTGGACCATTCATGTAGAACCAGGATACCTCTGTATAATTCAAAAAAAAAGAGTTAATTGACAAAATTTCCAAAAATTATATATACTATATATTTAAAACGAGACAAGATTAGTGATAAATTTAACAATGTCTTTCAAAGTAACTCGTAATTAGTAGAGAACGCTCGCTCTATCGTCCCTCGGTAACTCATGTATTAATATTGGGCTTCATTTGTTCAGGCCCAAAATAGAATTGGGTTTTTATTGCCTCAGTAATTATTATTACACGACAAGGTTTCGTAGATGTCTTCCATCTCAGACACTCCGACAACAGCGAAGTGGGAGATGACGTCACGGCGCATATCAACTTTTTTCACTGCAGTTTCCTTTTTACTTTTCTTTTCCTCGCATCCCACTCTCTCTCCTTAATCCTTATCACTTTCGTCGTTTCTTTCATTTCTTCGAGCGTTAAACAAAGGATTAGGTGATCGGTGCATGACGAGCGCATCGGAACTCTTCTCAACTCGAAGATCCCGTCCGGGTAGATCCGACCCGGATTCAGAATCCGAAAACTCTTCTCTCTATCGACACCACGCCCATCACCATCACCACCGCCGTCACGGAGGGATCCATCATCTCAATCACCGTCATGATTCCAACGCCTGTGATCCTCCCCAACGACGAGCCCCGCCGCGTCTCCGTCGCTTCTGCCACCATCTCGGTCTCTCGGTTAGTTAAAAACTCTCACCTAATTTGTTAATTTCGAAAACTTTAATTCAAACCCTTTTGCCAGTTTGTGTTCTGTGTTCACAGGAACGTAGACCTGTTCTTCTCGATTCTGAAACCGAAGGCAACGGCTTTGGAAACCTAGAGAGGCTTCCCGGAGCTGTTCTTCTCGCGAGGGAAAGACTCTTCGAAAGATTGAGAGGTGTTTCTTTGTCTAGTAACAGGTTTGTCTGAAACCTTAATGAAGTGTTTAGCGCGAGTTTAGATATTTCTAAGATAATTGTTTTTGGTCTGATTTTGATTTTTTTTTTGTTTCTTTTGACTCAGTCGAAGCAACAGAGTTTCACTGGGTGAGAATCAGATAGAGTCCTCGTTCTATGGAGAACCAGTAGAAGGGATTCAAGTGTCCTATGAACGCAACAAGAAACCGTTAGGTCTCTCACAAGGTGCCATTAATGGTTTAAAACGGCAGAGTTTTAGTAGCTCAGCCGAGGCTAAAACCGAGGGGAGAGATTGTAGCATATGTTTAGAGAGTTTCACTAACGGCGACATGCTTATATCCTTGCCATGTACCCATAGTTTCCATTCCTCGTGCTTAAACCCTTGGCTTAAAGCTTGTGGTGATTGCCCTTACTGCCGTAGAGCCATAGCTAAGGATATGGAAACATGTAAATAGGAACTTTTCCCTCCTAACTATACCCACACGCATCTTCTGTTCTTGCTCTAGACAGGTCTTTCAGTTTTGTTGCGCATTTGAGTGTGTGTTTTTTTCTGTCACGGGTTTGTTCTTGTAACGGTTTTTGTGTGTGCCATTGTGAGTCTTTTTAGTTTCTTCACTGTGATCTCTCTTTTTAATGTCTTGTTGGTTATCAAAGACTTTTTCCAAATCTTGATCCGACATTTTGGTTAAGCTTTGAGGCTAAAGCTCAACAACTTTTAACTGTCTCAGTCTGGATACGTTTAAGCTCCGTTGCCTCCGTAAAGATGTCGTTATGTCAACATGAAGATGTCGAATATACAAAGAAGCAATCAATATATGCAACTCTACAAGAAAGTCAGAGAAGACAATTGAGCAAAATCCATTTTTATAAGAAAACTTGCCTAAAATTAAAAACTTATTTAAAATTTACTAGATTAGATAATTAATTAATTTCAAAAAATATAATAGAAATTGGCCAAAAACATCAAAACGTATGTTAAAATTTACAGAAATTTTCTATATATACTGGTTGTTATCTGAAAATGATAGATTTGAAAAGGATATATTTCAATCATAGAAAGTCAAAAATTAAAAAAAAACATAAAGATCTTTATGTATTGTTAAATATTAATTAAGTAAACTGGCCTAAAATAAAACGTATTTTGAATTTATTAGATTAGATAATTAAGTTGGTTATTACTTATCAAAATTACACAGTCAATCAAAAATGCCTTGACATTTAGGTATAGGGTTTAATGATTCTTGTTAGGGTTAGTATTTAGGGACTGAAGTTGGTTTTATAAACTTTTATAAATACTCTATAACTTTTTCTTAAATATTATAAATTATTTAGGAAAATAAATTGTTTTTATCATAAATTTAAGGTATTTACAAAATTGGTTATTTTTCGAAGGTGTAAATTTGAAAGTGATATCCAATTTGTGGTTAATTGAAATTCTCTATTTATTTATTCACTATTATTTAATTTAAGATTAACAAATTTAAGAGAAATTGCTTAACATACTCAAAATTATCTAAGTTGATTGTTATTTTTCAATAATACACTCAATTAAAAACATTTAACATTTGACTTTAAGGTTTAGTGACTAATGTTTAGGGTTTAGTATTAAGAGGGTGATGTTGAGTTTATAAAATTTAATAAATGTCTTATAAATTATTTTTAAACATTTATAAAATACTAAGGAGAGTTAATTTAATCTTTCTAATCACAAATGTAAGGTATTTTTGAAAATAATTAATCATTAAAAGTAAATTTGTAAAATGATATCCAACTTGTGGTTAGTTTAATCTTTGGTTAGACTAATTGCTTGTATATGCTTTATTGAGTTATAAGCTCGGTGACTCTTGAGTAGTTCAGCTTCAGAAAGAGATTCAAGCTGTTTATCAATGTTTGTTATTACTTAGCTTTTCTACTGCCTCCTTAGTTCCATTATTTAAGAATATAACAGCACAGAGACAATGGGAAACTAAGAGCAAAAAAGTATATATTGATTATATTATCACATGCATGAATGACAAAACGGAGGACTTGACAAACCAGGTCCATAAGTTATATCAAAAGTAAGAATTTGAATTCAGAGAAACTTGAACATCATCATCAGAGCTTCATCCTGTTAATTAGAATTACAGAAGCTGCGGGTAAATCCGCTCGGGCCATTTGGGATAGGCACGCTTGTATAACTTCATGCACACAACGTCATGTTGCTGCACCACTCCATTGAATATGCATTTCATTGCCCCTGTGCAAAATCCACATGAATAAGCAAAATATATTCTAGAAAAACCAAAACTCAACACATCTTCTAAATACATTAACAATATAATGAAAGGTCTTTACCATGTGTGCCCAGTGGCTCCTTCACGCGACCACGACGCCCACATTTTGTCTCCACTTCTACAGGCTGCACACAAGAAAAACATTTGTTTCATTTCATCCCCCTCACTCTTATAAGTAACACATCGCTTTTAACTACTTTTTTGCCTTCTCTTACCTTAAACCATCTCACGTCTTCCGGGTTATGGAACATATACCTTACTGATGCTTTCATTTTTGATACTCTCTGAAGATACCTGAACCAAGCAACCACATTCAAAGCTGGTGAGAATTAGCTTAAGCATGTATGCAAACTACAATATGCGACTGTACATGGAAAGATAAAAGGTAACAAATAAGATTTACCCGGTTAATACTATCTGCTTCAAAATTATTTTGTTGGGTTCAATGCTTTTCAAGGTACCAAGGGCAGCAACGGCAGGAGCATAAGACCGTTCAGAAATCTTCAGAACTACCAAAGGAAGGGATGAGAAAGATATTGGACCGTATACTGAAGCCAACGTGGGACCAGGACCTGGATGCAGAAACCTCCCCATCTTGAGTTTGTCTGCTCTGAGACTGTCGGTTGAAAATACTGGCCTGGCAAAATTTTCACCCACCATTGTTATTAAAGATTTGCAAACAAGAAAGCTGTTGCAGTACGATGAACACATGAACAGAGATTAGCCAACCTTGCAACGAACTGACGGAAACCAACATGGAACACTAGCTCCTCTTTGGTTTTAATAGGATCTTCGTAACCATCATACTTCTTTAAGCTGTGGAGCATAGTTAGAGAAGTTAGCTGAGGGTCTCATCAATGAACAAAAAAAATTAGAAACAGTAAGATAGTGAGATTACCTAAAGTGCAGAACCGACATTTTGGATTCATGCTGTAAAAGCCCAAATGCTATAATGGGTTTCGTGCTTACAATGGAGGACAGTTTAAAGGCAGCAACAAGAGGCACTCCCTTAATATGCAGCCGTACATAAGACCCAGTTGGTACACAATCATCTCTGCTTTCTTCTTCTTCTTCCATCTTCAGGGCTTGCTTGACCACAAGCTTTCGAGTCCTAGCGAAGTTATCAAAAGCAAAGATTCTGGCATAGTCCTGAGGTAGAGACTCCTGCATTTTGCCAAACAAATAGTAAAAAAGTCAGCATCACTTTACAGTAGAAGGAAACAATAATGAGCTTTCACATCAAGATCAGTGTTACTACATTTGGATCCCACGAGGATGTTCTCAAGGATTTAACACCCCTGTATTTTGCAAAACGTTTTCTTGCAGGCTGATCAATGGGAGTCTCCACCTCATCTGGAAATTCTGAAGACAAAACAATCGAAAATCTTAACTCAGTTTCTTTAATCTTTAATGAGAAAAAAAAAGACAAGGAACAAAACACCAACCCTCATCCTCAGCATGTGCCTCTTTGATTTTCTTGATTTTATCCTCATATTGTTCTCTTGTCAAGTTTTCATCATCCTGAAACAATATGGAGCAGATTGGCTTATTAACTTAATCAAGATACTCAATCATAATAAAAATACTATTTGTAAGTCACTCTACGTAAATGGAGAAAAAGCATACCATCATCTCGGAGTCATTATGAGTTTCATCGTCCATATCCTGCACGTACAGTGTTTCTTTATCATCCTCAAAATCTTGGTCTTGATTGGAATAGTGATCCTGTCCTCTATCCAACGCCATATCATCATCATCATCATCATCATGGGAATCACCATTATCAGAATCCTCTTCATCTATCTTATCCACAATCCAAGCAGCCTGTGAATCAACTCATAAACAACCTAAAATAAGAGGAAAAACTTCACAAGAGACAAGGAATAGTTAAGAGTGAGGGTAAAAAAGTATCCAGAAACCTGATATGCTGAAGTCCCTTGTGGCAAACTCTTCTTCTTTGGCTTTCCCTGTTTCTGATTTCTGTCAGCCTCAGCCATCTCTGCCTCAGTTGGCCATGTCTACACAATAACAAGTAAATTTTCAGAACAGATAACAACACAAGTAAATGGACCCTTCGTCTGTTAAAGAACTAATCAGACTTTACCTGTTCCCCTGCTAACGGATCTGGAGTGTTTTCAACTACTAAAGGCTCTTGTCTCATGGGATCAGGAACCAGAGACCTCAATACCTGATCAATCCAAAAATACAGGTAAAAATAAAATAAAGAGAACTGACAGAGAGAAGAAGGCCGTTATCATAAAAAAGCACAATAAACACTTTACTTCTCATTACGAAAATAACTTTACGAGTTTCACTTTCATGAGGGGTATTATATAGTCAACCATATAGCCTGTTTGCCTGCTGTTCTAGCTTTCAGCAATATGTGTTCTTTATAGTAAAAGACTAAAAGATAATGATGGTTAGTGGAAATACCAGATACCTCTTCATCATGTGAATCATCCAATTCCATGGAATTATGTTTTTTCCTTTCATTCACTGGATATGGATCCTTCAGGACTTCGACTTGTGAGAGCTGAAAATCACCGACGCCAGTAACATGGACCTAATGGTAAAGAAAACAAATTTTACTGGATCAGACATGGTAAGTTATATAGCATAAGGCATGACGGAGAGAGTAGAAGCTTGATTACCAGCTGATTTACAGATAGCTTACGAGCACGCAAGTAACCGGAGAGAAGTAGAGTGCACTCTCCTGGGCTTTTATCATCCACCAGCATCCCAACCTAGTTGCACCATTCAAAAGTATGCAAATATTTTACTACAAACCCTTTTTTTCATCACAGCTTAAATTAGATGTTATGAATAAAAAAAGCACCTTCTGAGCCACAACATATGGTCTTTGACTTCGCCAATGAGGTATAGAAAGCCTTTGTTCCTTGAATAACCTCATGAACTGCAAACACACCAACAAGCATAGTAACTAATTTAATTCATTTTTTTATAGTTGTACTAAGGATATTTAGTTCTTTTGGATTTTGAAATGCAAATATAGCATCCAAATTCTACTTTTTCTAGCATCTCAAATATCTATACATTCAAGATTTTATAGATGTTGCATCTGGATGCTTCATCTAGATGCTGATACAATATTGTTTAAACGAACAACATCTGCATGCTAGCATCTAGATGCAGCATCTGCATACAGAAAGGAACATGACCATAATAACATAACACAAGAATCACGAGAATTTACCTTACGCAACTCATCTCTGGTATCTGCTGGATAGAACTCACAATCCTTAGGAAATTCAGAAGCAAGATGAGAGGCGCACGTCTTTCTCAGCACATTTTTCATTTTTAATCCACTGGGTAAGTCCTGCAATCAACCAACACCAGCTAAATTCCAAGCAGAGCTTGAGAGAGAGAACATGGACATGGTAGGACCAAATGAAGCAAAGAACTTACACGTATGAACACAGCGGTACTTGGTAGACCAATTGTTCTAAGCACAGAAAGACACTGGCTTCCGAATGAATCTATGAAGCTAGAGGTATTCTCCTTAGCAGATGAAACAAAAGCGATCAGATCAGCAACCTATATATACATAACACCAGTAAGATCATAATAACTCAATTTAACAACTAACTATGAAAAAAATCTGCTAACTGAAAGAACAAACTAAAAGCAGGCAATAAAAATCAACATGCCTTGGCCATTTCCATGCATGTCAGAAGATCCCCATGAGGCGCCTTCAACACCTGAGATATATAATTGTATTCTACTTTTATTAAATATATATTTAAAATAACCAAATCTTAGCTCCATCAAATACTGTAAGGGAATATACATACTGTTGCTCTTAGCTTATACTCAGATAACAGATTTGAAACATCTTCACCAAGTGAGTTCAAATCCACAGAAGCAAAGAGAGGAAACAAGACCTATCATCAAAAACAGAGTTTTAAAAAAAAAAAACTGCATTTGAACAACAAAGCAAAGGCTGTAACTTTCTGACTACAAAAGTTCCTATAAACTCACGATTACTCGAGGAGCACTCGTTAATCCTCCTGAAGCCCTCTTCTCCTTCAGAAACGCTGCTCTTTTCTGCTCTCTGAGCTGAAGACAGAGAGAGAGATAAACAGGTTCAGTATGTTGCAGGAGTAGCAGATTAACAAAAAAGAGTGTAGGAAGTAGAATCACTACCATTTTGCCATGCTGAATACGAGCAGCTTTAGCTCCTTTAAGCTGGTTACCATCCGGTTTACAAATCCGGCCTGCAGTTTTTAGGGAGATTTTTTTTTAGTTACGTGATGATCAAAAGAGAGATGAAATCGCTGATGGGTTTTTACCTTGGAGGGAAGTTTTGTGAAGATTGCGAGAAGATTTAGAAGAGAAACGATTCTTGTGAGCCTTATTGTTTTGAACTCCAGAGCGCCCCATGGTGACTGCAATGAAAGGAAAGAGGAGGAGAGTGTTTCTTAAAAGTTTAAGTTTAAAAGTTTAAACCCTAATAATTTAGTTTCTTGTTCCTCAGGGTTTTTGTTAACTGGGTCTGCTTTTTGGCCCACAAAGGGATTACATGAAACTGATTAAGGCTTACAGTAGCCCATTGTTGATATCAGTATAGTATACAATTAAACAAATGTCATGAGACGATATACAGTATAAATCTTTTTCAACAGTTATATTTGGACCAGCGCCCTAGTAATGATAACTTGCATTAATAAAATGTGAATCTTCGATTTGAAAAAGAATGGAAGCTTACCTGAAAATTTTGTGAACCTCAAGAAGGTAGGTTCATGTACAAATCTCAGCTAAAGCTATTTTGACTATTTAAGTAAATAAACCATAAAGTTAATTCCTTTTGTTAGAAAATCTCATTATTCCCACAAATAAGAAGACTAGTTAAAGTAATAAAGTAGCTACAGCGTGTGGTTTCAAGCGCAAAGTCTCAATGCTACAAAGCCACGACAACGATAGTCGATAGATACGATATATATGAACTATATATCATAGTTTACAAGAAAAGAACTATATGTCATAGTGAACAGTGAAACTTATTTGATGGCTTAGAACAATACTCAAAGCTTTTGCCGATAGGTGCATTATGGCGATGTTAAACCAATATGTATATGGTCTGTATATGGTCAGATTGTGTAACTATCATAACGTCACTACATAATGTCAAATCTCTCTTGTAGCCAACTCAATCTATACTTTTCGTTTACGTGAGCGAAACTCAAAACTTTAGTTTACATGATTATGATTTCTCACTGTTGAAACTTATGGAAGTGGCGGCAAATCAACAGTTCCAAAAACTAAAGAGAAAAAATATACATCCACTGATATTTTCTCCCTCGCCATATAGCAGCTCAACTTTCTTATACACTATAAATATCCTTAAACCCTTTGCTAAAATTCACCACTATATTCATATTGACTACATAGAAATTGATATATTTGTGTTACTCCTACACAATTCGTATTATGGTGATGGCTACGAACCGCACAGAGCAGTACGTAGTGTTAGTCATGGTGCTGATAATTATGGTGGGATCGGTGTTACTAGCCAGTGAAGGACGACCGGTCAAGTATGGTTCAGGAGCTTTGACCCAGTTAAGAGATTCACCTGTGTACAATGGAAGCGCAATGTCTTCCCTTAAACCAGCCGAGTCCTCTGTACAAGATTTTTCGTGGCTAGCCACGGTGAAACAGTCCGGGCCAAGCCCAGGGGTTGGGCATCATTGAGCCAAAGTATTCTAGTCATAGTCCTGGTGTTGAACACTAAAGAAACAAAACATATAGATCTAGAATTATATATATGCATATGTAAGTTTCAATACCCTCTAATGTTCATGATTATCTCCTTTCACTATGTATTAATTGTTCTACTCTACGTAATAATCATATAACCAAACATTTATTATGCCTTCCGCAACTTTCATAAAAACTCTTTGATAGAAATATTCCACGCAGCGAGATGCATTTCGATTGGTATTTGGTAATTCCATAAAACCATGAAATGCAACTTTTTATGTATTAAAATACTACAAATCTTCAAGAACATAGGAAGTAAAACTTAGAGCCGACATATGGGCAAATTTTCACAATCTTATACATCAGGGTCTCCGCTTCAAACCACCAAAACTTTTGAAAAAATTGTATGGATATAATCTCCCAAATTTGAAAAAAAAAAACATTGGCCCCCAAATTTTTAAATTATTTCTTAACTCGTCTACAGTTTCCAAAATTTCAAGGCCGGTCTTGTATACATGTAATGATACACAAATACCATCTCCTAGGAATATTTGATAAAAAAGAGATGATTTGCCATATGCACATATCAAGAGGCAATATTAGGAACTTATCTATGATTTGACATAAAAGTAAATTCTCATAAAAATTGACTTTTGTTGGACGAATTTACCCTTTTTCATATTTTATTTTTCATGAGATTTATCTGACAATCTGTCTCTCTTTTACGAATTTTTTCTTCCTCTCTCTCACATTCTCTTTCATTCAACTTCACATTTTTCTCACACTTCAACTCTTTATTTTTTCACTGTATATCTTTTTAATTTCTTTTCACCTACAATTTTACGTGTAAATTACTTTTTCAGCATAAAACTATGGTAGTATACTTTTGAAAAATGAAAACATGATAAATATTTGTTCTGGATTTATGATGAACTACATTATAACTCATTAATAACTTGATCAAAAAACATGTTTCAAAATATATTAGAGAATTAACAAATTTTGTAACAAAACATAAAATTTGTTAACATGTTACAAAATATGTTAGCGAGTTGACAAATATTGTAACATGATACACAAATTGTTAACATTAAAATAACATCAATTATAGTCTCGCTAACATAATACATAATTTGTTAACATTAAAATAACATCACTTTTTACTGGGTTTATGATAGTACTACATTATAACTCATCAATAATTTGACCATCAACATTTTACAAAATATGTTAGCAAGTTAACAAAATTTGTAACAAGATACAAAATTTGTTAGCATGTTGCAAAATTTATTAACATGTTACAAAATATGTTAGTGAATTAACAAATTTTTTAACGTGATACAAATTTTTTTAACATTAAAAGTCATTAACTATAAAATGCATAAACTTTTGAGGAAATCAATTACAAAAGAAACAATATAACTTAATTTGAATACTTTAGTAAGAAAATATATAGCATGTTGTTCATAAGTGAGATGAAAGAAAAAAACGTACGAAAGTGAAAAATAGTAAGAAAAAATGATGAAAAAGAAATAAGAAAAAAAAAAGAAATAAAATAAGAAAAAAATGAATCACAAATCCCAGAACTCTGACACTGACTGATAGAGCTCCCACATGATCAGCTAAGAGAGGATGGTGAGAATAGGGTCAAAATCGTCGTTATTTTATTAATGTCAAATCGTGGGCAACTTGCTAGTTAAGACCTCCATTAGAGGTATATTAGCCCATTATCTCTAAAAAAACATCTCCTAGGAATCTACTTCATAAGTACGTAGCACGGGAGTTGAAGATTAAAGTTCAAACAAAATGTAGCACAAAGACTGGAAATTTTCCCCAAACTAGCCTTTTCTTTTAATTTGTAGTAATGTTCTTACTTCTTAGGGCGCTCTTTTGAGGGAACATTTACATCTCAAAAGACAAGAAAAAAAGAGCATATCATACTGAGCAAATTACAAGTCACGAAGATAAAATGTCATGTTACGTAGGAGTTGAGTTCAACCTCACTATGAGTCATTTTTCACAGACAACCGGTGAGTGCTGAATCAATTCATATCAAAGATATACGGACGACAATATCTCTGGACGATTACATATTGAGATTGGTGGTGGTGATTGATCAAGAACTGTAAGCTTGGAATAAAATGTGATTTAGATATTATTAACCTGATTGGCCAATCTTGAAGATGATAAACATAATCTTGAATTAGTTAAGCTTCCAAAGATTTGATAACTTTTGAAAGTCAAGTATATAATCCATTGCTAAATTAAAAAAAGAGCATGTTATACAAAATTGTTATCATATACAAAAGAGCATATCATAATGCACTCATATAGAAAATGTGTCCTTAAAGTGTAATATTCTCTATGTTTTTTTGAGTCCACTGAAAAATTCATTCCATACCAGCATTTCCAAATTTCTAAAACGATATTGATTTTTATTTCATTTAATTAAACTAAAAATAAATTGAATAGAACCTAACGAGAATCTTATATATTAAAACAGAAGTCACAACATTGATTCATGTGTGATATTTTAGAAAATGGACTTTCAATAGAAATCAATTTATCATTCATTTATTTCTAATAATATGGTTTCATAATATTTTATTTCTAATATAACAATAGAGTCCTATAAAATCGGATTGGTTAACAAACACATATTTGATTCCTTAGTAAACACATTAGAATTTTAAAAAAAAATCTAACAAATCTCTTTAAAAGATTTTAACAAGATCTTTTATTTTCAAAAATTCTGTGTAAATATTTTAATAATTCGTTTATACATTAATATATATTATAAAATGTAGAATAAAAAGTTTAACTAAATATGATAAATTATAGTGAATTATTAAATTTATATATTTTATTTTCAGAAGTATTTATGTTCAAAATATAATATGTTGGTAATAATATGTGTGATTTTTTTTTAAAAAAAATTGACCTTCATTAGAAATCAGTTATCACTCATTTATTACTAATAATATAGCTTAACAATATTAAGTATTTTCCTAATAGTATGGTATAAAATTATGCTTTAACAATATATCTTCAAATCTAACATACTAAAAACATATATAAATATTATTTGTTTAATATTCAATAGTTTAGTTTGTGTTACAAAAAATGAAAAAAAAAATCAACAGTTTAGTTTACATATTTCTAAATAAATAATATTAAGTGTTTAAATACTAATGTATATGAATATGAAATCATTGCATTAAAATACAACTATGTTACTAAAATTGCAATTATTTATTCTTATTACATGTAATCCATAACTATTCAATAACATATGGTTTAAATACAAAATAATTCAGATATTTGTTTAATTAAATATATTTTTATCCATATAATATTCAAATACAAATCTAAAGGAATAAATATATAATAAAAAACTAAAAATACAAACGATGGTATAAATTTGAATTTTAGGTGATAAGTGTGTAAACCATAACATTCTGAAAATGAAAATGATATATATTCATTTCAAAATATAGTTAATGTTTATAGCTTATACTACTAATGATATAAAAATAAAATTTCGACAAATATATAAAACAAAACGAACATCCGCACGGTTGTGCGGGTCGAAATCTAGTTTATACTTAATTGTTTAATGGCATCCTGAGAAAAGAACCATCACAGTCAAGATTAAATTAAGAACCTATAACCGTGGAGAGGTTCTGTTAGGTAAGAAATTAACCATACATTTTGACACTAGACCAAAAAAACGCTATATCCTCTTTGACGGGGAAAAATCCAACTACTTGCATTTAATTATATTTTATTTTCTCTTCTGTTACAAATCTTTTGATAATTCAACCAAATATTTTTGAGCAGAACGGATTTGGTCTTAGTACGGGATGTGACTATTCAGGTTTATGTATAGATTTTGGGATGATAAATCAGCATTATTGGTCTAGGCTGGACGATCCAAACACATAGCCAAACCTATCGTGGGTCTGCGATAGCACGCTTTGTGAGTTCCCCCTAAGCTTTTGAGGATTTGGCCTTCAGGAAAGCTCTTGATAATCGCAGAAAACTATGATAAAAAAGGTGAGGTGTGAATCTAGCCCTTAACAGCTCATCAGAACGATAAAAGATGGTAACTAAATCATGAAAATTTACAACTTTGTTGCTGATAGAATCTCTTTGTTTCCACTACAGGAAATGTGGATATTAATAGCATCAAACTATAGCATTTTTGGATGTTGTGCTATAGTATACTAATACTGGCTTTTTTAATAGCGTTTATAAATTGAAAACGCTATGTTTAGTATGGTGGGAAAACAAAATTTTTTAGCCGCGTTAATTTGGTAAGTATAGGCTCCAACAATTAGAAAAAAGACTCCAACACTTCGAGAAAAAAAAAATTCCCAATAGATTAAAATTTTCTCAGATTCACTGAGATGGTGTTGTATTGTTTCTCTCTCTCTCTCACGAACTCATCGTCTCCATCTCTCCTCCGTCGTGTTTTTGTTGGTCAGTTTCTTCATGGCTTCCACCGGACAACAATCCAATCCTAGTTGTTCACTGCCATCTGAGTTAAATCTCCTGAGTATCCCAGTTGTAATCTCTCTATCTCTCTCTCTCTTTGCCATTGTCTCTGTTTCCTTTCCGTAGTTCATGTTCGGCTCCCTAAATTCCTCTATGATTCGAGCAAGAACCTAATTCGTGATTTGATTTATGATTCATATTTGCTTCAGAGATAGTATTAAACAGAAACCTACTTCATCACCTCTCCCATCCTCTAAAGTCGTCTCCTTTTCTTCTTCCTATCAGGCACTTTCTCTGCTCGCCTCAAATCTTAGAGCCATGGCGGAAAGGTTCTCTCTTTTCCCCAATTCTATTGAGAGATTCACTTTTATAATTATCTTTAGTTATTTGATATTTTTTTCAGCTCACTAATCAAAACTAACTTTGAGGTCTCAGGGTTATTGAGTGGCTGGTTAACATAAGTGCTTTAGCCTCGGACGGTTATGAATCAAGCTCTGATCAAGAAAGCTACTCTGCTACAAGTTCAGGTAAACTATCAAAGTTATCTATCACTAAGACTCCTCTGTTTCTTTATGTTTGTGTTGTGGTGAGTTTTAAGTTTGGTGTTTATCTTAATTAGTATAGATAGATCACTAAGAATCCTCTGTTTCTCTATGTCTCGGACACATTATTTGAAGTTTGGTGTTTGTCTGCTCAGAAACTGCAGGTGGACTTCTAGATCCATTCTTGCTTTTGACTTTGGCTTTGTCTTATATAGACTATAGAGTTATAATAATGTGTACATGCTTTGGTTTTGTTCACAGGGAGAAGATAACAACGACACCTTAGATGGATATCAAGAGAGGATAGAGAAGAGAGGAGAAGGTTGTGAAAGCAGCGGTCTTGGATAAGGTCACACCATCAAAATAGCTCCTTTGCTTTTGAATGTTCTACTTGGTTATTCCCATTTTCATAAAACTAAAGTTAGAGATGCAGCAGTGGAAAGATACCACTGATCATGTGACTTCTGGTTTCAGCGATGAGTCGTAGATGCAGCGGCATTGAGACAGGTCCAAGACAGAGTTAGAAGCAGAACATGAGGCAGAGGAGGTCGTGAAAATTTAAGTGGTGAAGCTCATTATTGATGACGATGGTGATAGGAGCTGATCTGATTTTTTTATTTTTGATGTTGAAGAATATGAGAAGCTTGGTTGGAGAAGATGACATGGGAGCAGAGATGAGAGTTTGCGATTGAATGTTAACATATACAGCTCTTGAGAAGATGAATGTAGAGTTAGCCATAAAAAAATATACTAGAAAATATTGTCATACTACTTATCTCAAATCCTTAGCAGGTTCTTTTATGAAAAACATATGGTATTTTTTTATTATAGTGTAAATTCTAAGCCCTAAAGACTAAAAAGTCTAATCTGTTAAAATTCTATCCTCAAATTTCATTATAAATCTCAAACCTTAAAAGAGTGATATATAGGGTTTAAACCCTTAAACATATTTTTTTTTTTTGAAAAAAACTTCAATCTTAAACTTAAACTCAAAATTTAATAATTTTAAAAATTTAATCCGAAATTTCTTATTTAAACCTCAAACACTAAATTTTAAATCTAAACCCTAAATCTAATACCCTAAACCCCAAACTTAAACCTACATATTAAGTCATAAATCTGATCTTTTCAAACTTATAATATAAACTTTAAACTTAAACTCCAAATCTATTCTAAAACTCAAACCATATACATAACTCTAAATCTAAGCCCAAAACAAAACACTATTTTCCAAACCCTAAACTCACTTAATTTTAGTAATCTTGCATCATTACTTTTACTTAATTTAAAATTGCTTTGCAAAGTGAAAACTAATCATTTTACTAATCTTATATCATTATTTTTATAAATGTAAATGTATAGCTTAATTTCTTAATAAAGTAAAAGTTTTAATTAATCTTCTAGGTATTGAACCATTCAACATCTTAAAACCATTTATTTTAACCTTCAACCTATTCATCTTAACCCCAAATATTATCTTCGAACATTTAATAACATATATACATAAAGAATCCATATATATAAAATAAGTTTAAGACTTTCAATAATTTTATAGTAATTATAATTACAAAAAAGACAATTTTATCGTTTTTAGTTTCAGCCATTGATTGATTCTAAATCAAAGGTCTAAAATCAATCTTTTTATCTATCCTCACCCTTTGTTTCTATTGGTTTGGCATGGATCACCATTTTGCACCCTTGGATGATAATGAATCAACGACTAAGATTCATTGTTCATTTATTTAGTTTTTAATTATTTTCCAGAGAATTGAGCAGATCTCGTGTTTGAGAGAGAGAGAGAGAGAGAGAGAGAGAGAAGAGAGAGACAGTAAGCGATGCATATTTCCTTCTCGAAAGTAAAGATATCGTCTTCTCTATGAAGATTATGGTCGACCCCTTATCTAAAGTTTCCTTCTTTCTCTCATCACTGAAACTAAACCAGAGCGCGAGGCTTGAGCATCGTCCGTTCGTCGTTCGTTCGTCGTCCGGTGAAGCTTCTTCCAACGGAAGGTAAAAAGTCTGAAATTTTCTGAGTTTAGAGTTATCACATTCTTGCAGAAAAATCAGATCTGTGTTTGCTTGTGTAGATTCTGTCTTATCTGTTTCTGTTTGGGTTTCAGAAGATTGATTAATCTGTTTCTGTTTAGGATTGATCTTATTTCAATTGATACAGTCAAGTTTAAGACAATTCGAAATTAATCTGAGCCATTTAGGATCTGAGTTTCAACGTGACCAGTTTCTGATAGTGTAAAAGTTTTAGATTTTGAAATTAATTTGTTTTTCGATTTGTTTGTTCTTCTTACAGGAAGAAGCCGATATGAAGGAGCTGCGCTGGTGTGGATGTGCTGAGCAAGAAGAAGAAAAAGAGAAGACGGAGAAGAGAAGAGGTGTAAGGAAGACGAAGGAAGAGGGACAGAGCGGCGTAGATTAGGTTTAGTTTTGGTTGGCTCATTAGGTTTGGTTTAGATAGGGTTAGTTTAATAAACCGGGTTTGTATGGAGGCTGGAGGCAGAGGATTAGGGCTGCAGGCGGAGGCTTAGTTTTTAGGTTTAGGTTAATTATGCTGTAGTTTAATGTTCTATTTTTTTTTTTGGTTTAGCTTATGAATATTTCAATTGTCTTTGTAATTTAATTAGAATAAATTTTTATTTGACATTTTTCTGATTCTGTATTATTTTAAAAATCAAAATATTAAATAAAATTTGTTATAAACAAAATGAAACAATTACATATAAAAATTCAATGAAATATTCAAATATTGCTATTGATGGAAGACAACAATAGCAATTACAAATTGCTATAATAAATTAAAAATAAGGTATAGTTAAAAAGTTATAATATCATTTTTGCGACGCTATGATAAAAAAATATAATTGCATAATGCGAATCGCTATTAATAATTAAATATCAATAACATATAGAAAAACTGCTATGTAATGTATGAGACCTATTATCGTGGGCGATATTGGAGCGCTTTCTACAACGCTATGGTAATGTATGATAGCGTTTTAGCGGTGCTATTAAAACCCTTATTTCCTGTAGTGTTCTTTCAGTTTGTTTCTTCTGTGTGGATCTTGTGTGAGAGAAACTGAGATGCCGATTGTGTAGCAAATAGATTTTAGCTGCTGAAGAAGCCTTGATGGACAATAAAGAGTAAATAAATGCAATATTTGCCAATATACATTAATAAGGAAAATAAACTACTAACAAAATCCGGGAACAAGTTACTAGACAACAATGTTCGAAGAAAATCTGTTCTCGTTATTCTTGTTTTTTTTTGTCTTGTAAGGGGTGTTAAACTGCAAAGCCCAAACTAATCTCTGCACGTACATCAAAAAAGAAAGGACTTTGCAAAAGACCCTGAAAGTACTTAAAACTGAAGTTCATTTTATGACCTGAAAATAAATTTAAACCGAAGCCATATATGATATTATAATTCAAGGAGATGAAAAGTATAAGGCCAGTTCTTGAGCAGCTTGCTTGAAAATTTCCCCAGCTCCAAACCCATCTCTCAGTAACTGATTCTCATAGCTCGGCTTTACCTGTTTCATTACAAAGAAAAGAACCATCATAAATTACAGAAACAAGAAAATATCATATAAACATGTTATAACCATAATATATATTATACTTGTGCTTGGATCATGTAGGTGCTCCGGAAAACATTAGAGGAGACATTAGCAAACATGACGTCAATGTTGTACTTCTCCAACAAGTAACAAACATTAGTGAAAACCCCTGATTTGTCTTTAGGGCAACACAAACTGAAGAAAGCTTCATTCCCACAGATATTCAGCACGACGTTACGTGTGGACCAAGTATCGAACTCAGCAGTCGGGTCATTACAAGGGTATGGCTGCAGGTTCATGCTGGAAGAAGATATCTGATTGGCCAATAAGGCTTCACGGGAGTAAGAATCTGCTGAGGCGACACCCACGGGAAGGATTTGGGGCTGGTTTGATATTGGTGTGAGGAGAGTTGTAGGAGAAGAAGATGGATCATAAGGGAAAGCAGTAGTAGTTGTTGTGTTTGAAGCCGAAGAATATTGAAGTTTCTCGAGCTTTTTCATCTGGAGATTATGTAAAGTCTGTTCAAGGGATTTGATGGAGCTCACTGCCTCGTCTACGATTGTTGATTTGTCTGCCTGTGAATCATAAATTAAAATATTGTAATATATGATTTTTCGTAACGTAAGATATCCGACACATTTACACCCCCATAAATAAAGTATAACAAAAAAGAAACAATGAATCAAAAGCCTGACAGGTTTGCCAAATCACACCGAATCTAAGTGACATATATATATCTTTGTATGTTTACAACTTTACATAAAGCGATAAGATACGAAACTTAACTTGTGAAGGAAGAAGCATAAACAGTTGATTAAATCGAAATCTAGAGATACTAATCTTATGTTAGTTACTTAGTTATTTGAGAAATCGTTTGAATCTTTTTTTATAACGAGAATCGTATGTTAGTTGATGCTAACTATCTTTCATGATGCAATAGAAAGAATGACATTTTTAAGGTAAGATTTGCAGAAATAAATAAGATGGGATGAGGTTGGCAAGAAGAAAAGATGGATGAGTATATAATTTCATTTCACAAAAATATTCCTTCATGAAGAGTTGGATAATACTGAACCATCTCCACAGTGTTGTTATATGATTAGTGTTCATACGCATAATTTCTTTATATCCACATGCAAATTACCAATCGAGAAATTGAGATTAATATGAAAAAGTTATGAAGCCTAAAAAGCCAATGGTAAGTCGTTTACTATTTAATCAGGTACCTTAGGAGGAAGTTGGGGAAGCAAAGCATGTAGTTTAGCAAACATATCTCTCATCTTCTTCCTCCTTTCTCTTTCAGTCCATATATGTATTTCATGATCGGGTGATTCTTCCACATGATTTTTCTCATTTCTTTGGGTCCTCTTTTTTCCTTTTGAAGCCTTCTTATCGGAAGTTGGAATTTCAGACGGATGAGAAGGACGCAATAGAGGCGGTTGCTTGTCGATTCTCTTGCAGCCACCGTGAGAATCATCAGAATTGGATATGCCCCACATAATAATATCTTGCCCTAACTCTTGAGCATTAGTCATATTGAACTGAATGCCATTAATTTTACCTTTTTACTTTGTTGTATTTGTTGTGCTTCTATGAATGTCTTATATAAAGAGAGAGACGTTTAAAGATGGTGAAAGAAAGATAAATTAGGAGAAGATATATATAAAAAGTTCAGTGAACTCACAGGAAAAGTCCAAAATATTAACGAAACCGTTACTAAGGCATCAAAATAAAAACGATGTAAAAGTTTATTCGAAGCAGTTGTGTAGTTTTAAGCTGATAGTACCAAAATACGATATGTAGTGGCGCCGTACCATTAGTCTATTACGATCCTACGTTTTTCTTCAACGTCAGAATCTGTTACATCAACTTGAAGTGGTGTAGATAACCAAAACCATAATAATATCAACAAAGTAAAGACTCCCTCCGTTTTTTTTTTGACTAAAAAGACTCCCTACGTTGTTATAAGTTATAACGTTCAATGTACTTGTCCATATATTAGATAATATGGACAACGCCTATCTATGAAGGAAACAAAAATTCACCAGAATATTGATTTACGAGTTAATTCATCATTATGTTTTCTTTTGTAAATTAGTTATCTCATCATAATGCCACAACACCCTGATTTGTCTTTAGTATATTTTGGTTCTCAACGTTCGAATTATTGTGTGGAACAGTGAAGTTAATCAGAATAACAGTTGTATATGAAGTGTATTTTGTAAAACGTTTAAAGCAAATAACGTACTCCCCTCTATTTTTGAATATAAGTTTTTTAGAACTATGCACATAGATTAACAAAGTCATCAATATCTTATATTTTTTAAACAAAAATATCATTAATTATTTTACATAATCACAATTCAACCAATAAAAATAGAAGATATATTATCACTGGTCATATAATATTAAATGCTAATAAATTTTACATGAAAAACAAGAGCATCATATAATTTGAAATAATTTATTTTTCTTTAAAACGACTTATATTAAAAACGGAGGGAGTATATTTTAGTAAACTTATTTGTTTTTATTGTTCTTTGGAAATGCCGAAAATAGGTTTCAAAACATAAATAGTTTTCTTACTTTATTCCAAATTTCCAACCTGTGTCAGTAGTACTTTTGATAAATCTATATAAAAGTTTGAAATTTGTTTATAACTGTTTTATGAGCGATAGACACACATTTCATTTCCAAAATACAGAAGATATATATTCAAAGAAATTAAAGATATTGAATATTTTTAAATGCATATATATGATGTAAAAACGCCAATATATAAATACATTCCTTTACGTAACCACGCGTCTGTGGTCGGGTGGTCAAAGCGTTATGTAGATCCCAAAGGGACCCGAGTTCGAATCTGTACCACATCAGATTTCCACAACGCGTGGCCACTGGGGATTTCACATTCTCTCTCCGGAGAATGGTTTACCATTTTTTACATTCCTTTACGTGCATCTGATTTCCTTATTTTACTGAAATTTAGTTTATCACAATATTTCGTTAATTTTATTTTATTTTAAAATAGCTCTATAATTTTTTTTTGAAATTTTAAATTTAGGTATTTGAGGAAATTAACTCGTAATGAAAATTTTGAAATTTAAGTCATTTAATACTTGAAAGCTGTTTCACACATGCTATACTATTATAAGCACACATTTAAATACAAAAATACATACAATGCTTGATTAAAACTAGGGTTGAGACAGGTCTGTGAGCGACAAGGTTTCACTTCTTAGATTTAGGTTAGGTTGAGAGACGGTGAATAAAAATCGTGGGCTGAATCCCGTAAGTAAGCTCGATGAATGAATACGTTTTTATTGATGATCAAAGAATGTTACAAAAGATGTTTTTTGATGATTACAAAGAGAATACGTAATGTGTTTAATCTAGTACAAAAGTTGGTATCCGGAGGAGATCCCCTGTTTTTGATCTTCTCTGTCTTTATATAGTCTAGGTCTCGTCGATAGCTCCTTAACCAACCTCCGAAATACACGGCTTCAGTTACGTACTCGCTCCAGGTTCCTCTTGACCGAGTCTTCGAAGTATCAGCTCCCGTTATAACGTGACCTCTATTATGACGACTTCCAGGTTCAGTCTTTAGTTCAGCTTCCAGCTCTTATTAATGTGATGGGCTTTACGCGGCCCACTTGGCAGCTCACGTTTTACCGGTACCTCACCTGAGGGTCATATTCGGGTCCAACAGTTGCCCCCAGCTTCCGAATAAATTCTTTTGTCTCGGAAGCTAGATTCCAGCTACCGACCTTATCTTTTCGTTAAAGTAATGATTAGTCCTTATCTTGTTAGATTCGGTTCAACTCGATCTAACGGCCTTTAGTACTTATTGGCAAAATCTACGGCTCAGATGGAGGGAATTTGAAATGACATTTCCGAATCTCGAGAGGCGATGTGATATAAAGCTGCGAGCATTAACTGCTACGCCTCCCACTTTCTCCACGCCTCCGTTCAGTTTCCCAAGGTAACTTCCCTCTCCTCTCGGTTATTTTTACTGTGTTTTCTCTTCTTTTTTTTTTTTATCTTCCTCGTTACTTTTCTCTGCAAATTCTCTCCCAACCTTGCAATCGATTTTCTCCTTGATCTTCCCCATATCATGAACCCTCCGAAAGAAGGTTCCGGTGAGTCCGGGATGCCTCCCTCTGCCTCTGGGGCTAAACTACTGAAAGTTAAGCAAGAAGTCGGAGCCAAGATGAAGGGGAAAAAGAAAGCCAGAGAGACGGTCGCAACCAGGGTCTCCAAGCGGAAGAAGAAAGATGATTCCGGCGGGTGCAGCCTACACTCGCCGTCGTTGCTGGACAGTCAAGACGTTGTCAACCTCATGACTCAAGCTCTTGGCTCGAAGGAGCTTGGCCGTGCCTGTAGCTCCGACGAAACCCCTGAGACTGCTCCGGAGGGTTGGTTCTGTTGTCACGAGAAGTTCATATCCAAGTCTCACTTGAGATTTCCTCTCCCGACTTTACTGCTCGATCTACTAGATCATTACCGACTAGCCCTCCCACAACTCTGTCCCTCGATTATCCGTGTGATTAACGGCTTCATCACTAGGTCCAAAGAGGAAGGAGTTAGCGTTGGTCTTACCGAGCTCATGAGCCTCTTCTCTTTGAAGGAGAGTGCTTCCAAAGAAGGCGGTTCCGGGACTTACTACCTCTCTAGTCGTCCCAATCACGTGATCTTTAGATTCTCCAGTAGCGATGATGACTGGAGGAAGAAATACTTTTATGTTAAAATTGATCCTTTGACGGTTCCCGCTGGTCGGAGCCTCAGGGTCACTTGGACTAACCCATCTGGTTAGGAATTCTAGGAGTATCCTTCTTCTTGTTTTGTTTATTTACGGTTGATTAACCTTTTTCGGTTCTGATTTTTTCTTTTGCAGAGATTGAAGATCCTCCGAAGCTTTCTACCAAGCTTACCAGAGCTTTATACCGCAAGTTGCATCAGACTCCTTGTACCTGGCCTGCTTATACCACATCTCGAATAGGTGCAGCCAGGTTCCCAGACATCTACAACGCCTCTTTTCAAGATCCCATTCCTGCTGAGAACCTTGAGGGTAAGTTCAAGCTTGAACCTTTTCATCAATATTCTTGTCGTTTTTGAAGTTTTCCACTCTTATAAGAACTTCCGTTGTTCCAGTTTCCGCAGGGGACTCAGTTGTTTCAATCTCAACCGGTGCTAGTGCTTCAGGTACCGAAAAGACTAAGTCAGGTGACATGACTCTCAGGCCATCATTTCGTTCTAGGGGTAACCCTTCGAAGGCTGCCAGTGTCTCCCGTGGGGGAGATAGGAGCCAAGGAGGGTCTTTCCTTGACTCGGTGAAGGATGTCTTGGATGATGGAGTATCCAAACCTGCTGCTGAGGCTACTCCCACTGATGTCGTAGCTCAGGATGCTGCTCCTCTCCCTGAGGTCCAGGCACCGGAGACTGATTACCAGGCTCCGAGAGGTGCTTCTGAGGTTGAGCCGTCAAGGCATAAAAGGCCTAGGACTGATCAAGTTGGAGCTCCTGCTCGATCATCCTCCTCGTCTTCTAGAGGGGGAACCGTGGGGTGGAGTTTTACCCATTCGAAGCCTGGGTCAATCTTGGATGACCCTTGGGGCTTAGGTGCAATACTGAGGCACCTGAAGAGGGTAGGATGTCCCCTTCCAGCGCTCAAGGACCTGACAAACCGAGATGAGTATCTCGACATCGCTCACTGCATGGGTCAGGTACATGATTTCCATCTGTTCTATGTTTATACTTTTTCTTTTAAAGATAATAATATTAGTATATTTTCGATGTTGTTGCAGTTGGCTGGGGCTGTTAATAGAGCCCAGCTCAAGTTTGAAAATGCTTTGCATGATGCCCCCAATGCTGGTGAGCTTGCTGAGGTGACTGAGATGGTTAAGGCTGCCAAGGCCGATCTCGATCAGGCCCGGGTTCGAATTTCTGAACTCGAAGCTGAAGTGACGAGACTAGGCTTGAAGGCTGATGCTCAGCAAGAAAAGATCGAAAGCCAAGAGCTCGACATCCAGGTGAAGAGTAGGAAGATTAATGACTTGGAGTCTGCTCGAAGGATAGCTGAACACCAAGTTCGTGAGCTCATTATCTCGTCCCAAGACAGCCAGAAGAACAAGGAAGCTGAAGTCAAGCTGGCAGTCAGGGTTGGGAAGAAAGAGGTCGCCGAGGCTTATGGTAAGGTCCTAGCCTGTGTTCAAGAGAAGTTTGCTAAGAAGAAGGAAGAGGTCAGTGCATTGGTGTATGCTCAGGAGCTCCAAGCTAACGTTGACCTCTTGAAATGCTGAGCAACAAGATCCAAAGCGTCGAAGAGGAGTACAGCCAGCTGATGGCTTTGTTGCCGGGGGCGACGACTGCATATGATAAGGCTCAAGTGTCTGACTTTTCAGTCAGCAAGCCTCCTCTTCCCCAGATCTCGGACAGCTCAGGTACTTTCGAGATTAATCTGTTTAATCCGTCCTTTTCTGGGGAGTATGGTTCTAACTTGGGTTTGATGGCTCCTGACTTAGCTCCGGTCGAAGCAGCTCAAGGAGGTAACGATAATGTGGCTGAAGGGGAGGTTCCTGTTGGTGAACCGGTCCAGGGTGATCAGGAGGGTTGAGAGCTGAAGCTCTATTTATCTTGTGTTTTATGTTTTATAAGACTTTCCGCTTTATCTTCGTTTAAGTTCTACGACTTTAGTGCCTGAGGAGGCCTTTAAACCTTTATCCGTGTCTAGGATCTTAATAGCCTGGGGAGGCTTTTAAACCCTTTTATCGTATTTAAGACTTGTTTGTTTCAAGCTTTTGAGCTTAATCGTGCCTTACTTAGACGTAGTGATTGTCAATCTCGGATGAGTTGTATATTGAATCGAATTAGGACCTTTAGTCTTGATTTGTTGTAAACGTCTTAGCTTAGTTAGCATTCGGTCATGAGGACTTCGAAGAGAAGTCCTTGACGTTATTTCGGAAAATCTGGGGACCTGAGTCCGATTTGAAAGTTCTGAGACCTGGCATCCAGGTCTGTCGGGACCTGAGTTAGACTCATAGGGACCTGAGTTAGTCCGAAGGATCTCGAGACCTTTGGAATGTAGTGGATGAAATTGAGGAATTTTTGAGATTTTGTTAATTCTTTAGGATTTTAAGACTTTTTGATTTTTATAAGGATTTTAAGACCTTATTGATTTGTCAAGGATTTTAAGACCTTGGTTGTTGTTAAGGATTTTGAGACCTTATTGATTTGCCAAGGGTTTTAAGACCTTGGTTGTCGTTAAGGATTTTAAGACTTTATTGATTTGTTAAGGTTTTTAAGACCTTAGCTTATGTCAAGGATTTTAAGACCTTTGTGGGTGTTAAGGATTTTAAGACCTTAGGTTATGTTTAAGGATTTTAAGACCTTAGGTCCAGGTTCTCAGGGACCTGAATGTGTTCGAGATTATTGAGCTTAGGTCACGATTTAGTGGGACCTGGCTTTTCTTAGAGGGTTTTAAGACCTTTGATGCTTATGAAACTGAATTAATCGTCTTATTAATGTCAGATATCGGAGAGTACATGATTCAGATTGTTTACATAGTAACTTATTTTTGGGCTAAGCGTTCTTGGTGACACATGCCGCTTTGGCTTAGATGATGAGATTGGTGAGAAGAGGTTGGGGCTGCACTCATGACGGAGTTGCCTACGTACCCAGTCAAGGGATCAAGCCAAACGTAGTTCAGGGAATTTGGGTACCTAATGATAATATCTTTTGAGGTTCGTGGCGTTCCACGATCGGATTTCAGGTACCCCGGTTCGTACCTTCTGGAGTATATAAACTCCGGGTCGTACTATGTGGATGATTCGGTAGGGTCCTTCCCAGTTGGTTCCTAACTTTCCAGCTCCCGGTTCCTTAGTTCCTTCGAACACCTTTCTGAGTACCAGGTCTCCTACAGCGAACTGACGGGGCCTTACTTTGGAGTTATAGTGTCGAGTCATTGCTTGCTGGTAATTTTGAATGCGGAGCAAAGCTTGGTCACGTCTTTCCTCGATTAAGTCGAGGCTGTCCATCAGGAGCTGGTTGTTAGCTGCGGGGTTTGAGGTGCAGAGCTCCCGTCGGAGGCTGCCTGCGGTGGTTTCTGCTGGGACGACAGCTTCCATCCCGTAGGCTAAGGAGAAAGGAGTTTCCTCTGTAGCTTTTCGTGGGGTGGTTCTGCAAGCCCATAGTACTTCGGGTAGTTTTTCTGACCAGAGTTCTTTCTGAGCTCCTAGGCGTTTCTTGAGGTTTGCTAAGATCGACTTGTTAGCAGCCTCCGCCTGGCCGTTACCTTTAGGTCGCCGAGGTGATGAAAATGTGAGACGGATGTTCCACTTATCGCAGAACTTTTTGAAATCATGGGATATGAACTGTCCTCCGTTGTCGGTTACGATTTCGTATGGGACACCGTGCCTACATACAATGTTCTTCCAAACAAATCCTTCGACCTCAAATCTGTTTATTTGTTGGAAAGCTTCGGCTTCGATCCACTTTGTGAAGTAGTCGGTTAGGACGAGGAGGTTTAGTAATTTCTTTCCTTTCCCTGAAGGTACTAATGGACCTACGATATCCATGGACCATCTCATGAACGGGTAGGGAGCTGATATGTTAGATAGCTTTTCCGCTGGTTGGTGTATGATCGGTGCATGCCTTTGGCATTTGTCGCATGATGAGGAGTAGACCTCACAATCCGCGATAATAGTAGGCCAGAAGTAGCCTTGTCTTTTAATTCGGATAGCTAGAGCTCTGCCCCCGGAATAGTTACCGCAGGAACCGTCGTGCATTTCCTTCATGAGTTTCATAGCTACTAGACCATGAACGCATTTTAGGTAAGGTCCGGAGACACTTCGTTTGTGGAGGGTTGACTCGATTATGCAATACCTTGCTGCTAAGGCTTTGAGTTTTCGAGCCTCCCACTTATTGGGTGGGATTTTTCCCTCGAGGATGTAATCCATGATTGGTATCCTCCAGTCTTCTCTTCCTACAACTTTGTTGTGAAGAGAGGAGGGAGGTTCCTGTTCGGGACCTGGTGTAGTGGTGCCCCCGGGGATATTCGTTGGAATAGGCTCCAAGAGGTCTGGGTTCTGAAGAATATCTCCAATTCCTTCATTGTCCCCGGTGGTTTGTGTAGTGTTCCTAGACGTGTTTTTACGAGCTGCGCGGCTTCTTGTCTGTACCTTAAGGACGAGTGGTTCCGAGGTTTCGGTGGTGCCCCCGGGGGTATTCGTTGAGTTAGGCTCAGGGGAGTTCGAACTTCGGTGAATACCCTCACTTTGGTTATAGTCCTCTAAGTTTTTTGTTGCATTGTTAAAAGAGTGCTTTCTGAAGCTGCGTGCTCGGGTTCTAGGGAACCAGAATGTCGTGAAGATTTGGGTAGCTTCCGTGGGAAGGCTGTTATCCTCAACTTTTGCTTTTGATTTGTTATCTAGCTCAGCTTTGGTAGCAATGTCGATACTCGGCTTTTCGATTCCTTCCACGGGTATAATTCGTTTTACGAGAGGGTCGGACGTGGAGGCTAACGCGGCGAGCGCGTCTGCTGAAGAGTTCTCTCCTCGTGGGATTCTCGTTAGCTCGAACTTATTGAACTGTTTTGTCAGGCTTAGGACTACTTCGAGGTATGCCCCCATCATTTCGTCTCTCGTTTCGTATTCTCCGTGAAACTGGCTAGCTACTAGCTGTGAGTCACAGTAGGCGCTCAGCTCTCGGATTCCGAGACTAAGGGCTAGTTTTAAACCGGCGATTAATGCTTAATACTCAGCTTCGTTGTTGGAGGCGTTAAATCCAAGTTTATAGGATTGTTCGATGGTAGGTAGCTCCCGCGTTTTTCAAGCCTTTGGTAGGTAGCTCCCGCGTTTTTCAAGCCAAATGGCATGACCTTGTAACAATAGGTTCCTCGTTCGGTTATGAACGCGGTTTTCTCTTGATCCTCAGGCTCCATCATAATCTGGTTATATCCAGAAAAGGCATCCATAAAGGACAGGAGCTGGTGACCAGTCGTTGCTTCGACTAAGCGATCGATGTGAGGTAACGGGAAGCTGTCTTTAGGACAGGCCTTGTTTAGGTCGGTGAAGTCTACGCAGATTCTCCATTTCCCGTTCTTCTTTTTTACTACCACTGGGTTGGCTAACCAGTCGGGGTATTGAACTTCTCGGATTGATCCGGCCTTCGTTAGTCGATCAACCTCATCGTTAACAGCCTGGGCTTTTTCAAGACCTAGCTTACGACGCTTCTGTTTGATCGGTTTGAAGGTGGGATCTACATTGAGCTTATGTGTGGTGACGTTGGGGTCTATGCCTTTCATGTCACTGGTGGCCCATGCGAAGGTTTTGACATTTTGTTTTAGGAATTCGATGAGCTCCTTTTTAGTTTCGGGAGGCAGCTCAGATCCGATGCTTACCTGTTTTTCAGGGTTCGAGTCGTCAATGCTAACTTTTTCGATGAGGTTCTTGGGAGGACCTCAGATATTTTGTTGCATTTCGCGACTCTCCTGGACCTGTAATTGCTATTGGGGGGAATCTTTTATGATCTCGAATCCTCCCAGGTAACAGATCCTTGAAATCTTTTGGCTACCATGTACGGTAACTATCCCGTCGGTTGCTGGAAACTTCACGCATTGGTGATAAGTTGAAGCTACTGCTTTCATCTTATGAATCCAAGGTCTTCCGAGGTTTGCGTGGAAGGGAGACGGTTTGTCGACAACTATAAAGTTGGTCATTTTCATGACTCCGCCAGCTATGACTGGGAGCTTGATGGTTCCCAAGGAGGTAGCTGTTTCTCCTGAGAAGCCCACAAGGTTGGATTTCTGGTCGACAATTTCGTAATCGTCTATTTCCATTCCCTTTAATGCGTTATAGAAAATGAGATCGACGGAGATTCCGGTGTCGATCATGAGCTTAGGTACCTCATAGCCTGCTATATTTAACGTTACGACGAGGGCATCGTCGTGAGGCCTGTCGAGGTTTGATGTCTCACTTTCCCAAAAAGAGATTTTAGTGTTAGACTCGGGTTTGGTCGGTTTAGACTGGGTATTGGACACAGCTTTCCGTACGTGACTTTTAATAGAGTTAACGGAGTCTTGACACATATCGGACCCTCCAAGGATGTAATCGACCCTTGAGTCGGGGCTCGATTGGGGAGGTGCTTTATTAAAGAGAGCTTCAATTTGAAGGCTTTTTCCTTGGGGGAATTTCCCAAGGATCATATCGACTCTCTTCTTGGGAGCGGGAGGTGGCAAATCTGTTTCCTTTTCAGGTGACCTTTCGCGTTTCGGGGAGTTATCACGAGGACCTCTCTTTTGATAAGGCTGTGGTTTTTTGAGATCCACGTCTTTTATTTCTCCGGCTGCAAATTTAGCCGCCAGTTGTCGTTGGAGGTCCCAACACTCTTCGGTTGAATGTCCTTTTCGATCATGATATGAGCAATGTTTGTTCTCGTCGTAGCCTTTGGACCAGGGGGCTTTGGCTGTCGCGGCGACAGGTTTTTCTTCCTTGTCATCCTCGATTACATAAGAATGCTCTCCCTGAGTCTGGTTATTTCGAGAGCTTCCTCTTTTGTGAGGTCCCTTCCCGTCGGAGGCTTCGCCTTTCGAGTGATTTTGGGATTTTCTGTGGAGCTTATCTAACGCTGCAGTTTCTTCTTCCAAGGTAATGTATCTAGAGGCCCTGTGGAGGGCGTCGTCGATAGTTGGAGGAGGATTTAGCGTTAGCTCCGAGAAGAGGCCTGATTTGTACCAGAGACCTCTCCTAAGGGCTTCGATAGCTACGTGATCGTTAGGGTTCGAGAGTTTAGTTCTTACTGCCCTGAATTTTTCGATGTAGACTCGCAATGAGTCTCCCAATCCTTGTCTGATCTTCCAGAGGTCAGCTTCGGAGGCTTGTTTCAGGATGTGGGTTGAATATTGTTTCATAAAGGCGTTAGCTAACTGATCGAAGCTGTCTATAGAGTTTGGTTCGAGACTAGAGAACCATTCTAGAGCTGTTCCGGTCAAGTTTTCAGCAAATGTTCTGCAATATCCTGCATCGCATTCTTCCTTCGTGAAGTGAGCTTTAACGATCGCTAGCTGGAAGGCTCTTAAATAAGCCTTTGGGTCTGTGTTTCCATCGTACTCAGGGATCTTGATTTTTCGAGTGTCTCTTATGTAAGAGTTAGCAATTCTATCGGTAAACGGAGTTCCACGAGTCTCTTCGATTAGGCTCTCGATTTCGGGAGCTGAGCTCGTTGCTTTGTGAACCTGAGCTCCCAGTTTCTGGAGAGCTGCGTGGGTTCGCTCCATGTATCTGCGAATCGCGTCAGGTCCCTCGAAGGGAAGGATATTTGGATCATTTTCAGGTGTTCGGCGCACAGGTTCCTGGCGGAATCTAACTCGATCATTTTCCCAGTTAGCTGGCGAAACAGATCGTTCGTTTGTCCTTAGGTTCCGAGCGAGATTAGTACGGAGAGCTGCAGGATCAGCATCCGTTCTTTGAAATCCGTCGGTATTTGGGGTTGAAACCCTAGTTTGAAACACCGGAGCTGATGTTCTGCCCCCGGACGGAATGTTGGTTCCTGCTCCAGACCCCGAAGGAGGTGGCGGTGGAGGCAATCGTGTGCTCCCAGCAGTGTTTCGATCAGGCGCGGAGCTTGTTGTCGCTACGTTGCTCCCCATGGTGCTGAGAACTGGTGGGACAAACGCAGGAGCTGTCCTGGCGCGAGGCGTTTGGAAAGCAGGTTCCTGACCATCCGCTCCAGAGCTATCAGGGGAGAAGTTCAGACGCTCTCGAGGGAAGGAGGGGTCAGCTAATCGTTCATGGAACATGATCCCTCTTCCCTGGTGGACGGACGGTTGGGTTGTTGCGGATTGAGATCTGGTTATCTCTTCGAACTGTTGCTGCCGTTCGGCTAGCTGTTGCACCGTTCGCTCGGTTTGTTGGGCTTTGTCCACTAACTGGAGCATCATCTGCCGGATCTCGGAAAGCTGAGCTTCCGTTTGGTTCGGAGCGGATTGATGCGATGGATTATTGAGGGCTGAGGACCCAGAGTTGGTCCCTCCGGAGGCTCTCGGGTTATTTGCCCCCGGAGCAGTGCGATTAGGTGAGCTATTGCTCAGGTTCGATTGATCGGGGTTAGATGGATTAGTTCCATCGAGTGGATTCATCTTTAAGCTTTGGAGAAAGGGATTCGATTAATTGTCCCCACAGACGGCGCCAATTGTGAGCGACGAGGTTTCACTTCTTAGATTTAGGTTAGGTTGAGAGATGGTGAATAAGAATCGTAGGCTGAATCCCGTAAGTAAGCTCGATGAATGAATACGTTTTTATTGATGATCAAAGAATGTTACAAAAGATGTTTTTTGATGATTACAAAGAGAATACGTAATGTGTTTAATCTAGTACAAAAGTTGGTATCCGGAGGAGATCCCCTGTTTTTGATCTTCTCTGTCTTTATATAGTCTAGGGCTCGTCGATAGCTCCTTAACCGACCTCCGAAATACACGGCTTCAGTTACGTACTCGCTCCAGGTTCCTCTTGACCGAGTCTTCGAAGTATCAGCTCCCGTTATAACGTGACCTCTATTATGACGACTTCCAGGTTCAGTCTTTAGTTCAGCTTCCAGCTCTTATTAATGTGATGGGCTTTACGCGGCCCACTTGGCAGCTCACGTTTTACCGGTACCTCACCTGAGGGTCATATTCGGGTCCAACAAGGTCCATATAGATAAAATTTAGGATATCCGAATTTGGATCCATCAAATCAATGATTTTAGTATTGGGATCCAGTTATATGCATTCATGATTTATGGATTTTGCATATCCGTCTAAATTTCGCATTGCCCACAAATATCCAGATCTGGATTTGGATTCATAATTTTTAAAATACTAAAATTCTAAGATACTATAATTAAATATTTTATAAATAAATAAATAAATAAATATATATATATATATATATATATATATATATATATATAAATAATTTTGTGTATGAATAGTAATATATCAACTATATTACTAATAAAATTTAAATTTAATATATTAAAAAAAGATCCAGATAATTAGAAATGAAAATCAAGATATTCGGATCCGAATTGACGGATCCAAAATTTATTATCCGGATCCAAGCACTCTGAATATCTTATTTTTGGAGCGGATCTAGATTCCGGATGATAAATTCCAGCCCTGATCATAAGCTTTTTCTTTCGGAGCTTGCATTGTATCCAACATGGTAACATTTTAAATTGTGGTCGAATGGTAATTGATTTTCAAAAACCACATAAGACCAAATTTTAAAAAGGAAAATTATAAATTTCAAATTTTAACCTTCATGGTAAATTGTTAGTGTTTAGGGGGCCAAATGATTTTGGTTTCAAGAAAATATGGTAACTGAAGCAAATTTAGTTTAAAATAATTTTATTTAATTATTATGCTAATAAACTTATAAAATAGCTGAAACAGAAACATGTAAATTAATACTCTACTCAATCAGTTAAAAATATACATATATATATATATATATATATATATATATATATATATATATATATATTTATGTATATGTGGATTTTGTTTCTGTATTGGATTTAAATATTATTAAACTCACCAGCATTACCTAACATTTGTACAAAAGCTACAAGATATCGGCCTAAATATACATGTATTTTTCTCATACTTTTTATGATTTAAGAGATCATATTACTAAATCAATGAAAATTGCACTTAAACACTCTAACTAACCAGTTTTATAAAAAAAAGTAATTTCTCTATCATAGACTAATTAAGAAAATTAAATTTATCAAATATTTCACTAAAATACTAAGTATTTCAAAGAATTTTGGGAGTATTTCAATTTCACCACATATTTGATACCAATTTTCAAATTTACCCTTAAAAGATAA